>VZRF01000187.1:529771-729840 GCA_013396875.1 Vireo altiloquus
TCATCTTTTGATGTTTTAGGAGACACAGAAAAGGGTCAAGCAAATCGAACCACTAAGAACAAGGACGCCCATGTCTGTGGCAGGTGCTGTGCTGAGTTCTTTGAATTATCAGATCTCCTGCAACACAAGAAGAATTGTACTAAAAATCAATTAGTTTTAATTGTGAATGAAAATCCAGCTTCTCCTTCTGAAACCTTCCCTCCTAGTTCCCCTTCTGATAATCCTGATGAACAGATGAATGACACAGTTAATAACACAGATCAAGTAGACTGCAGTGACCTTTCAGAGCATAACAAACTTGACAGGGAAGAATCCATGGATGTGGAGGCTTCCAGCATTAACAATAGCAGTAGCAGTTCCAAGAGTGTCAACAATAGTATTACAAGCAGTAACAGCTCCACAATGGGTACCTCAGCTGTAACAACCTCTCTACCTCACATAGGGGATCTGACAACACTAGGCAACTTTTCAGTGATAAATAGTAATGTAATAATTGAAAACCTGCAGAGTACTAAAGTGGCAGTAGCACAGTTCTCACAGGAGGCGAGATGTAACGGGGCATCGAGCACTAAACTCGCAGTCCCTGCCCTGATGGAGCAACTGTTGGCATTGCAGCAGCAGCAGATCCATCAGTTGCAACTGATTGAACAAATTCGTCACCAAATATTATTGTTGGCTACCCAAAATACAGACATGCCAACATCTTCTAGCCCTTCTCAAGGTACTTTACGAACATCTGCCAACCCCTTGTCCACATTAAGTTCCCATTTATCCCAGCAGCTGGCTGCAGCAGCTGGATTAGCACAAAGCCTTGCTAGTCAATCTGCCAGCATCAGTGGTGTGAAACAGCTACCCCCTATACAGCTACCTCAGAGCAACCCTGGCAACACTCTAATTCCATCCAATAGTGGCTCTTCTCCAAATATTAACATATTGGCAGCAGCAGTTACAACACCGTCCTCAGAAAAAGTGGCTTCAACTATTGGTGGCTCACAGCTCAACAACCCACCAGTATCAGCATCATCTTCACCAGCTTTTGCAATAAGCAGTTTATTAAGTCCTGCATCTAATCCACTTCTACCTCAGCCCACCCCTAGTAACTCTGTTTTCTCCAGTCCCTTGTCCAATATTGGAACACCTGCAGAGGATTTAAACTCCTTGACTGCCTTGGCACAGCAAAGAAAAAGCAAGCCACCAAATGTAACTGCATTTGAAGCAAAAAGTAATTCAGACGAGGCATTCTTTAAGCATAAATGCAGGTTCTGTGCTAAAGTGTTTGGGAGTGACAGTGCCTTGCAGATTCATTTGCGTTCTCACACTGGCGAGAGGCCATTTAAATGCAACATATGTGGAAACAGGTTCTCCACAAAGGGAAACTTAAAAGTCCACTTTCAGCGTCACAAAGAAAAATACCCTCATATTCAAATGAATCCGTACCCAGTGCCAGAGCATTTGGACAATATTCCTACAAGCACGGGTATTCCTTATGGGATGTCTATACCACCAGAGAAACCTGTCACGAGCTGGCTGGACAGCAAGCCAGTCCTCTCCACCCTAACAACTTCTGTTGGCCTGCCACTCCCACCAACAATTCCAAGCTTGGCCCCATTCATCAAAACTGAGGAGCCTCAGCCGATTCCCATTAGCCATCCTTCTGCTAGCCCTCCCTGCTCTGTCAAGAGTGACTCGGGAGCAGCTGACCCCACATCAAAAATTTCGAATGGACTTTCTGATGAGGTAGAGGCTGGTGCGTTGCCTACCTCGAATGGCAAAACAGAAGAAAACCCTCAGAACACAAGCACCATCACTAACATGAGCAGCTCTGTGAGCTCCCCGGCAGCAGACTCGGGCTCCAGCGGTGTCGCCACTTTTACAAATCCACTGATGCCTCTTATGTCGGAGCAATTTAAGGCAAAGTTTCCATTTGGAGGACTATTGGATTCAACGTCGGCATCTGAAACTTCAAAATTGCAGCAGCTTGTAGAAAACATTGACAAAAAGGCAACCGATCCTAACGAGTGCATCATTTGCCACCGAGTTCTCAGCTGCCAGAGCGCACTGAAAATGCATTATCGCACCCATACTGGAGAGAGGCCATTCAAATGTAAAATCTGTGGTCGTGCTTTCACTACTAAGGGCAACTTAAAGACTCACTACAGCGTCCACCGTGCCATGCCCCCGCTGAGAGTGCAACATTCTTGCCCAATCTGCCAGAAAAAATTCACCAACGCCGTTGTGCTACAGCAGCATATCCGAATGCACATGGGAGGGCAGATCCCCAACACCCCGGTGACAGAAAACTATCCCGAGTCAATGGAATCAGATACAGGATCTTTTGATGATAAGAATTTTGATGATATAGACAACTTCTCAGATGAGAATATGGAAGACTGTCCTGACAGCAGCGTGCCAGACACACCTAAATCTGTGGATGCATCACAAGACAGCTTGTCTTCTTCCCCTCTGCCCCTGGAAATGTCAAGTATTGCTGCTTTGGAAAATCAGATGAAGATGATCAATGCCGGCCTTGCTGAACAACTTCAGGCGAGCCTAAAGTCAGTTGAAAATGGGTCAGTGGAAGGGGACGTTTTGACTAACGATTCGTCATCTGTCGGTGGTGATATGGAAAGCCAAAGTGCTGGAAGCCCTGCTGTCTCAGAGTCTACCTCTTCCATGCAGGCCTTGTCCCCATCCAACAGCACTAATGATTACCACAAGTCACCAAGTATTGAAGAGAAACCATTAAGAGCTTTACCGAGTGAGTTTGCCAACGGTTTGTCTCCAACCCCTGCTAACAGTGGTGCTTTGGACTTGACGTCTAGTAACACTGATAAAATTATTAAAGAAGAGTCCCTGAGTATGCTCTTTCCTTTCAGAGATAGAGGTAAATTTAAAAACACCGCATGTGACATTTGTGGCAAAACATTTGCTTGTCAGAGTGCCTTGGACATTCATTACAGAAGTCATACCAAAGAGAGACCGTTTATTTGCACAGTTTGCAATCGTGGCTTTTCCACAAAGGGTAATTTGAAGCAGCATATGTTGACACATCAGATGCGAGATCTACCATCACAGCTTTTTGAGCCCAACTCCAGTATCGGCCCCAATCAGAACTCTTCGGTCATGCCTGCTAGTACACTGTCATCGCTCATAAAGACCGAGGTTAACGGCTTTGTGCACAGCTCTCCTCAGGACAGCAAGGAAGCACCCTCTGGTCTAGTAGCTTCGGGGCCACTGTCCTCTGCCACGTCCCCTGTGCTGCTCCCTGCTCTCCCCAGAAGAACTCCAAAACAGCACTACTGCAACACGTGTGGGAAAACATTTTCTTCTTCCAGTGCTCTGCAGATCCATGAAAGGACACACACTGGTGAGAAACCTTTTGCCTGCACTATATGTGGAAGAGCATTCACAACAAAAGGCAATCTGAAGGTACTTTTTCCTCTTGCTGTTCTTAGGTTTCATTTTCTCCTTGCTGGGGGTTTTTGATTTTTGACACCTGTTAATGTTGCGAGCAGTGGTGCCTTTGGGTGTTTGTTGTGTGACAGTGTGTTTAGTCAGCTCTAGTAGACCTAGATGGCCTCTTGTTGAGTGCTCATGTTGGCAGCAGGTCTGAGGCATGTGCTGTTTTGACTTAATTAAAATTCATCTGCCAGCAAAGACTGTCTATGTAGAGTGTGAAACGGAACAGCCAAATGATGGCAAGGAGTATTAATTAACAGAGAAATGCGTTTTGTAGCTCACACATCTCTTCAAGAAGTGAAAGGCTCTTGAAAGTGCTGTTTTTCATAACTATCATGTAAGATGAGTGTTTAAAAAAACTATTAACATAATTCTGGAAATAATGGGTATTACTTTAATTGATTATATAACTAACATTTCCTGCTGATATGTGTTTGAAAAAGCAAATATACTTAAGTTTTAGAACACCAGTTGAGCACTTTACTGTGTACATTTTTCTGTTGACAGAGTATTTCTCTAGAGGTTGCTGCCAGTAATGTGAGATGAATAATTACTTTCAGGCCATTCTGTCTATACTTGAGGCTTTCCGATGAGCAATCAGTAAAGGATACTTTCTGCCTGTCTGAAAGGGATGTTTATAGGGTAAAGGGTGTCAAATACAATACTTACCACTGCAATGAAAGTGGACATAGCAATTCTAGTCCTGAAAGCAGCTATCTGCAATTGACAGAATAATGCAAAGTCATTATAAACTAAATACATGTAATAAAAAAAAAAGAGTAAGAAGCAATGCACGGTTCAGCAGGAGAACAGGTTATTCTGGGTAACAGTGATGAGCTAACCTAGAAGTAGTTTATTATTCCAGATGGGAAATGGAGCCCTCTACCCTCTATCTTTAATGCCATTCATTATGTAACCAGACTGGACACTTTTGTGGACTCCTGCCTTCTCTGTGATCAAAATAAGTTTGAAATCCCTGTCAACCTCTATTTTTTGTTTGTTTCTTTCTTCCTTTCTTTCTTTCCAGGTCCACATGGGCACTCACATGTGGAACAGTACTCCTGCAAGACGAGGCAGACGGCTTTCTGTAGATGGCCCCATGACATTTCTAGGAGGCAATCCTGTAAAGTTCCCAGAAATGTTTCAGAAGGATTTGGCTGCGCGGTCAGGGAACGGAGACCCGTCCAGCTTCTGGAACCAGTATGCAGCTGCACTCTCCAATGGCTTGGCCATGAAGACCAACGAGATCTCCGTCATCCAGAACGGGGGCATCCCTCCGGCACCGGGGGGCCTGGGCAACGGTGGCAGCTCTCCCATCAGCGGCTTGACAGGAAGCCTGGAGAAGCTCCAGAATTCAGAACCCAATGCACCTCTAGCTGGTCTGGAGAAAATGGCAAGCAATGAAAATGGGACTAACTTCCGTTTTACGCGTTTCGTGGAAGACAACAAAGAAATTGTAACAAATTAGAAAAAAACTCCATAAATAACATTCCTGCAAATAGTGCAACCTAGGGTTGCTTTTTTTCAAGCTGCAGGCTACAACATTACAAAGACTTTGTTTTGTACCATGTTCTACTTCTAGAGTTCTAAGAGAGCTTATTTATTAGTGATATAACCTTGCTTTGCAAACAAATGCAAGCATTAACTTTGGTCTCCCGTATTTTGAACTAAATACTAATCGACTAGAGTGCTGTAAACTTGCTGTAACATTTATGGCAGTTGCAAGTCTGTTCTGCTAGGTGATCTTATTCTGGCATTAACTTATTTTCTATATCCAGTTTAACATGAACTCTGGTATTGATGCGATGCCTCAGTGATGCATTAGATCTCTAATAAAAATCTGTATATAAATGTACACTTTGATCCTGCTGGAAACTTTATCAGCAAACACATTGTTTAATTTTTTCCAAACAGAATTAAGAAAAGGACTGAGAGAATATAGACTGAACAGTGTGGGTCCTTTACACAGCTCAGTTTTTGATTTTTATTATAAAAGTAAAACTGCTTTAATTTTTGTAGGTTTAACATTTTCCGTTTTGAACTGTTATTTGTATTGTGCTTTTTACTTGAGTCGTCTTAAATGTTAATACATTTCTGTACAGTAATAAGCACGCGGATTATTAGAGAAGATGCTGAAGTGTTGTTTTGGTAGTTGAAACTGAGACGTAACATTTTGCCTTGTAGGTATATTCATTATAGAAAATGTGCTGGACTTTCACAATGCTGCTAAGTATGGCATCTTGAACAACTTCCGTGGACAACTGTAGATGCTCCTGTATATACAATAAGACATCAGTTTCATTAAAATGTACATACGTTCCTTACAAGACCAAGCTCTACTCCTTGACCAAGGGAACAAGTATAGTGTTTGTTTATTTTGTATTAGGCATTGGGGGGGGACAGGGGCAACCTTGGACTGTTACATGCACTTTCTCAGAAAGTTGAAAGGAAAAGAGGTCCAGTTTCTTTAACATTTAATACTTACTAACAGCAGAGATACTGTAATTTTACTCGAGTAATCAAATACATTTTTGCAACAGATAAAAAATTCGCTGTCTCTGTGTTTTTAAATTGTACCTGTATTTAGTAATCACTTTGTATTATTTAGCCTTTCCCTTGGTTAACATGAACTGTCCAGGTTGTATGTGCGTGTTTATATCTGTAAGTATGGGTATAGATATATGTATTGCATATTAATTGCTGGTATATTTTTCATACCCCCTAATAGTGGGAAATTTCTCCTTAACTATTCAACTCCTCCTTCTCATAAAATTGTAGATATTTTGGCATTTTTAATTTGTTTATTAAAAAAATGCTGCTAGCAAAGACCTTATTGAGCCTAGGTAAGTTTCCTTCGAAGGAAATAATTCATTACGTTTAAGGCTTGATTCGGTTCAAATGCTTTATATTTGATATTAATTTTATTTTATGAGATTGTATGTTTGTGGCATGCTTACGCTGCTATACCTGTGTTAAGATGTCCACTTGCTAGCCTCCATATACTATGTGGGGTTTATAACTTGATTGTAGAAAAAACAAACCAAACAAAACCTAATTGCTTTGGCCTTGCACATGATTTGGCTTCCCTTAAACACCTGTAATGATCATTGACCTCCATGGGAGTTTGTCAAACATAATTCCGCCCAATATTTTCACCCAGTAGAGTTTAATATCTTTACATTATTATTTATGAAAAATAAATCAGATTGGCTGCCTTCAAATTATGCCTTTAAAAACACCAACAGGCATAGCCAATTTTGTGTCCATGTGATTTTTTTTCCTTTTTTTCTCAATTCCAAAATTCAGGTGTTTTGTGTTATGGGATTTTTTTTCAGGATCACTGTGGGGGAGTTGCCCACCTTTTTAAACAAGAATCGATCACTTAGCCCTTCCCATAGCTTGAGTTGCAAATTGAGTATTGGAGAGGGTTTACAGCTGCAGACCTGGTGTGAGAAATACTTTTTTTTGAGGACTTTTCCCCTTCCTATGATTATGAATCCTGCATATTAATGCTGTAGTCTGGATACCTCTTGGACTTCATGTCTTTAGGACTTTTCCCTGTTCAAATGTGATGAATCACCTGGTACATGATATGCATTTTTGTTTACATGTAAGTTGTACGCTAGAGCCAGCTGGCTTGTCAATGTGAATATTTAAGACTTCTAAGTCACCTTTTGGTCTCAGAAAAAGGTAAATTAAAAGGATTTTGGTGATTTTATCAATGAAATACTAACATTCTCCTTTTAAACTGAGTTGAGATTTGTGCAACAGAAAAGTTGCCAGGGAACGGCTAGCAGCCCCCAGCGCTCCGGGAGGGTTTCCTCTCTCCGCGGCTAGAGTTTCATTAGTGCCTTTAACTTCAGCCCTCGGAGCCTCTTCCCACGGGGAAGTGGAGTCTTTAGGTTCCGAGGGAGCTCCGCCCGGGGCAGGCGGGCCCCGCACTCGCCAACCTTCCCGGGCGCTGCTCGCGCTGGGAAACGTGCGGGCTGGCACTACTCGGGACACAAAAAAAACCCAAAACCAAAAAAACCCCAAAACAGGAGAAAACCCGAAACAACAAAAAAGAATCGATTTCCTTTCTCGTACATCGGGGCCTTCCCCCCGGCCCGCTCCCTGAGCAAAGCCCCGGGCTGGGCTTAGGGGCCGCCGGCACTAAGGAGGGGCTGCTGCCCGAGGGGCTGCTGCTCGCCCAGCCCAGCCGCCCCGCCGGGGTGACAGACCCTTTTCTCCCTCATCCCTTCCGAAGCGTTTCCCTGCGGTGCCGGCGGCTGCGGCGGGCGAGGCTCCCCGGGACACCCTTCTGACCCATCAGCCCGGCAGGGCGGAGGTGCCCCCGGTGAGCCTGGGCGCTGCCCCGCCGTGCTGCTGCTCCGCTCTGTGCTTCCCTCCCTGCCGTCGGCGGAGGTGGGTGCTGGCGGGAGGAGCGGCCAGCGCCCCGAGCATCCATCCCTCTGCGCCGGGCTGAGGGCTCTGTGCCCGGGCAGTGCCGGGCTGAGGGCTCTGTGCCGGGCTGAGGGCTCTGCGCCGGGCTGAGGGCTCTGTGCCGGCCTGAGGGATGCGTGCCCTGGCAGTGCCGGGCTGAGGGATGTGTGCCGGGCTGAGGGCTCTGTGCCCGGGCAGTGCTGCCCGCAGGGTGCCGGGCCGTTCTCCCCGCGCTGCGCAGGAACCTTCCGTTCCCTTTCTCCTGCCAGCTCCGACCAGGGCTGGGGCTGGGGCTCGGGCCGGCCCGCAGCAGAGGCCGGGGACATCATCCCTATGCCCGCAGGGTGCGGGACCAGAGGCCGCTCGGGGCTCCCCGCCCAGTCAGGCGGAGCGCCTGGATGGCCTCCTGCGAGGGGAAGCGGGTGCGGGGGGGGAGGGCGGGAATAATTTGCTCTGGAAACTCGGAATGTTAAATTTCCCGTTAGTTGACACCAGACCGTGGGGACCGGGGGAAGTTACCTCTCCCCAGAGCTTTCCTGGCAAGCGCACAAAGGTGCCCGCGTTGCCTCGCAGCTGGGAGCCGCGCTACCTCGCTGCAATTACCCAGCGCAGCATTTCCTATTCACAGACACTGAATTAATCCTTATTCAAGAACAGAATTTTTTTTTTTCTTTACGGTTTTGTTTTCTCGGCCTCATTTTTCTCATTAGCAACAAAGTTTTCTTTCCCCCCTCACCCTTCCCCCCCGCCCCGTCTCACCCATCACAATTTTATCATCCGTTAAAATAAAGCACAGTGGGGCCGGTTGGTATTCTCTTTTTCTTTCTCTTAAGCGCCAGCGATCGTTCAGCGCAATCATTTAATCGTCCCGAGTAATTTTCTTCACCCAGAAACAGACGTGATTTATTTTAAAACGGGGCTAAAGGCGTGCCAAACTTCCCCGCTCGGGAGGAGCCCGCGGCAGGACCGCGCTGGCCGGGACCCCGCCGAGCTGCTCCTCCCCACCGCTGCCAGCCGCCGGACCGGGGAATTTGGGGCTTCCCCGAAGGCCGGAGCGGGCCGAGGAAACAAGGGCGCGGTGCCCGGTGGCGGAGCAGCCCAGCGGGCACACCGGCGAGGTGCAGCGGGGCTGGCGGAGTGAAGGGCTCGCCAAAAGGAGCCACGATAGCGGCGGAGTGGAGAGAGAGAAGCGGGGCAGCACGTGGGATGGGCAGGAATGAGGTTTCCGTATTGGCCAGGCCGGCGTGAGAAGGGAGAGGAAGCAGCAAATTGCCCGGCTTACTTCGTGTGCTAATGACGACCAAATCCTAAACCCTTTTCTCAGGGAAAAGCCTGTTGAATTTCTGTGTTTCTTCTTAGGCTGGGCGGTGGTTTGGGACTTAGGGACAGGTTGCAAGCCCCCCCAGTTGAAGCAGGCAACAAATACCTCTGTTCCTGCTTTGTGAAGAAAGTTTGCTGACCATAAAAATACAAGGATTGCTGCTTGCTTTGACCTTTTTTTTTGGGAGGCATGCTTCCTGCTTTTGAGAGCCCTGAAGTCACAAGCTACCTGGTTGTGTCTTTGCAGGAGGCCAGATTAATTTGGCAGGAGAAGGTGTGACTTTGTAGCATGACAGTTCTTTTTTTGCTCTCTCTTTGCCAGTGTTCCATTGCTCTGCAGGTTTCTTTCACAGGTTTCGTTCAATAGCTCTCCAGGTTTGTTGCTGTTTGGTTGGTTGGTTTTTTCCCCATCAAAGTAACGTTTTTTTAATTTGGTTTCCTTCTCTCATGAACTTGACAGAAGTTAAAATAATATTTTTTAAAATAAGTAGGCATAGTTATTTATACAAGCTGGAAGAAATATGTCTGTTAACTGCGGAGTCAAAATATAATGACTTAAAGATTTCACCTACAACACAGTCCGTTATATAAATACGTATCTCTAGACAAAACATTGAGGAGTAGAGGCTCGGAAATACTAATCTTAGTAGGAAAGGAAAGGAATAGTTGGAAAGTATGGAACTTCAGCTGAGAACAGAGTTACTGACAGCTGTGTTTATGATATTCTGATTTGATATTTCCGGGTTTTGCATCCAGGTTACACTTAATATTGGAATGGTTACCCTGATGCCTGGAAGATGGTGAGTGCGTGATGATTCATTCCTGGGAAGATCTTGTTCCAGGGACATGAGATACCAGGATGCCCTGAACCACATACGGTGGCTGAAATATTTTACAGGTAATGAGGTGTAGAAATGATGATGATTAAAATGACGTTCCGGGTCAAATTATACTATTGTTTTTTCCTACCACGAATTTGGTTTACATTTTATCTTCTGTTTTAATTTAGACATTATTTTTGAGTCCACATGCTAAATTTCTCAAGAGGCAAAATTTCTCAATGATATGGGAAGAAGTAGATTGAAAACAGGAGATCAGGAAAGAGGAATTTTCCTTATTGCTCAAGTCTGTCTAGCACTGCAGGAGCTGGTGAGGAACATGCCCGTGAGGGTCAAAATTATTCTCTGCAATGCTCTGTGTGGTGAGTGAGGCAAACATCTTGTAAGACTCAGAGCATACAATGCACCTGTGAGAACACCCACTGGAGAGCTGCAAAGTAAGAAAGAGATGCCATTTTTCTTTTTATAGCAGTTAATTAGTTAATCCAAGCTTCTAGCTCTTAATTTTCAGAAGTTACTCTCACTTCTGGAAAGAACTTTAAAATCAGGTTAAATGGGCACCAAAACCTTGTCCATGTCCATGTTATACTTAGTCACCTGTGCTAAGAAGGAAGGTTCTCACTGGAAAGGTCAGCCCTGAAACTTCTGGTGTCATTTCATTTCAAAAGTAAGAAGTCTCTCCGTGTTAGCAGACATTCACAACATCTGTACAGACAGCTCTCTTGACCAGCACAGTGCTGAAGTACAGAGGTCTATTTTCATTATTTAAAGATCTTAAAAATGCAGCATCACAATGTCAGGTGGGTGTAGCAGAAGCCCTGAAGCACCTGGCATCAGGTGGTGCAACATGAGAGCTATTTAGAATTGAATATGGAAAGCAAAAAAATTGAGTGGTTTGGCACATTATAATGGATTTAACCCCACTCACCACTACTTTCTTTCTTTTTCTTCATCTTTTTCATTAAAAATAATTCCAAAATGAAGGCAGTGAGACTAATCGGATGAATGATGTTAAGAATTTTTTTAAAAGCACTGCCTGTTTTAGCAGTGAACAACTCTAAATTGCTTTACTTTCATCAGGATTTTAAAATGTCAGTTAATACACAGTGAAGCTAACATTTGTTTCATATGTACAATAAGTAAGAGGGTAATCATGTTCAGCACTAAATGTACATTCATGTGAACCTCTGTCTTTCTGCTGGTTAGAGGATTCCTAGAATAGCAAATTATATAGAGAGAGACAGAACAGATTTCAAAGGTTTATGTGTCTATTTACTAGGCTGAATACTGAGTCTCTCAGCAACCTGTGTCAGAGCTGCTGCTGAGGACAGGGCTGTCTGTGATGGTTAAATCACCAGTGAGCTCAGCTGTGGGGAACCCTTAACGCCAGCACAGACCTCTGGTGCTGATGCACATAAACCACCTTAACCCCCTGCTTAAGTCAGCTGAACTTATTTTGGCTTCAAGCACTGAAGAATGCCTGAGTGCTGCACAGACAATTTCTGTAGTGCTGGATGTGGCTGTTTAAGGTGTTACTTTATTTCCCTTTCAGTCCAGATGTTTATTCCTGTCCGCTGAGATTTCTCCCCCTTCCATATTTGAATGGGTGGAAGAGGTCTCGTGTTCACTCTCCATTCATATCACTGCAAAGACTGAGTGAGTTCTTATTTGGTTCCTTATTTAAGATAGGAAAGAGTCCAAAACGTACTGGGCAGGTTTTCAGAGCTTAAGGGGGAGATCATTTTACAAAAGGAGGTTGAGCTTATGTATCTGTGAGTCAGGCAGAAAAGAATTCATAAAGCTACAGCTCATTTGAGCCAGAATTTCATGAGGTGTTACCTTCCAAACCAAGCCTCCTAAAGGGACAACTGCCTACAAAATAGGCTTAGCTTAAAATGCCATTGAAGTATGTCTAAATTTGCACTGAAGTGGGGGGAAAACACTCCATAATTTGTCCTGTTGTGACAGAGCACAGCAGTAGCAGCTTAAAACACCGAGGCTCTTACTTCAGCAGTCTCCATACTGACATCAGAAAGGCAGCCAGAGTCACTTTCCTTGCATGACCTATACAAAAAGTAGACTGGGCCCCTGTGTTCTCTCCTGGATCTTAAGAAGTTATTAAACCAATTCCTTCTTTTGAAAGCTGTATGCATTCATGCTGGCATCCTCAATAAAGCTGGGACACAAACAAAAAAGCAAACAAACTAGTCACAGTAGCATTCAATACACTTAAACTTGGAGGAAATGAAAATCAATATTTGTCAAATGGAGGGAAAAGGTAAAATGGACTGAGGAAAAATGTCTGGCTTTCTTAAAAGCCATTAGTGAAAATGAAATGTTAACAACAATACTGGAATTTAATTCCTCCACTGGTGCTGTTTGAACCTAGGCTTTTGTTGTTTTCACTCTCTAAGGATGCACTAGCTTGATGCACCTACATTCTTTTTCTGTTAGCGCTGTTGAATGGAATTTATTACATTTTAATTATGAGTGATTTGGAACCATGAAGGCTTATGTGGATATTTTGCTTGTGGTTAAAATGTGAGGGGATAATTTAGGAAATGGAAGTTTCATCTCTGGTTCTGGGCATGTGTGACCTCAGCCAGTTGCTCCAATCTCCTGAGATGTTTTGTAAAATGACACTAGAAACAGCCCCTTACGTTTAATTTTTGCTTATTTTGGATATTTAAATAGGAAACTGTTCTCACTGGTCTTTTACAATGTGTGTATATCATACGTGGCTGCTCTCTGGGAACATAAATGATTATAAAATAGCCAACACACAGCTATTTTGCATTTCATCATCTACTGGAACATCTGGAAGTGCTCTGCTGGTACCTGAGTATGTTATTTGCCACTTACTAGATGAAGTTCAAAAGTTAATCCTGTATTATATACTCCTACATTTTCACTGTATTTTTATGATCAAATCATCCAAACCTTGCAGAAGGTCTCAAGAAATACTGTGTTTCTGCTGAACTTTTGGTTGCAGACATGATCTTTTAAAATTTTCCATGCAGAAAAGATGCCCCTTTCTTGGGAACAGCACAAGGAAATAGTGATTGCACTGCTGCCTTGCAAACAGGTACCCAGAGTTGATTTCCAGTTCCGTGATATTTATCACAGATAACAGATTCAGGTAATCAGTTCTCGTTGCATATTTCTCATATATGAAAAAAATGGTGAGAAAAAGTAAATGGAATTATAAAGGTCATATTTAATCAAGAGAAAAATGCTGGATAATATACAGTGTGACAGTTTAGGGTCAGACTTGTTGCCTTAGTGACCTTTTGTTTTGTTTGAGGGTAGTGTGTAAGGCAGGATGATGCGAAAGGGCTCGTGACCAGTCTGGTGTAGTGGAGATTGCACTGAAATAAACTGCGAATTGGAGTCCTCTGCAGCTACTGGTTTTGGTGCAAGTCTCTAATATTTTCTGATGCTCTACTACTCATCTTGAATGACTTACTTTTTAGTTGAAAATTACATATTGGCAACATTAACAACAAGAAAAATACGGCTAGCAATTTCCAACTCCCTAGCCCCCCATCTCTTTTGCAATTTGGCCTAAATTTGAAGCTTGTTCAACGGTTTATTTTGCCATTCCAAATTATATAAAGCTCAATTTAAACCATCCCAAAGAATCATGGTTTTTGGAAAGTGCTACCCTGTTGAATAATCAAGCTGTTAAAATGTGTTAACACAAAGTAACTTAAAATCATGGGCCCAGTCCCACGACAGTGGACAGTTACCAGCTGACATCCTAGGCAAACACACAGAGATCATCCTAATGCCTCCTACCCTTCTGGACAACAGTTTCCGCACAAAAAGTAATGATTTTTTTTTTTTAATGTTATCAAAGAAAATAAATTGGTCTGTTTTGTGGTTAGTTTTTATGTGTACAAGTGGTGGGGGCAGTGTGTGGATAGAGCCAGGATGCTGTCAGGTACCTGTGCCGGGATGTGGCAGTGGGGAGGATGCGTGCAGTGAACTCTTAGCTCTTTGCAGAGGGTCAAATCCAGGCTGCTGCATTTCCAGATAACATTTTGAGGAGATTTGACCTTAAGCAAATGAAATGATTATACAGCTGGTTACTGCAGAAGGCTCTGACGTACCAGGGAGTGTTGTGATGATATGTATGTCTCTCTTCAGGATTAGTAGTTGTCTCTCGTCTTCCACCCCCTCATTTCTTTCCTTCTCTCTTTGGGGTTAAGGCTATGTGTAGTGCTGACAGTTACTGGAAAAGGTTTTAACAGCAGTAGAGCTAGTGAAAGACAAGACTATTTATAGAAAACAATAAAGTAAAAATAAATGTTAGATTAAATATCAGTAGCTACCAGCTGTAGCACCTTTTCTCCTCCTCCTGTTAAATAGTAAAATCAAAGCCTAATTTGGAAAGGCTCCCTGCTGGAATTGGAGAAGCCAGTTCCTTCTGCATGCCAAAGGGAAGTTGAGATGTTCATTTACAGCATGGCATTTCCTCAGCTTCTGCAGAACTATCCCCCTGCTGGGATTAGAAGCTCACAGTCTGTAAGACATGAGATTTTTCTGCTGGGGTGTAAAACTAAGCTTTTGTTCTCTCATGGTTAGTGGACATCTAGAGTCTTCCCAGAGCCACCATAACTGTCTAAAATGATGGCTTGGAGATGCATTTATTAGGACAGATCTCTGGTACAAAAGATTTTTAAATGACTGAGGTGCAGTAAAATGGGTCAGTCTGCCCTGTTAATGTTCATAGTATAAGAAGTGATGTGCAAAAAAGGTTTTGGCTACAGCAGTGGCAAATATGGAAGTGTTTTGGATGAGTTTTTCCAAACCAAGAACCTTGTTTCTCTTCAGCAAATCAGATGTACAGAAGTTTCAGGTTATGCTTTGTTTTATTCCTCTCTTTGCAGAGCCCAGGTTGGACTCTGTTTATTATTATGCATTTTCTCTTTTGGTGGAAATACTTAATCTAAGCACTCTGCACAAGTCTTAAAAACGGCATTTTACTTCCCTCCACCCTCAGTCAATTGATTTTTGATATACAGTTTTCTGTATTTCATCTTGAAAGATTGGTGTGGATGCAGCACTGTTGTTTTAAATGAAGTAATTTCAGTATGGGAAGCTTTTGCTCGATTCTGATTCCATTAAAAACAGAGTTTGGCAGATTTGGGGGTTTATTTCTGAGGAGATTGAGTGTACAGTGGTTACCAGTAGCTGCTGAGCCTTTGGCTAGTCTCATTTAGTTACTATTAAGTCTCTTCTTCCTTCTGTTCTTCTTTGTTTATATGTATTTATAGTTGATTTTTCTTGAGAAAAATATCTATGCCATTATTGTTTGTCAGTGTCAAAACACTTTGAAGTATCAGATTTCCCTGAATTCACTTGCAGACCAATAACCCCAGTTTAAAATAAATGAGGGGGTTCTAAATAATATTTCACAGGATTTCATTTCAGCAGAGGGAGTGTTGATTCCAGAAGAGTTTGTGTAACTGCTGAAAATCTGGACAAGTCACTGCAAAAGACTTGAAATGGAGAGTTAAACTATTTTACAGTGGTCAAATGCTGCTAACCAAATTTAATCTTTATAAAATCAGAAATGTGACCTCCTTCTGGTTCAGCAATAAACCTACAGTGACTCATCAAGGTGTTGTTGTGGCTTTTTCCCTTCTGTTGTGGAGCACAGTATTGATCAGACTGTGAAATAATACAACAGCTGAAGCTCAGGTAGCAAATATGCACTGAATTGATCTCCTTTTACTGAGCATCCTGTATCCCAGCATTGTTTATGGCAGAAGGATCAAGTCTGGAAAATAACTGATAAATACCACCTTGTAGCACCTGTTTAAGTGATGGGATAGAAAACACTCCCTAGTTTGTTAACTTTAAGTATTGGGAACAGAAGCGATGCACACATAATAATATTATGATTCATACAAACCACTTTTCAACCAACTCAATATATTTCATTACCTCCTTTTCAGCAGAAGTATTGATTTTTGTTTTGTGGTTTTATAACACAATTTCAAGGCTGTTGTAGTTTAATGAGCCATGTTCTTATGATGTTTAAAAAGATTTGAAGCATTTGTTGAA
This sequence comes from Vireo altiloquus, assembly GCA_013396875.1. Lineage (NCBI taxonomy): Eukaryota > Metazoa > Chordata > Aves > Passeriformes > Vireonidae > Vireo > Vireo altiloquus. The sequence continues at coordinate 545,884 of VZRF01000187.1, forward strand.
ATAAATATTATGGATTGCCCAGCTCTTGTCACCTCTCCTTTCTCTCCGCACTTGGTATCAGCCCAGCATAAGAATGAATAGGGCAGGCAGCTCTGTGGCTTTTTGTGTCTGAGATCAAAGTGCTGCTGGAGAACAATAGCAGGCCACGCTTCTGTGTCCCTGACCACACACAGCAGCACCTGCAGAGCAGTAAAATGTCATTGTTGCTTCTGCAGTTTGAGCACAGAGGAAGCACCACTGAGGTGGCAGATGATTCTAATAATACTTGATGTGAATTGATGGGGAAGGAGGACCATAACACAGAGGGCTTTTTATTATAAGCCTTGACTTCCCAAGCTGTGAACAACAGAATACTGCACCTGTGGACTTTCTTCAAATCAACCATTATGGAAAGTGACAGATTTTATTAACTTAAGGATGAACTTTTCAACATGGGAAAGTTGTATTTTATTTTGGAGACATGAAGAAAGAAAGTGATATATTGCATATTTCCCACTGCTCATACTTTTCTGGTGTGTGTGATGTTTTTAATATAATATAATCATGGGGGCATTATTAGAAAGATTTCATCTTTTATTCTGTCCTTTTAAGATAAAACAACTTCTATGGGATTTTTTTTTCACTTTTACCCATTGTTTCATGTCTTAGGTTAGATGAATAATGGAATTAACAAGAGAATAAGTCTATTCGTTGAAGAGATATATATGATAATTTTAAGAGTTATATAGGATAGCTGAAGTTAGGTGGAAGAAGCCCTCATACTGTTCAAATAGAAGTAGTTTATGCCAGGCAGTGTCTGTGCAGTCAGTTCCTCCCTTGTGCATCCATCCTTGGGAAGGTTCTGGGAGGGCAGGAGCTGCACGTGAGGGCTGCAGGACCGTGTGGTTTTCAAAGGCAGGTGCAGGTGAACAGAGCTGACATACATCTTTTCAGTGCTGAATTTACTTCCTACTCTGAACAGGTCAGATAGTTTTATTTACAACAGCGATGCACCACTGCTTGAAGATTTCTCTAATATTTCTGTTCTGGGATTATGACAATGTATCAGTCTTGATTTTAGAAAGAGATAGAAGAACATCAGTATTTGTGTCTTCAGGTGGCCATCATGTGCCCTGTAGTATAACAGAGTTACTGAAAAAGTTGGAAAGATTGTATGGCTGGTGGTCTAATACCAGACTGATTCCTGCCTATACCATGAATTAACTAAGTGCAGGATCTGATTTACTTTGAATTCTTCTCTTACTTTTATTTATCAGACTATGTGGCCACATTCTGACCTTATTATGACAGTGATTTTGCTAACCATAGACACAAGCCTCTGGCACCCATATGAATCCAGGCACATCCAAATTTTTGTGTAGGTGCAATTAATATCTTGATGATGATATAACTCAGGTTGCCTTAAAAACAGAACACACATAAAAAAAGGAAGTCATTATGAGTATTTTATTATCTTCATGTGGATATAGTTTTTACAGTCAGTTTTGAAGGAATCAGAAGTTGTAATTCATATAAAATTAATGGCTAAGAGTTGACAAATCAAGCATAAAGTCCACTGGGTCATGATTATTAGCTAAAAGCATAGTGTTTTCTGGTGATTCTATTTGTTCTAAAAATAAGCCCTGGACGAACTGAAAATCATTTTGCAGGAAAGCCTTAAGTAAAGTGGTCATGCAGAGTAGTTGGTGGAATATTACACTTTTCATTTGCACAAACAGGTGGTAAGCTTGGCCTTAGATTTAATCAGGGGGTGACAGACAGGTAGTGCTTTTGTATATTTTGGATGGAAACTTCTTATCAGAGACAGTGTTTCATTTAATAGCCTCTGTACCAACAAGAGAAGCATTTGCCAGATATTCTTATTATCCTTACTTTAACTTACTATTGGAGTTAACACATACAGGAAAGCTGCTGATTTATTTAGTTGACTGTAAAACCTTTGTTTTGATTTATTCTTTTCTCCTCCTCCTCCTTTTTAGCAATGCATATAGCAATCCAGAACACCCTGATATGTGTCTGAGATTAAACTTGTAAGCAAATAATTGCCTTAACAATTCAGGATTCATGGATCTCCGGCCATATTCTTTTTAGCTAACTTTTTAGATAAGATTTTGATATCATTTGTTTCTCTTTCCCTTCCCAAAACCTAATACCTGGTAACCTAAGCAAATACAATCTGTTTCAGAAGAGAGATTCAAGCCAGTGCAGCCACTGGTGTGTTTTAATGTCACTGCAGAGATTATGTTACCTTCCTAGAAACAAAATCTTTTTTTTCTCCCCTTCAAATGGAAGTCCCTTGATACCCTTGTCAGAGACCATTTGTTATGGAGAGTTTTGTGAAGCAATCAAAATTAATTCACAGTGATCTTTTCACCCAGAACCCCCAGCTTCAAATAATGGGCTTTCTCAACAGGTGCTCATTGTGGCAGTTTGACTCCAGCTTGCCAGACTAAAGAGTTTATTCTTTAGCCAAATTTAAGAATAAAATCCTGAGCTTGTAATTTACTAATCTTAAACAGCTGCCCAGGAAGCCACACCTGCTTAAAGGAAGTATTTCTTGTGTCTTTGGGATCTAAAGCCTAAAGGATGTTTTAATATTTGCCTGTTTTCTTACTTGATAAAAATCTCATACACAAGTCACTAGAAAATCTGTCCAACAGCCATGCAACATAATATCAGAGTCTTATTAGGAATCTAATAGTGCTGATTGTTCTTGCAGAGGAGCAAAATTCCCCCTGAAGACAAAAAAAAGTTACTTTGATATTTCTTTTCTTTCCCCTGAAAAGGATTCGTAATAGGTTTCATCATGAAATAAAATAAAACAACTGTTTTAAAGGTAGTGCTAATAAGCTGTACTCATTGTCAGTGTTGAGAACTTTGACAAATGTTTGCTAATCTCTTGCAGGTACTGTTTAAATATGTTTCGTATGAGCTGCAAAAGCAAAAGTCTACTTTTTTTTAATATGTATTGAATGTCCTGGGTGGGAAGGAAAAAAAAAGAAAGTAGACAATTTGGTTCAGTTAAAGTGAAACAGAATGTATCTTTAGAAATACCTGAGCTGCTGCTGATACCACTATATCAAATTTTCATTTCTTTAACTGTACATAGGCAGGTAATCAATATAGTACTTTGGCAGTAGGAAGGTATCCCTGTGGAGGGTAAAGCCATCCGGGTCAAAGCACGTTTACACTGTTATAATTGTAGCAGGAGAAACTGTTGTCAAAGCTGGTGTGTTCAGAAGCAGATCAGCCTATAACCATGCCCAAAATACTGCACTGGTTGAACATGCGCAAAAAGGTATTTTCATCTGGCTTTGCCATGCTGGACGTGACCCAGGATGAGAACTTCTGGGAATATCAGTGCAGTACTCAGAACGCACAAAGTGTCCATAAAAGAGGGAAAAAGGGAATTAAAGACTCACTTAAGAATACCCAGGGAATGTTTGCCTTTGTGTAGCTATTATTAGTAATAGACTGTGTTGCTGATAATGCTGCCGAAGGCTGAAGCTGGGCCCTTGGCAGTGTCCCCCACTGCAGAAAGCGAGAAGTCATTAAGCCCTTTGTTGGGGCAGTACCTGAGCACTGGGAGCCTTCCCCGAGCCACCCACACGTGACACTGCCCGAGACAAAGGCACACGTGGGGCTCCCCGGCTGCACACACAGAGAGCCTTTGTGGAGTATTGCTTCAGCACAAGTGTTTGATGGAACGGTGCAGGAAAAACAGCTTGTAAGGAGAAAGCAAAAGCAGTGAAAAAACATCAGTCAGAACCACACGAACACTTGTAGGTTTTACTTGAGAAAAGTGTCAAAGCTTTTTAAGTTAAATGTTGAGAAAAGAAAGCTTAGAATTAAGAGAAAAGAAACCAACTCCAGCTGTCTAATTCCTCTTATATTCGGGGAAACAGCATTTTGTTTGTACCAGAGAAGGAGCTGACTTTATCATCAACTTCTCCTAATGGAAAGAGAATTTCCTACACATTGACTTTCTACTCAAGACAAAAGGGGGTGATATTGCTTTTTATTTCAATATCACCATTTATCTAGGAGTCTAAAAATATTTTATAAATGTAAGTATTGGGCAGCACTAGTTCCTTTAAAGTAGATAGATATCATTTTATCTACTTAGCAAAGAAAGGGACTTTGCTAGTGAGGATTAGTTAAGCAGTTTGCCCAAATTCCACACTGACTTGGTCACAGATACAAAGAAAGGAATCTAGGGCCCTGATTCCTCTCTTATTTGTACTGGTTCAAATCAGATGTAAGCAAGAGAAGAGTCATGTCTCGAGGGCTGCAACACATGATTCCTCGATATAACTAAGAACGTAATCAGACTTCTCTCTGGAGCTCAGTGGAATACAGAATTCCCCATGGGATCCCTTGCTATGCTGTTTTGCAGTGTAGGTCTCTAGTACATAAATGCTGGTGTGAAACCTGGAATACAGAAGTGTTTATACTGTACCACCAATGAGCTGTACTCATTTGGACTGTTGAGAGCTTTGAGAAATGTTTGCTCATCTCATGCAGGCACTGCTGCACTATTTAAATATGTTTCATATGATCTGTTCTTGCGCTATCGAAAGCCAGTGCATTCAGTGAAGTATGTAAGTCATTAGCCACCAGTATTTCCCAGTATCTTAAGTTTATTTCAGTTTTTTTAATGAGTTATTGCAAGATTTCTCAGAGTGGGAAGGGATTGTTTAGGCTACCAAACTAAACACCAAAACATTTGTACTGTTGTCTGTGTGAAGAAAATATTACCAACCTATGAAACATATGAAATAGCCCTACTGAATTAAATAAACTATTTGTACCAATGTAGAATTACCCATTTAAACTCATGTTTTCAACCATGTTGAGTAGGATTTTTATACTCCTAACCTGAATGCATAACCAGTAGATTCTGGAAGCATGGAAGGAGGGGAATAAAGTGGAATACTGCCTAAATGCTTATAGATAATTTATAGCAGCAGAGGAAACTACACTGTAGCATCACATTCGTGTAGGATAATGGTAATTTGAAACCAAGTAACCTTTGTATAATCTCTTATCTTCTCATTTAAAAAAAATCATATTGCTGAAGGCTTAGAAATCAGCTAAAATGTAAACAATGCAATGATTTCTTCTTGAAGCTGCTAACAGTATGACTTACCAGCTGTTAGACGTATCTATTTGCTCCAGTGGAATATTTAACTTCAATATAGCTGACTAGTTTATTGTTGTTGATGGTGTAACTGATTACTTTGTTGCAATTTGAGATGTGAATAACCTATATGTTCTTATCAACTGCTCTTACCCATTCTGAGGCTTGGAGAATGAAGAAGTTATCTGCTGTCAAGTACTGCTGATGTAAAAGTGAAGATATAACTATTTATGGAATTAGTCACTTGTGCTTCTTTTCCTCTCTCCTATTGCAAAGGTTATGCTGTCACTTGGCTTTGAAACAAAACATATTTCCTGGTGTTACCTTTTGGGCAGTTCTGGCACCCTCTCCTCTGCCATGGCAGAGCCCAGTGTGGCTGGGGCAGATGGGATCTGAGGATATCTCTGGTCCTGTGCCAGAGGTACCCAGACAATCCCTTTGCCGTGTGCCTGCCGTGCAGTGTGCCAGCCGTGCAGCTGTGGGTGTGAGGATCCCCTCCCCTGCACATCTCTCCTCAGAGCCCTACACAGAGAAACCCTCTCAGGTTTCTGTTAGTAACACAACTATTCACTGGAGAACATTTCTTACTTCTTGAATTCACACCCTTTTTTTCTATGGGTGTATATATGTAAACAAAAGAATAACTACCTTTAAAAATATGATTTATCCCATGAAGGCTTTCCAGTATGTGAATTATGGTGCACCAAATTCAAGACAATTGCGTTGCCATAACCCTGTTTCGTTACTTGCATAAGTGAGAGGTTATTCTTTCAGGTTGCTTGGATCTCATGAGCTGTGTTGGCTGTTTCTAAGCCTCCACTGGGTACGAGGTCATTTTGTTAAGATAAGCATTTCCATTAGGGTCACTGGCATGCTTCCTGTGCACTGGCAGCTGGGGTGAGCGTGTGAGCTCTTGACAAGTAAGAGCCTTATAGGTATGAATTCTGTTTATAAAGTTTGTTTGTTTTTTGCATTCTTATATTTCTGGTTTCTTTTCTTTAGCAACAATTCTAGGAATTTAAAATTATATGCTGATCTTTCTTTTAATAATTATTTAGATTAATCATTTTGCAGCTGTGAGAATACTCCAGGACCAAGGTAGTGAAATACAGTCAGAAAACACCTGAGTTTTGTGTTTGGAAATGCATGTCTCAAATTCTGAAATAATATTTTTCTGATTCATTGTTTCCAAGGTATTAAATTAAGTGAATTTATTTCCTCCACTAGTAGCCTGACTAATACATGAGTTAAGAATAATGGGGGAGTGATGTATACTTTGATGAGAACATTTCACCTAAGGACTTGAGATCTTAATGGTGATTGCCAGATGGATAAGCAGAGATGTGTTCAAATTCTCCGCCTCAGTTTTCCATGTGTTTAAGTAATGGCCATGACTTCCTGCCAAGGGAATTATAGTGACTTGTGCAAAGGACCAAGTGCAGTAAAATGCAAACAAGGACATCTTCACTGAAGTCAGACATAACTGAGAACCTGAGCCAAAATATATATCTGTATAGGATGCTTTCTGTGCCTTAAGGGGAGCAGGTGTTTGCACTTGATCTATGTAGGGCCCTTCTAAGTGAAGTCTTTCTATGTTTTGAAGTGAATGGGTAGAAGCAATGTTACACACATGGAAGAGAATTACATTAATGTTTTGGAAATTAGGCTGAAGTCAAGAAAAAGGGAGGTTTTAGGGTGTCTTACAAACAAGTTTCTTTTCCTTTCAGTTTTCTGTAAAATACAGCAATGTAGTCAAGTAATATGTTTGTAAAGTGTCTTATGAAAGTGTGATAGCAAAACAAGGCTCTCGGAGATGGCAGGGAAGGGAGGGAAAGAACAGTGTCTCTTGTGTGGCTACATTACAATAGGACAGTCAATGACATTGTAATTCCTAGGAATCTTTTCTCTAAATGATGCAAAAAAAGTGATTGTCTAGAAAGAAATCAACAACTTGCCTGTTTCTTAACAGAGCAGCTATGTTGCCCTCCTTCCTTTTAGTTAGGGCTGCTTAATCTTGTCTTTCAGTATGTGTAGGATGCGTGAGCCTGGTTGGGATTGATGGAGAAGAGCTGGACTTTGGCCAAGGCACACATAGTGGTGCTGAACATTGCTCTCTGAGGGACATGGCAGTGCTGAGATGCAAAGAGTGTGTGAATTACATGGTATGTAATTTTAAAGTATAAATTTCCTGCTCCAATCAGTGCAACGATCATAGTTGTGCTACAGAAGTCACTTTTATTGTGTCATTGAGGAGACTGATTCATGAGCTCAGGTTGCTGAAGCTCATTTATTGCAAGTCCACTATAAAATGGAAGCTGTAGTTTCTGGGGTTTGCTTTTTCTCGTATCCGTTTTTACATCCCATTATCCTTAGGCTTCTGTTTTAGCTGTTTTCCCCTTTGCCTGAGGCGGGGTTGCCTTCCCATGTGTCCAGTTTTCTGAAATACCTGTAGCTACTTTTCCTGCACAGGGAGAGCAGTGCAGAAGGAGAAGGGGCTCTCCTGTAATAACTCCACGAACCACTGGATGGTGTTTGAGGCAGTCTGAGCTCCTGGGTGAAGTCTCTCCGCCCCAAGTCAATGAACAGCATGTTGTGCAATTGAGCTGAAGCAGGCCATTTTAGTCATCCCACATGAAACTTTCTGTTCTCCTTGTTTATTTAAGACTGTTGAATTTAGAAATGTTTAGAAATAATAAATATGCTCGAATGTGATTGTTCCAGGATGATAAATGGAAGATTTCTCATATTGATGTTAATTCAACTTTACCATTATTGCCTAGAGCAACCTTTAATTCCATTCTTGTTTTTTAATTAAAATGGGTGGGTTACTCTGGGCCGGATTTGCCTTGTTTTCTCCCACTGAGCAATACTTCACACTGTTGGTGGCCACTGAAATTTAAGTAGGGCCAGATTTACTGAGTGGTTGCACAGCACCACAGGGCCGGATTTTGTTACACCTTCCTGTATGTGATAGCATTCTATGCTTTTTTTAAACTAATGGTGTTCTAGGACCAGAAAAGTAAATTTAAATACTCATTCTGAAGTTAAAAACCTTCAGATGACTGCCAGGATCCATGTTTTGTACCCCAGACCCCTTCTCTCTGTGAAAAACACTAGGAATCAGTTGTGTAAAGGAGGATCAGCAGAATTGAGTTGTGTACTCCTCCAAGATTCACCTTTGAGAATTAATTTGGACTGAGCAAAAGTTATGCCCTGGGTGCCAGCAGTGTCTGTGCATCAATGTGTTGCCAACATATTATAGAACAAGTCTGGTACCATGTTCTAGGACTGCTATCTGAGAGCTTTGAATGGTAAAGTTCAAACTGCTATTACCGCCTAATTATGTCTTGAATGGTCTTTTGGCCTCATTTTCCTTTGTATTGCTCTCAATCTTCAGATTGATTTGTTCTGGGCGGGGGTTTTGAGGTGGGGCTGGTGGTGATGGTAGGTTTTGGGGGTGGAGGTGTTATTTTGTTGTTTCTGCTTTGTTTCACCAAGAAAAGTGAAGTTAGAGGACCTGTGCTTTTCACTTTGCTGTTTAGTTGACCAATATCTTTGGGGCAATGTATAACCAGCAAAAGAAAGCTTCCAGAATAATAGCACCAGGTCAGTTGCTGCCAACTTGAATAATATCAAGAGCAAGCACTTGTTTTCCTCTCTTGTCCTACTGCACTATTGAACAAACTAGGGAAAAAAGTATCAGGAATTTTATTTGGCTCAGCAAACCAAGAGTTCTTTACGTAAGTATGCAAAGGAGCGGAAATATTTGTGATGTCTCTTTCTCTCTAGCTCAAATAAAACTTTTTCGTCTTTAAAGACAAAAGAGGTGGAAATCTACACTCAGCAACCGCTGCTAAATAGTGAAGTTTGAAAGACTAATTGTGAAATCTGATTCTATATAAGCTTTGATGAGCATGCTTTGACTTGGAATTGCAGTTTCACTAGGCTTGATAGAAACGACAGAGAATTCAGTTGGAAACAGACCTGTTGACTCTCCTGGGCTTTGTATCTCATCCAGAAAGTGTATCCCAAAACAATTATAAGAGTAGTGATTTACAGCACAAAGTCACCTTGAATCCTGAGCTGTTCCAAGTGCTTTCAGCTTACATTATTTTCCAACTGTGTCACTCTCCCTAACTATCTGTGTCACAAAGCATTATGCCAAAGACATCAACTGTAATTCGTTTTCTTAAATATCTGACTTTAAAATCTGTGTCAGGCAATTTGTATCATCTGTCAAACAACTGTCAGAAAGGGCCAAGAGGGAAACACCTGAGAAAAGCATAGTACTGAAAGATCTGTGTGTGCAAGTACTGTGTACTGTACAAACAGCTACTTGAGGAGATCTTGGAAAATCCAGTAACATTGGCAAGACTTTCTGTATCAGTGCAGATTGGAAATGCAATCTTGGGTCAGGTTCTGTGGCTGCTGACCAGTCTCTGGTGGCCTTGGACAGTTGACTCTTTTTGCAAGAGCTTTATGACTGGCCTTAAAGTGGCTTGTAACCCTTTCCTTCAGAAGCTGGTGTCTTACCCTGGCATCTTGGCCAAATTGAGATTATGCTTTATCTATCAGAAATTCTTCTAGGGTTCCATTTAATTATTCTTTGTGAACCAGTGCTCTGACTTTCTAAATAGAAGATTTAAACTGGCTTTCCTTTAGTTGTATGTAGTTCTTTACTGATTTATAGAATGAGATACAGTTTTTCCAAGCAGGTTACGCTTATTTTTTTCCAGTCTACAGGAGTTTACTGTAGACTGTAATGATTATTTTTCTTTGCCTCCTGCCCTGAATTTTTATGTATCTTTTCTTCACGCTTGAACAGTAACCACGTTTCATTCGAGTACTGTATGTGTTTCACTGATACCAGTGTTCTGTCCCTAGACATAAATCTGATTGTATGATAAAATCTGTAGTGGCACAGAGAGGTGGAGCCTCTCCAGGATAAGGGTTTCAGTTTCGAAAATATAGGCGTTTAAATCTTTATGTAAAATGTTTAGTTAGCTGTTTGCTTAAAAGATAATCTATGCTTTTACTGTAATGATTTTCTGGAATGTGCAGTTGTGCCTCATAATAAAGTCAGTCCTTATCAGTGCTGTTAATAGTTGCTAGAATGAGTGTGGCCATATTCAGTAGTGTAGGAAATCATTTTTCAAGTATTTGTTTTAAAAATGATGGGCTAGTGTCATGGCATGAAAAGCTATGGAGGCATTAATTGTCTCTTCTGTTACTTTACTAAACTAATCCATATAAAAAGAGCAGATTAAATTGTCTGACCCTCATATATTTAGTGATTGCTGCTATTTGACTAAGAAACATTTCTCAGGAAGCCGCTTGTCACAAGCTATCAATATTCTTTTCATCCCACGTTAGTTATTGGTGCACTTTGTTACTCTCCAAGATGGCCTGTCTCAAGTGGTTCTTCAGCTTGCACAGCCAGAAAATGAGATGTTAAATGGTTGCACAAACAATTTGATTATAGTGTTTAATTCCTGCCTTATGGATTTCCAAGATCAGTGATCCTTTTTCTTCTTTTCTTGTTATTATTACCCTTCTAAATGGTCTTCCTGTGGCCAGAATTACTTTATTCCTTTTTGTTAAATTACATTTTCACCTCAGCTCTTTCTCTAGTGTTTATATCAGCTGGAAAGTTGGATTTCAGGTAATACCTGGATATTGAGAACAAGACGATGACTTTGTGAAGGTGTCTTTCATGTGGTGGTTGTTGGCTGTCTTAGGCTCATGTTTAATTTTTCAGCAATCCAGATCTTACCCTATTACTCTGATTTACTAATTTTGAGTGCACACGACAGCTCTGATTTGATGTAAGCTTTTGTGAGTGAGGAGGAGGGCAGGAGAGATCTCACTCCCAGGGAGGCTTTGCTGCAGTCTGATGCTGCATTCAGCATCCTGCCCACAGAGCCTTGTCCTTTCAGAACTATCTTAAGACTATTTCTTTAACATGTTTTGTCAAAGAAATAAATCAGAGGGAGATATTTGCTGTAACAATCAACGGTGCTGTGTTAAAGGTGCCTTAGCTGAACACTGTGAAATATTGTCAGCTTTGCAGAGTGGTAGGAACCCAGACCATTGAGCAAGACTCACTTGTTGATAACAGTGGAGTGACTACACGGTGCTTTGAAAATGAGAATTTTGCCCTCTTTTACTGGGAGTAAATTAGGTCAGAGTGTTCCCAGAATTTACATTTCAATTAAAAATCACAATAATAACACATTGTGCTTATAATGAATGACTCCTTCTCAGGGAAAGGTGATATCTCCTGTTACTTTGTTAAAGAAAAGCCCCTTCATTCCATCAGTGGTAAGAACTCTTCTTCCTTGTTTGTCCCCTTCAGTTAATTTAAACCTGTGTGAGAGCAATACACTGTAATCAGACCTCAGGTTTTCACTGTTGGGATTAGATATGCTTGAGTTTGTATATTTTGGTCTCTAGAGGTCTTTTGTAATATAAAGAAAACAAAACTTTTCTTTATTTTCTTTAAAAGTTACCCACACCTGAAAAACTGATCCTCTTTTCTTAAAAGGAATTGTTCTTTTGGTGTGGGGAGAAATTGCTCTAAAATACACTATACAGAGCAGCTCATGTTGACAGTCTCCTTTTTTTCACCAAGGTTTTCAAATTCTTAGTTATAAAGCTATTATTTCTGGACCACCAAAGTTTCTTTTTCACATCAATTGCAAAAGAAGAATAATGTTGACTACAAATTTTACTAGTTTGATTTCTCTTATTGTGCACTTTATTTGCAGAATAGCCACATTTACCATATAGTATTTGGTTCTGAATACAAGTGCAATAAATGTTTTTAACAAACTTTTCAAAATCATCACTGAGTATAGGCATTCAAATAGTACCTATCCACCAGTGTAGGGAGTCTGTGAGACTGAAAAGTAATTTATAGAAAAGTAATTTGATTACATTGCCTGTTGCCTACTAGAATTGTGGTGAATTGCAATCAAAGCTTTCTTTCTGAACAAAAGAGATTCCATTAGAATTGTGCATGTGCATATGTAAAAACAGCCCTGGAGACTTCAGGTAGACACATAAGAACTAGGGCAAAATAGTCTGTTTTTACCATTTAAAGGAATGCTGAGTAATTTTGTGGCCTCACCTTGAGCAAACTAAATAGGCGTTAATCATCTGACCTCTGAAACTTGTCTCAGCCTAACAAATCTCCAGTTGTACGTCTGTTTTTTTTTTTTTTTTTTTTTTTATTTTCCCCCCCTGTGCAGAGTAAAACCAACGTATTGGAAAACTTTCAGAACTCCTCTGGAAATTGGTACCTCTTTGGAAAACAGTGCTTTTTTTTCTACACCTTGGTAATATTCCACAGAAGAAGTAGAGCTTCACAGTATGTGTGTCTTCCACGTGCTAACACTCCTTTGCACAGCTTTGGTGGCAATCAGCTGGTAAGCCTCTGTTGCTCCAAGATCATCTTGGCTGGATGTCATTGCTCTGTCTGAAAGGCAGCAGCAACCAGCAGTGCTTCTTTCTGAGATGACTTAATGGTGAGGTCATGCTTGGTGTCAGCTTCACTTACCAACACGCCTTTGATCCACGTCTGTGGTTCCCTGCTCCCAGTGGTTTTAGGCTTGACTCACAGTCGTCTTGTTTTCTGAAGAAATTTGGGTTGTTGTTGAATCATATGGTTTTTGATGCAAATAGAATGAAATATTTGTGGGATGTGCATTTTCAGTACTCACAGATACTTGCTAAGTGCAACATGAAAGAATAATGCATCCTTGGCTATCTCTCTTTGATTATTCTTGGCACTTTTCAGGCATGCTTTCTGTTCTCCCTCATATTAAAACTGTTCCCTCCATTGCTGCTATTTTTGCCTACAATGTATTTTATCTTTTTCTTGTTGGTGGTGTCCAAAATTTTGCAAGTATAAACGTGCATAAAATGATAAGAATACATACAGCTTTGATGTGAGGTATTCTACTACCCAACCTCTAGTCTTCTAAATTCATGTCTTATCATTGTTCCATTACTCCTCGAGGTCAATTTACAATCTTTCTTTTAATATTTTTTAGCATGTTCTCTGAATCCTCTTTGTGTGAAGAGTCACCATGTGCACATCTTTCTGAAACGAGAAAGCAGTTCCCTCTTTACATGAGCGCAAAACTCTTTTAAACAGTTTGTTACGTGCTTCCCTCTTCCTGCAGGAATTGCCTTGCAGTAGGTGTAAAACCTCAAGGCAGATTTCTCTGAATCTCTTTTGTCCCCTCGAAGATTTTCAAGGGCATCCTCAACCTTTGAACTCCTGGCATCTGAAACTTATGGATGTGGTGAAACACATAATGGGGATCTGTTAGAATGAATGAATGTTCCAGTGGGCAGTGCACAAGTGAGAAAATCCTCGAGCTCAGTGGAGGAACACTGCTCGGAGTACCTGCCTGGAATACTAAGCTATTGGTTCACACCGGTGAGCAGCTGTAAAAAGGAACAGTTTAACAAAAAAGTAACTTGAGTCAGCACACAAAGTGGTGTGGAAGCAGGTCAGGTCCTGTGCGGATCGCCCGATGTTATCTCGTTAGCACTTGTGAGAGGGAGGCAGGATGGAGCCTACGTGCTCACAGAGTGCTAACGGAGCAGCTGAATAGTGCCTGATGCAATTAAAGCAGATTTCTCTGTCCTCCTCCCATGCATTTAACTCTTCCCGTGGGTGTTTGCTGTGGAACTTTCTACGCACAGCTGCTTGTCACCTGCAGATTCGGTGATTCCAAATGGATACCAAATTCTGGACACTCTGATTCTCACACCTCACCTACACGTAGGTGAGACACAGATGGTTGTCTTGCGTTACCAGTGGTAGGAACACGGTCTTGGTGGCACAGCCTGTTTGACTGATGTGCCAGGATCTGGTTTTGCCCATTTGTTCCTGGCTGACTGATAGCCTCCTTCGAGCCAGGAAGAGCTGCTAAGCCTGTGGCATTTTGGAGAGAAAGGTTGTGATTTCGGTTGAGTAATAATATTAATGCAGTGGTAGTTACTCATTTGTCAAGAAACAACAAAATGCTTGCATTTTAAGAAAAGAAATATACCTGAAGTGTAAACTTTTGATCTGTAGAGAGTCACATGAGTAATATGCTTCATATTTTTTGTATTATCAACTTAGCAATCAAAATATAGTGATCTTTTTGTAGAAGTATGAGATATTTTAAAATACTTGAATTCTGATTTTTTAAAATTTTAGTTCTATGTAATGAGGATTATTTGTAAATCTATATCTCAGAGATAAGTAACATTAAAAAGTAGAAAGTTGGCAGAGGCTGCTGTGTGAGTGCTTTCTGAAATGGGCACAATATCAGCTGGTATCTGACCTTATTAGATTAAATCAACAAGACTTTGAGGTAACAGGGAGTCAGAGAATTTTAATTTTAATGTTTACTGATAAGCATAATAAATAATGCTGAACCATGTTTATTACCTATCCCTAACTTATTAGAACTCGGTGTTCACGATAATGTTGTCTTACAGAGTTCAGTACTTTTGAGCAAGACAACACAGGGGATTCCTCCAGTCAGTACATTGCAAGGAGTAGCTCAAGAATTATTTCATGTTTCCTCTGATTTAAAGAATAAAATTAGCTCTTTCTCCTGGCAATCAGGGACAAAGTCTTTCTAACACATGCTTACATGCAGCACAGAAAGCACAGTCTGTGCTGGAACGTTTTCAATGTCCTGGTATAATGTGATGAGTAGACCTAAAAAAGAGTCTAGATGGGCCTCTGAGCATCAGGGAGTTGAAATGAATAGTGCCTTCCAACCCCTACCATTCTATGAGAAATAGAAATCTGCATTTGTATTTGGATAGAAAAGGTATTTCAACTTCAAGTGCATGTCTGAGTCATTAGACCAAGAAAGAAAGAAACCCAAGCAACAAAAATGTCAAAATAAAAAAAAAAGTAGTTAAGAAAATCTGCCTGGTCTATCTATCTGAAGTACTGAATATATTTAAGCATCAATGACATATTTAGCTCAGGCGAGTTCCCAGAGAAAGTTTGGGGTAGAGTTCTCCTGCAACCTTGTTTTGTTCCTACTCTTTCTTGTCCCTTACTATGTATTTTCTGAGCTTCAGCTTTTCTGTTGCAGAAGAACAACAATTGACACAATCCTGTCCATCTCTCTGTCCCACTACTCTCACTTATGGAAAACTCTAGAGCAGCCCTCTGCAACTTTATTATAGATTCTTTTCCATGGACAATTTGTCACGATGATAGTGAGGTTTGATAACAATTTGTCACGATGAAACCTCAGTGATACTGAGGTTTGAAAGTATCCCAATCAACACAACTCTTAAAGAAGCAACATAGGTTCTTGAGAGAGGCTCAAACTTGGGATGACCAGAGAGCAGCTGGTGGGGTTTTGTCTCCCTCTGTCCCTGGTTCTGCTGGGACTTCTAAAATACCATCTTGTCTGAAAAAGCCAGCTGGCAGTAGTCTTAATTTCTTTCCATCTTTAGCAGAGCTCTGGGTAAAATCTTGGCTTCATTTAGGCCCAGACTTCACTTGATCTATTTGTCTGCATCCATTGACATCCTTTTTCTCCCTCTCTTTTTTTTTAAAATTATACCAGACTTACTTTATATTTTCTACTTTTTTAAGTTCTTGTTGCTGAATCACACTTCTGACTCATTGCATTTATTTTCTTCTAGGTACTTTTCAATTTGTGATTTAAAATGTCTTTTAACAACAAACATCTCATACATTACTTTGCAAGTTTCCTGAGCATCTTTTGAAATATTGCAAATTTTTTCTTTCACCTTTTGTAAAAATTAGGAAGAAAGATCTGCTCTGAATGTGTCAATTGTATAATTGTTCATGCATGTTGGGCAGACAGTGGGATAACACAGATTCAGTGTTGAAAGCCACTGGATTTGGTAGCTCGAGTCAGTTGTGTGCACATGCAGTGTCTGTGTGCACGTGTGAGTGCTGGTCACGTGCAGTAAGAGGACTCTCCAGCACCCATAAATCCCCCTCATGAGCAGGCTCATGTGAAACAAAACACTACTGAGACCTTTACAGGACCTGTGTGGATCGCAGTGGGGACGCATCTGCCTTCTCTGAAAAAATATAATAAATGCTTCTCTGAATTACTGCTCCCTCTCTGTTTGTGTAATTTAGTCTGGCTCCACGTTTCAGACTTATTTCTGATGGTCTGTATGACAAAAAAGTTGTAGTGCCACACCAGAAGGTGACAGCCATTGGGATTTATAGCACAGCTGGGTCCTAAGCAATAGATTGTGAGAACAAGCACTGTAAGGATGGTTGTGGGTGAATTCAGGAGAGAAGGGTAATGTCGCTGTTTTATGCAACGTAGGCTGTAGGTCTACAAACATGCAGGGGAGAGATGAATCCGAGGAGGAGAATACTCTAGGGGGTGGATTGTTTTTGTATCGCGGATCTGGAAGAGTGGCACAAGCTGAAAACTGTTGGGAGAATTCAGAGAAATGATTCTGGTTCTGAGCCAGAGCTGCTGGGACACCACAGCTGCAGGAGGCTGCACAAGGGGAGACACGTACACAACTCTGGGCCTTTCTAGAGAAAGGGAATTTGCTAAATATTCTTTTAAATGACTTTTCATGTTAATAGGATAGAAACAGAGGAAGAAAAGAATAGACCGAAGTCAGTCAAGAACTGAGTGACTGGGGACTGTGGGACTTCGGGGTGAAATAAAAAGACTGCAGCTTGCTGTCTAAGGTGATACAGTGTGGTGTGTTTTGAGCTGAAAATATCACCTCTTATGAAACTTGTATTTAAAAGGGACCTCTCATGCAATCCTTCAGAGTTCAGATTTCTCATGTTAAACTAAACCAAGTGCTTGATTTGCTAGGCCACTACATAAAATATTATTATCCTGTTTCTGATTGTGATCATGCACAAAATCCTCAAAAACTCATATCACAACTTTGTACATTTAAAGGAGGTGAAGAGCAGGAAAATATTGGGATGCTTATCTTGAGCTCTGAATTACCTGAAGTGTTCCTGCTATCTTGAAGTCTTCTGCTTATAAAAATTAATCTAATTTTGTCATAGATGAAATTGTCAGATTAACAGTAGCCATGGATTTTTGGATCAGATAATTTTTTTTAAAAACTATGAGGCAATTCACAAATTCATCAGCTACGCAATATTTCCTAAAAGACTTTTCTGTTGTTTTATGTGCACTGGAATTGTAATCACCTGTATTTAAATCTAATGGATTTGAAATAACCTGCACACTTCTAGTTTAATGAGAGCTAGATTAATGAAAAAAGACCTTTTACCTCAGATTGCATGACAACATTTTCAAATTACATTCCTGAAACAGAGAATTCACTTATTCCGAGTAATTGGATGCTGACTAGGGTTAATATGTACAATGTCCTTAAATGAAAATGTTCTATTGTAAGTGGGACTGTATGATACCTGAGGCATTCTCAATAGATTTGGTTGGGCTCTGAGTTAATTATACTGCTTGCTATTTTTTGAATGAATTCAAGCATGAATTCTACACAGTAAAGATTGGGATAATTATATTCAATTCTGCTTGGTGCCCTGCTGAATGAATTGACCTTTTAGATAAAACTAGTCTCTTGAGAAGGAAACCTGAAGAAAGCCTGAACAAAGCAACCAGATGCAGCTGGGGGCTGGGGAAAAGATTTAATTTTTTTTTTTTTTTTGCAAACACTAAAGGAGTAGAAGAATCAGAAAGATTGATTTTTAGTCAATGAAAAAGTATTCCTGAGTTGGCAGTGATTTTGTATATGCCGTATATAAAGTTATAATTTAAAGGCATCGATTTTTCTAAGCTGTTTTCTCATCAGTGATATGAGTGAAAAGAAGCAGCAGTGGGGCAGCAGAAAAGTTCAGTGTACACAGGTGTTCCACGCTCCAGCAAGGTGCCACAATCACAAGCTGTGGCTGCAGACTCGGTGCCAATAATGCTGTCAGCACGACTGCCTCTCCCTCGGCACTTGCCGAGCTGAAAGAGGGTGGGCAGGGGAGAGAGCTTTCAAAGGAACACTTTCCGAGGGGGAAACACTCCCAGGGACCAGCAGAGCAGCTGCTCTGAGTGCAAACCTGCAGAGCGTCCTTTGAGGGGAGGCTGCTTTGTTAACTTATCTCCTGTTGCATTCCCATGCATTATGGAAACATCCAAAATTCACATAGAATATTTTCCTTTTCTTTTTTTATTTTTCCATTTTCCAGAACTGGTTGTACTTGTAATAAAGTGACTATGATATTAAAAGCAGAAAAGGTGACCTTTTTACTTAGCTTTTTTCTTTTTTCCCATTGTGATAAGTCCTAGACAGATGTTTAAAATTATGATGTTTTGAAATTATTCTGAGTGATAGAGATAGTTTTTTGAATTTTTTTACAGTCCACCAATCCTTTTTCTCTGAGGGTATCTGCAACCAACATGAAGTACCCCTGTAACTGCTCTGTATTTTTGAAATTACTTCCACTGTGTAGTTGAAGATTAATTGAAGTATTTTGTGTAGCATAGTTCTCTTTGTAATACCAAAAATACAATTGCTCATTTGTCACCTAAGAAAACATAATGCAGCAGTTTAGTCTCTCAGAACTTCACTCATATGAGTAATTGTTCCCCTGCAGGATAGTTCCCAGTTGGTGTGATGTCAGTAGGAAAGCAGAATTTAGCCCATAATGTTAGTTGGATTTATGATAAGGGCAAGTGTTCATAACAACTTTTTTGATGGGGTTCCAGTCTCTTAAGCACGTACATTATCTGTTACTGATATATCATTTATGTAGAGAATACAGTTGTCACTCACTTCATTTAATTAGATTATGGATGCTAAATTATCTACTAACATAAAATGTGCTTTTATACTGCAGATTGCAAAGGTTTTAAGAAGTTTAATATGCTACTTTTAAATTGGTGAGCAGTACCCTAAAGGATTCATATGGGGTTTTGCTTGTTTGTTTGCTTGCTTTTTACTGCAGAAAAATGAGAATATACCACGATATTACTAAAGATGGTTAGTTGCAAATGGGATTTGGGTCAGTGAGGTTGGCCAGGATTTATTTTGCAGAAAACAGATCTAAGAGGTATAAAATGGTAAATACAGTAATCAAAGGCTTATATTTTGGCAAGGTCACTGAGTTGAGAACTGAGTATCTTGTGGTCTTTACACTCCAGTTAGCTGCAGTCATTTAGGTAAATGAACAATGTATTTATTGCGTATGGTTCCAAGCTTGTTCTGATTATTAATGTAGAATAGCCTATTTTCTGCTCTGCTTTCCAATCCATTAAATGAATAATCTTCTATGTATAGGGTCCACCACACCTTACTGTATAAATTTTTTGCTTTATTTATGTGTGTGTTTAGTTGTACAGCTGGTAAGTCATTTGTTCCAAAGAGGTAAATGGTTGGTTTTGATCCTTAGGCTGTGAAACTGAGATTCACAAAGTGGTTATGGTCCTAATAAATTGACTGAAATATTGGGAACAACTTCAAGGATTTGATTCAAGCATCTAAATTAGTGCTAAATCCTTGATTTTTCTGAACTCTTGATTGTATTTTATTGTTGAAAGCTCAAGAGCTTTAGAACAGTTTAGTTATAAGGCTTCCTAGGAACACCTTTTCTGCTGACGTTGGCTTCTGCTCTTTTAAAAGTACAAGGCTACACAAACAAATTCAGTTCTTGCCAGTGACTCCTAAAAACATTGTCTGAATAGCCCATATTTTTGATGTTCTCCCAGGTTTACCAGGAGTTCACTTTAAACTCTTTGGCTGTAGAACTTGCACGTGCTTACGCTGTTCACGGGAGTAACTCAGTATAGTGCTGCAAGTCAGGCCTTCTGTTATCTGTCATGCATGAAATACCTGGTAGATGATTTCTACCAGGTGTAAGGACAAGTTCTGAGACCTGGGTTCATACAAATGACATCAGCAACACTGGTTAATTATTACCTGTTGCAACCAGGGCTGCAGTTCTGGGTGCAGTCAGCACGTGAGGCTCAGGCACTCCAAATGCTTCTCCCACAGCAACGATTCCCTCACCTCTCCTGGAGTCAATGAGAGTCAAGGGGTTTTCCCTCACTGAATTGGGTTCTTGTTTCTACAGAGCTGCTTAAGGCAGGCCCTTGTGACCAATGCAGAGTGACAGGGATGTCTGGTGGGGGCCAAAGGACTGATTCTCAAACAGCAGTTAGGAGCTTTTATGAGCATGGGGCTCTCAGTGAAGCGTGTAGCAAAGCTGTGTTCTATTGCTGTTGTGGAAGGAAATAGGATTTCTTTCTCCTTACCACCATGGAGTTAGCCAGCTTTACTCCTTGCACTTGTTTCTGGTAAAATTCCCATTTTCTATGCTCTATCTTCTTTTCTGCACACCATTGTACTGTGATCTATCCTATCAAGTTTTGTGTATTCTCTACCTAAATAATTTCTTCCAGATGATGTCTAAACAATATTTGGTAGAGTACATGCATACAGATAATCTGTGGGTCTTTCTTATGTAAAAATCTGGTACCAGGGAATCCTGCTCTAAAAGTAGATGCTATTTTATAAAAATTCTCAGTGGTCATTGAAGACTCCACAGGACTTAAGCTGCGTGGGAGATGGAGCAATCCAAGTTGTGTGTGCTCCTGAAAATTTGAAAGATGCCTTGTTTTGATCCCCTTTTTTTTTGTTGCCTGAAGGTTGATTGGAGTCCTTGGAGTTGAGAACAATTCTACATCTTCCCCTGCAACGAAAGAGCAACTAACAGAGAGGAGTGCATGTTGTTATGGAATAGAGCAGGAGGGATTGGAAAGTTCATGGGAAAGGCTCTTAAGTGCTACTGTGTTACTTTGGAAATGCTGACTTTGCCTCTCTCTTAGCCTACAATTGTCAGCTGTCAGGCTTTCAGTACACGAGGTGAATTTGGACCACATATGCTGCTCATACTGCAGTCATTGACAGCATTGTGCCCTAAATGGGTAAAAAGCTACCAAGAGACATCACCAAGTTGAAAGGGGAAAACGTCAGAAGTGCATGCCATTTACCTATTAGGATTTTTCCAAACAGAATTCCAAGTAAAGGTCTAAAACATTATGAAAAAAATCCCAAAAAACCAACAAGACATTTAATAGGTACAACCAGCATGGAGATTCTGTCCTGCAAACCGAAAGGCTCTTATCAGCTGTGGTAGGTAAAGTCTCTTAGGCCAGGTTACAGTACAATTTCATCTCTAGATCTGTTTGTTTGTTGCATCCCTGTGTATGATTGCTTTAACCTGTCAGGAAAAGAATGGGTTGTTGTGTGTATCACCAAGAGGAGGCAATCACAGCATTGTGAAGATTATCATCCAGTACATCAAACAAATAGGTGTGACATAAAGATGGAGCTCTTTTCACAGAGGAGAGTTAGAACATGCAAAAGAAGGAGTAACATAAATAAAGGCAGCTGAAAGAACAAAATCACATTATCTCCAATAAAACATTGACTGTTCTAATAGCAGGTCTTCGTTAAAGGTCTTGTATTTTATGTGTATGCTATAGGTGATGCTGTGATTTTGATTATGTAATGCACAATATATAGCACTGGTGCAACAAACTCAATCTAAAAATAAAATACAGAATCTTTATATCCTCTGTAGCCTCTGAATTTCTGACTCATGTCAGATAGGCACACTTAAGAGTAGTAACTGTTCCACATTAAGGGAGTTGCTCTTCTGCTCCACAGAATGTGAAAGCAATGGCACAGAGACTGTAAGGATAACACACAGCAAGGATGCTTACCTTGCATGACACAGGGCATAGTCTTATGTTAGAGTTGCTGTGTGCTGGAATCCTTCTGGTTAAAGAAAAAGCCTGATGAGCTTGTTGTGGCTGAGAAAATGTCCAGCCCCTTGGCTTTCCTAGAAAGATGAGTTGGCAAGCAGGAGGCACTAACTACTGCTTAGGGTTAGATTAGAGGTGAAAAAGGGTGAGATCAGTAGAAAACCTCATGAGATCCACCTTGAAGTGTTCCTTGATTCTAGTGCCCTCTTGAAGTTTTTTTGTGAGAAGGCAGACTGAAGCATTTATTCTGTCAGAGTACAGACCTTTTGTGTCAAAAGGATTTTCAATAAAAATTAAAATAGGAATTAAAAGAGAAGAGAGGTGCACTTACAAAAGAGTTGGGGACACATTGTGTTTATACTGAGAAAATGCATTCTATCCTTTTCATTGTTTTAAAATGTGAAGAACACAAATGGCTATTAAAGGTTTTGAAACAATGAAAATGTTTAACTAAGCATTTGAGAGCACTGTGCAATGGGCAGCGAAACTGTTCCACTACCAAATAAAATGCAGCACTTTGTGCTGGTGTGCACATAGATGTGTGCATGAACTCACCATATATTTGTGTGAAAAGCTCATGCACTTTGTGTTCTTAATTCACGCAGAATGATACTTTTACACTTGAACCAGTTGTCACTTTATTTGAATGGAATCCATAAAAAGTTTCTTAAACCAAAATCAGATTAAATCTGCACATTAAAATTAAAGTGTTCTTTGGACTTTACAAGGTTATAGACTGCTGACTGCAGGGATTGCAGCTGACATTCAATAACATTTGAAGCTTGGAAGCAAGCTTTTTAATTTATTTTTTCTATTTATCCCTTAGAAGCTGCTTGCTTTTCAGCTGTTAGTGCATTTCCAACAGAAATTTTGTAAATTATATTGGGAAACATTCTCAGTGAGAATAGATTGTGTAAGTAACGGTAATGGCTTCCTCCTGCTGCTTCTGGCAGTATGGATATTTGCCACACACACTTATTTAAACTTCTTGGGCCAAGGAACACTTCAAGGTTCAAAATATTTGTTACTCAGGGACTAAATTTAATGGATAATAATTTAGGAAACAGAATTGATGAGGAGGTTTTTAAAACAATTGGCTGTTGTATATCACAGGCTTTCGTTTCGAACAAGAAAGGTCTTGTGTAAACTCACTTTTTCATATAGGAATTTTTAACACTATGTTCCTTATCCTAAATCTCTATTAAATTAACTTTTTCTTTCACTAAAATCTGAAACATATAAGATTCTTTACTTCTTAGGTAAAGAAATGACCTGGCATGGCAGATACTTTAATTCCCAGTTTTGAGGTTTCAGTGAGTGTTCCTTTCTTATTTACCTTTTTGACCATACCTTGTGTTGGGCTGAGCTGGGGGCAGAAATCCAAGTGTGAAAAACTCTGCATTCCCAGCAGTTTCACCAGGAGCAGATTAGTACAACAGGGTGTGGTTTAAGCCTGGCCACAAAAGAAAGAATTTGCAAGATGCTGTTTGGTCTGTACTTAACTAGAGAAAATGCTTGGGACATGAGCTGAGAAAACTCAAAATGATTTAACCACCAACATGGAAATAAAAGGGAAATGAAAGCTTTGTCTCAGTGAGAGTAATAGGGAGTTCTTGGAATTTACTCTGTTTTTATCAGTGCTAACTCTGTTACTGAGGGATAAAAGTGAATTCTTTCATCTCTTCATTCAATGCAAATTTCAGATTTGCTGCCATGGACATGTTTCCTGTTTGTAGGTTTTTCTTAAATGTGGCTCTGTAAAATGCAGGAATTTAGGAAGTTTTCTCTTCAGTTTCCTTTCTCTTCTGAAAACAGTTAAGAATGTCACAGTAGGTACTGTGTCAAAAAATTATTTTTGATCAATTGCATGTTGATTTTTACAAATTTAAAGATGATCTGAAGTCTGTTTTAATTAATGCTGATTAATGTTCCTAGATACTGATTAATACTCACTGAATTTAAAATAAATGAAGAGAGTTCAGCTCTTGCTAGACTTGCTATTTTTAAACAGCCCAAATCCTTACTGTTGTTTTACTTCAATTCTTTTTTGGCTGTTAGAGGATGCTATGAGATCTTTGTTTCCCAAGTTAGAAAACTTTATTTATTATTTCTGTTAGACTGATAGCTCAAGATAACTGCAGTTATACTCAAAAAACCATACATGTAAATTGGCCCCAAATCTGGGTTTTTGACTGGGAATCCCTGTGAGAGAAGCTGGAGAAGTTGGTTTAGACTCAGGGAATAGTTTTCCCTGAGCTCCACAGCAACCATTGTGCTGGGATATGTGAAAACAGAGCTATGAACAAAAATGTTTAGTTTTTATAGCTTCCCCTTAAAAAATGGTCTTATCTATCTCTGCCTTTTATTATAATAGTAAAGCTGTGCTACAGCTATTTCTGTACGTGTTTAACATGGAAATATTTCAGAGATTTGCACGCAATCATCAAGAGAAATGGAACTCGTCCTAATTCTTTGACTGATTTGGTGGGGAATCAAATCATAAAACTGGAGTCCAAAGCTTTTGTACCAGCATAGTGGTGTTTTATATATCCATATATACAAATATATATAAAAATACATACATGCACACAGACACAGAATCTCTGTTTGGTTTTTATAATGCCTCACCTGTGCTAGTCTGACTGCTGCGGGTGTGTGTGTGTTTCTAAAGTAAAACTGAGGTGTTTCAAAAGTGAGGTTGCAATATGTTTCCATAAATACACCAGTAAGTGTGAATTACATTTTAGCTAAAGTCACGTGAAAGCTGTAAAGCAGATGTGGGTATATTGTTAATTTCAAAAAGTAACTATTTCGTGGTTTCTTGGAGAAAATTATGCGTGTGTTATTATTTGTTGTCTCAGAATCAGTGATAAATTATGCCTAGAAAAATGCCCTTCCCTTTTTTTTAATAAAAGTTTTTGGATAACAAGACATCAGAGCTGAAGGTGTTTTCTTCCTTTCCTCCATTCCAAATGCTTGTATTGTCACTTTTGAAGCAGCTGCACATCCGAGAAGCTGTTTTGTTTTGTGTTATTGAATTTTGAGGGTACCCTACTTGAGGGTACTGATTTTGAGTAATTGTGGGACTTAAAGTAGAGATGTGAATGTGTCCCAAGAAAACCAGGAGCACCTCATGCATTCTTGCTAAAAACTTGTACATATAGCTATTACTCATGTTTCTAGCCATTGTAGACTTTCAAGAGGTTTTTCACACTCCATTAGGCAATTCTGGAAAAGAATTAGTTTGTTTTCTTGAAGTTATGCCTTTGGTTTTGGTCTTATTAAAACAAGAATGAAGTTCAAGGAAGTAGGGTATTGTTTATAGTTATAAGGCAAGGAGGATTAAGTAATGACATTCTTATTAAACTTTTGATAAATTAAATGCAATAATAAATTTTCTTTTGTTCTCACCTGTGGACCACAATTGTAAGGTATTAACTTGTCATATAGATTTATACACCTTAATAATTTTAAGGAAAACTTTTCAATAATTAAAATATTACCTTGATGGAATTAAATATCAGTTCTTTATGCCTTTCTTTGCCCATGCTTGGAACAACTTCTAAAAAAACTTACGGTGGCAAATATCTTGACAAAGGTATTTGAAAAAAGAATTATTGTGAGCTGTTGCCATGCTTTGTCTGTATGCATAAAGGATGTGATCCAAGAGAAGTGGATCTGGGGGACAAAACCAAATGATTGGTACTGATGTTATCCCTGTAACCTGGGGTTATTTCATCCTGTGCCTCCTTGATTGCTTGGAATGAATACCCAGTAGTGGCTGGAGCCCTATAGAAAGTTTTCTGTAGCACATCTGTGTTTAGTTTTATCCCATTTTTCATCTCTAAGCCTGTCCTGTGATTGCTTCAAAAGTGGTAAATGGGGGTGATTCACATCAGAAGCACACTTGAGCCAAGGTACAGCTTCTTATGTAGGAGGTTATACAAGACAATTGATATGATCCTCTTGATCTTTATTACTTGAATTTTATTTAGTTTTTATGACTGTTACATAGAAAGTTTTCTGTTACCGTAGTGTTAAAATCTGGGAGTCCCACCTAGAATAGTGTAAGAATAATTTTTCTTTAACACAATCTTAACTTTACATAATACAAAATTCCTCATTTTTTACTTCCAACCTTCGTAGTGTTAAAATCTTCTTGTCTATTAATCTATGGAATCAATTATTCTTTAAGATTGCAGTGCATGAAGCCCTTAACTGCTGAGATCTTTGGCAGTGAAGTTTGCAAATTTACAAGCAATGTCAGCTTCATTTTCTTACAGTGCATTTCTAATAGACAAACATGTTGAAGTGCTTTAGAGAGCCTATAATTATGTGCTAGGGCCGAAGTGAGTTTGTACAGGCTAAGTGGCTACCTCTGCTTCCAGATCTGACCCACTGCTGCAGGGAATGCTAGTTAGAGATCTGAAAGATAAAAGAGAGAAATCACAGAATCACAGGATGGGTCAGGCTGGAAGAGACCACAGTGGATCTTGTGGTCCCACCTTCCTCCCCAAGCAGGGTCATCCCAGAGCACAGGGCACAGGATGGAGTTCCAGAGCTCTGGAATCTCCCCAGTGAAGGATGCTCCACACCCTCTCTGGAATACCTGTTCCAGTGCATGGTCACTGGCAGAGTACCCGATGGGTCCAGAGAAGCTGGAGAGGAACTCTTCATGAGGAGCTCTGTTTATGAAACAGATGCTGAACTATATTCCAAATAACATGGAAACTTTTCTTCCCAGGGACGTAATTCCAACAGCCTCCTGTTCTACTCCAGTACTGCTGCTGCTTATGGAAGTACTTGCTGGAGAGGTAAAAGGCACACTTTGGGACTGCCTGGGGCTGGGGAGTGCATGGAGCCCACACTTTGCTCGGGTGCTGGAGGCCGTGTGTGTAAATGGGGAGTGGGAGTGTGTAAATGGGGAGTAGCAGTGTGTACATGGGGAGTGGCAGTGTATAAATGGGGAGTGGCAGTGTATAAATGGGGTGTGGCAGTGTGTAAATGGGGAGTGGCAGTGTGTAATTGGGGAGTGGCAGTGTGTAAATGGGGGGTGGCAGTGTGTACATGGGGAGTAGCAGTGTGTAAATGGGGTGTGGCAGTGTGTAAATGGGTAGTGGCAGTGTGTAAATGGGGGTGCTGCTCTCACCCACATGTCTGAGCCCAGGGAACTAGCTGAGATGAGGCAGAGCTGCTGAAGATGAACCCCATTTTCACATTGAGGCCTAACGCAGCACTGCAGGGAGGCCTCTTCACACATGTGAGACGTGGGATCTTTTAACTTGCCCTCCAGTGGTAAAGCCCATTTCTGTCATTGCATTGTCTGAAGGTGCCTGTATCCCTCAGCATCCCTGCATCCATCAGCCTCAGCTGTGTCAAGTGTGTTCAGTGACATCACTGACCATGTGGTGCAGAGGAGGGCTTGGAAATTTCATTAAATCTATTGGTTGCCAGCACAGACAAGTAAGTGTCTGACGGAGGAGAACACTTTTTCATATTATTCTTTCTGTAAAACAGGCCAAGGTAAAAGGAGGAAGGTTTTGATGGTGGAGCTTTCTTTTAAAATTATATTTACTCTTTCAATTATTGTTTTCATTTCTCGTTAATAGAATATTTCAAAGCCCTGGATTTTTGAAAGGGAAAAGGTTAGAATTATGGTCTAGCAGCTGGTTTTGATAGGGTGCAGTGAGCAAGTTAATGCTTACCAAACATTTGAAATTGCTTTTCAATTTCTGAAATCACTTTGCAGCTCTTCAGCTATTTTTTGGCTGGCTGTACTTTATCATATTAATATAATACTGTGCAGGAAAATATTGCATTTAAGTGTTATGATGAAATCAAGCTGTTATGCTGCATGTGTGTGGTACAGAGTATATTTTTAGTGGTTTTTTTAACCTATAATTATGTGAGGTTTGGTGCCTTTCAGAAACTATTTGTCAAGGGAAGAGGTTCTGGTTAGTTTTGATAGGGTAAAGTGCATTTTACAGTCTTGCTAAACCTCATTTAACTGAAATAAACCTCATTTTAGCAGTGTCTGAAGGTAATACCTAGTAAAAATTAGTTGAGTTTTTTGTTGGTTTTTTTTTTTTTTTTTTGATATAATAATTTGGTCAATCCTCTTTCTCATAAGGTTATCCAGCTCATTTCTGGATCCATGAATCCATAAATTTCCTTGACACCACATATATAGTCCTCTGCCAGGACCACAGGTATGATTCCAGAGGTTTTAACAAGAAGTAAAATTATTTGTAGCTGGTATTCCTGAGAGCACTATCAATATTGTGCTGCAAAGAGTTCTTGAAGATTACAACTGTTCCTATAATTGAAAGAAAGTGTAATTCTTTGTATTCTCTGTATTCCCCAAACCAAACTGTAAGAGAAAGTAAGCCTTAAAAATTACACTTCTGTAGATGAAATTTCTATAACAAATTAATCATGACAGAGAGAGAGAAGGAAATGTGTTATAAATTTTAGTAAAAGATTTAACTTTATTTAGTCATCTCAATCAGATGGTAAAAAGGCCATGCATTTTCATTATGTGGTCAGAATCAGTGTCTGTTTCCTCCAATATCTACCAGCACTATTTTTTCCCAGTTATTTTTTTTCCCCTTTTATAAACAAAACATATTTTCCCATCAAAAATCCACAAATGATCAAAAATACTATATGTGAAATCTCAGCCATTTATTTCTGCTTACTCTCATGGGCTCTTCACATATGAAGTGATCTTTCTGTTGAAATTTTCTTCCAGCATAGTTTTGTCTGGTGCTGAGGTAGATCATTTAACAGGACATCACATTTTTTGCATCTCATCAGTGTTTACATTTTCAAAACCTTATTATTTCAGGTCTGACAATAAAACCTGGCTCTTTTTTAGTACCTTTAAGTTATTTTTGCTGTGGATGGTTGTGGAGTTGTTCCTTGCAATGTTCAACCTGTGCAGTAGAAGAAAATTGATTATTTTACTTTTGAATCCAGCAGGTCTTTTATTTTGTGAAAGCCTAGCAAAAGCTCATTGATTTACACCAGAGTTGGTTTGCTGTTTTCTTCAGTCAATACTGTCACATAATAAAAATCTTGACTTAACCAGGCAGTTTCAGCAATGTCTTGTTTAGTGTCTGCTGCTACTGGATGCAATCCTGCAGCTTTTATTTAAATAAGAAGAAAATTTTCCTCATAACTTTGAATTTGATCACTGTATGTGATGCATCAACAGGAATATGAATAAATTATTTCAGTCTGGGATAGTTCTATAACAGACAGAAACCACTAATGCTGTTCTTATTTTTATTGTATTTCTAAATTCCTGCTCAAGGGACAGAAATTAACTAATAAATTATAAAATATGAATAAATTACAGCAGATATTTTGAGGGGTGTTCAGATGGACTAAATCTAAGCCGTGGTGTATCCAGTATTAATGTTTCATTGGCTTGGTGCCCTTGAAGGCCTAGAATTAAACAATAGGAAGCACTTTGACACAAAGTAGGCAGAATTTTGTTTGTCTCTGGCTGAGTCTCCCAGTTTCAGTGAGTTTGTTTGAACTTCAAGGTTGCTCTGAGAAGTTCTCTGCAGAAATTGTAGCCTGAACACTGAAGAAAGAACAATTAACTGCTTTAAGAATGATGCAGAGGGAAATTAGTGCAGCAGCATTGCTGTGCCCATTAAGCCCAGCCATTCCAGAAGTGCAGGGAAAATCCAACAGCTTTGTCACCTTCTCACATAAAAATGCAGCCAGTCCCCAGCCAGGAACTGAGCAAACATGTTTCACTAATTTGAGGAAGAGGCCTTTCTTTTGTGAAAATATAGTTAGGTTAGACGTAGGGATGTCGTTGAAAGATGGAATGATTGGGTATTGCACTATAAAATTCCTACTGAGATCACTAAGTAGAGCAATGAAAAAATTTCGTTTGTAGTATAAATAAATTTTATCTCAAGTTGCACATAAGTGATCTCTAACGTTTTTCTCTTTTTTTTTTTTTTAATATGGTTTGGATTTAAAGAGTACTTATTTTTATTTTGCCTGAACTTTCTCTTTCAGGATTCTAAATTTCTTATAAAAGTTATAAAGTTGGATTTATTTATACTCAGAAACGTTTCATTTTTAATAGCTTCCGATCATATCCAAATTAGTAAATTGTATTTTGTGAACCCTGTTCTGTTTTGTCACTTACAATCTTGGTTTGTATAGTTTTTCTTCTTCATGTACTGATGGAAAAAGGGACTTGGATCCAGATTTTCCCACAAGATTTGTTAATAAATATTACCATGTTTAAGGCATGTAAAGTCCCACCCTTTCTCATAGGTGTTGGGATTCCCTCATTTCATTTGACCATTCTGAAAATGTGCAAAGGAGTGAAGTTTCAGGTGCTCAGAGTACTAAGCACTCATTTAACAGAAACACAAAAAGACCTTGAGAAATATGTGTAGCAATGATTTATCTACCATCCATGTAACATCATTACTGCAAACACTGCTTTTATTCAAAGTTGTAGCAGTTTCAAAGGGTCTGTTATCAGAACAGCTGTGGCTCAGGTTCAGCAAGCCAATATGTGGGATTATGTAGCACTCAGGGTCCTAAAGTCTGCAGAGTGTTATATTCATTTTACATGAAGTAGAACAAAAACAGCTAAACAATGCTTCTTTCTATTTCCTCTGGTTTATTTTATATTAGTTTCCCTTAAAATAAAGAGGGATGATTGTTGATTTCTAGTTCAAAATTCTCTGTGTGACAGGAGATGTGCGAAAAGCTTTGGTCCTCTTAAAATTATAAGAAGGGAATTAATGTGTTTTATCCTTTTTTTTTTTGTTGTTGTGCTGGTTTTGTGTATGTAATGTAGGGATGCACTCATGTAAATATATGCAGCTATAAGTGACTACCAATGGTCAGATGAAATTGTTTTTGTGAAGGAGCAATCAGAAAGAAGAGAAATGAAATGAAATGAAAGATCAGAAATGATGTACTGGCACTAGGACAGTGGCTATTACCAGCAAGAACTAATAATCAATATTTGAAACAGGGCTATAAACAAGTTTGAGGATTCAAAGATGGGGAATCAACTTTTTGTTATTTTTCTTCTCTGCAGAGAAAGTATTGCAGATGCTTTTATCTTGAAGCGAGATGCTCTTTCCAAAGTAAAACATAATGATAAAAAACAGAGTACCCTTAAGGCAAGCTCAGCTTGTGGACAGTGAGACGACTGCAGGAAGGATCTGAAAACTGAATGTGCTCAAGAGTATTAAGAGTCTAAATTTTCAGACAAAATTCACATGCACGATAAGCTCTTTCTCTTATTAACAATATCTTGATTGTGTTTGTGTTGATGTTCCTTGTGACTTTTTAAGTGTATCTTTGCTTCAACTACCATTTTGTCCTGAAAGCATAGATATTAAGTTTGAGCAACAATCCTAGCTAGAATTTCCATCAATAGATGATGAGCAAGAAAGTGAACATAAGCTGGTCACGATACATGATGCCCTTGCCCATGTGGTGACAATGTTCAGATAAAGGCAATTCATGAAAGATTAAAGAACTGACTTTTCAAGCACTTTTAACATATTTGGCTAGATGAATGAGTAATTGAGTGTCATCATATGGTTAAGCCTTTCAAACCATACATTAATTGAGATATCCTAAATGTTGACTGAATCCTCAAAAATATGGAAACCAAATGTGAGCCTCACTGCTATGATCTAATTACATCCTCATTCTCAGATGGTTTCCTTAATAACTTTAAGGTTATTGCAGCATTCCTCATATGCTGCAATACTTACATGTGTAGGTCAATTGTCTCAGTGCAATATTTCAGTGGTGGCTTCATTTTGTCTGATTCCTTTCAGAGCTTTCTCCCCCTTTGGAGAACTTGTTAAAGCAGGAAAGGAGAGAAATGCAATGTGCTTTTATTATTCATGCACCACCAGGGCCATAAAACAGGCTGCAAAGGTTTTGAATGTCCTGCCCAGCTCAGCAGGCACCCTGGCTAAATATTGTAGAACATCACCATGTCCTCAGACATGGTAGAAAAGAACAGGCAGTGCACATCAGTAGCCTTTAAAATCTGAAAACAAATTGCATATTTACTTCAAAAATGTGAAAGCAGTTATTGATTAAATGGCATTAGAGTGCCCTTGGCTTTAACAGCCATTCAAAATAGGAGGCAATGCTCAGGATCAATAATAGATCTTATATTTGTGACCTGAAAAGTGGCACCAGCTCATAATTTAAAATCAAATGATTCTTTGTGATTCTTGCTCACATATTAAGATTTTCTTTTGTATCCATTACACATCTGTTGAGGCATCTGTGATCAGCTTCTCTTCTGCCTAAAGACAGCAGGAATCTCAGGATTTTTTTTTTAATATGATATTACTTGTCCCATTTGTGCACAGCTTTGATAGGGCTCAATTTCTCCTACTAGCAGAACGTAAATGAAACAATGAATATTTTGTCACAAGTCAATGCAGAATGTGAAGTTCTGCTAGTTTGGTTACCTAATTTGATTTATGTAAAGTAAGGTTCATACATTTCTCTCTTTCTAAAAGCTATTTGTGCACAAATATAACTTCTTTGGGTGACCTGTAGCAGAGGAGGACCTGTTGGTTGCAGCTGCAGTATCTGACTGCTGAGTTTTATTTTCTGTTGCCCAGACTGCAGAACGCTTTTTCCCACAGTTGGAAGTGTGTGTATTTGCTGGATTTCTGACTCAGTCCAGTGAAACTACCCATTTTTATCATTGCTTTATTTACAAGTGTACAGAGTACAAAGGCTTTTCCTTTAATTTTATCTCAGGGTAAAATAGCTAATCTGTTTTGACATGCTATCTAAATGACACTCAAACTAGTATATGGACTAACTCATCCATAAGTCATTTCTTTTATACACATGTACTGCTGTGTCCAAGAAAAAGAGTTATATTGGCTGCAAGAGTTTGAATAATAATGGTCATTAATATGTCGAATTGAGGGTCACCACATTCATCCCACATATCAAATCCCCTTTCAATGAGATCAGTTCCATCAGCTGTCAGATTCCATTAAATATATCCCCCAGACCTACTGACCAGCTGACAGTAGAGAAACTCAAAACCATACACCCACTATTAGCATTATAAAATGTGAAATCAGCTGGAAGGAATGATAGCAGAACAGAAAACAAAATAGATGAAAATCTATAATGCCCTTGTGTCTTCCTAAACAGAAACCTCTAAGAGTTAAAATGCCCCCATAAAACATGGAGGTAAAAACAAAGGTTGTCACATTGTTTTCTTCATAACCTATAATGATTCTTTTACCTTTTGTTAATGCACGATTTGCATAAATGTTTCATGAGGTTAATACAATGCATAAACTGAGCAGTTTATTAAGCAACATCTGTGCTGTTTTCTCAGATAATGCAGTGTTGTTTCCAAGTCACTGAAATATAACCTATCATAAGGTTTTGGTTGTTAAAATACTTGTTTTGCAAGGCCTGTGATCACATCTGACATTTTTAGCAGATGCCAGAATAATACAAAAGAATTCCTTAATACCACAATATGTGTTAGCAAAGCACCCAGTAAGGAGTGGATAATATTCCACTGAGCTGGTATAGCTCAGTACTGTGCATATGACATGAGAACATCTCGTGTGTCATCTTTCAGATAAAAATACCCCATTTCAAAACCAGCACAACTGCCCATGAGACTTTTATCAATGAGATCTTATCATACTTGACGGTTTTTGACTTTGCCATAAAACCACTTTGGAGTTTTTTAAAATTAGGAGCGGGAAAAACTTTGCAAGGCCACAATTTTGTCTTGATATTGGTGCCATATGGGAGTCTTTTGGCAGAGAAAAAAAATGTTATGAGACCAATAATTTTTAATGAAACTTGGCTTTGCTCTTGGAGCAGGTCATGCAGATAAAAAGTGGGTGCATGAATTCTGTAGCTGTAGTCTCCTGTTTTTCTGGCAAGAATTGAAGAAATGTAGTTTCAATTAAACCAGGGCATAATGGAGATATGTTTTATATTACTGATTCTGTAAGAAATAATTCAGGTATTTTATTTATATTTTTCTTAATTTTTTTCCCCATGTGTTTAACTTGCTCCTCATTAAGAATCATGGTTATTCTGGTCTTTAAAATTTGCAGTTTTATCTTCCTTCCCTCACAAATCCCTGATTTTTTTTGTCGTTTATTTGAAATAATTTCGTGTTTTCATTGTAAGACATCCTCAAACTGTGAGAATCCAGGCCCTATTAAGGTATGGATGTTTTATCTTTGGCTTAAAGATTTTAAGATTACCATTGAGATAGGAAATTTTTTTTTTTGGAAACTTTTAGTGATATGAGAGCAGCAATTAATTTGCCTTATATAAACTTGTACACTGGAGTTTATGCTTCTGTGTCCATGCAGAATGTCCACTGACCATCAAGGTAGTCTCTGTGAGAGCAATTTTGTTGATAGAGTATCCCAGTTAAATTCCAGGTTGGGTGACAGTAGTCCAGAACCTGAATGGCTTCTTGTGTTTCCATTTGAGCAGATATGTTCATTTTCTGATCTATCTTGGACAATGTTGGTTTGCTTTTGAACAGTAGCCAGATCCTGCATTATGGAAGGAGGAAAGTTTCTCTGCTGCTGAAGGGCAGTTGCCTCAGCAGGAAAATGCACCAAGGTGCATAAAATCACAGCAAGTCAAAACAAAATTGTGTGACTTTATATGGCAAAACTCCTTCTGAAGGCTTTGGCTCAATAGCAGAAAGGGAAATGCTGAGTTCAAATGAAACAAGGGAAATTTAGGTATTAATAATGACACAATTATCCCATTAGAATTTGTCTGGAATATTATTGTTAACACACAGTTTTAGTGTGAAGTTAGGATGCACAAGGAAAGCAAGATCAGATCCTGCGTAATGAAGGGATCATTTACCACATTATCCCCACAATGAAATTCTGTCACCCCTTGGCAGAAAACACAGCTTCTTTTAAAAATCTTCTTTACTGTAATAAGTATGGAACTAGAGCTGGTTGAAAAACATGGAAATTATTTTGTGAAACATTTTAAACTTTCATAGTTGTCCCTATTTTGCAGGTTCATAATAGAATATTTATTTTTCCACAGATTTTAAACTATTCTGTTCAGAATTTTAGATAATTTTGAATTTTATACTTTTTTTTCTTTCCCAAAAACACGTTTCAATAAAAGAAAAATGTTATTATTTAAAAATTACTTTGAACTCTGCAGGATATTGTTATCAAAAACAAGGTATGTTGCTAGCATCTAATTTTAGAAAAAAAAAGGACAATAATGCCAGAACTTTGGATAAAAGCGTTGTTTTAATTTTGTGTTTGATCTTCAGAAGTCATTAGGGGTTTCTTATATCAGAGGACCTGAGAGCCATTAGTATTGATGTAACATGTAGAAGTCAAAGGCACCAGCAGACCCCTGATGGTTTAAACATAAAGATTCTTCCTAACCTGGATATAGGACTCAGAAAGCAGACTTATAGAGAAACACAAGAAAATAATGTGACCAGTATTGGTCATCCAGATGAAAAATTGTTTCTCTTACATGCAGAGATCATTACTTTTCTCATTCCTTTAGAAAGCAGTATGTCTCACTTTTGTTTTTCAGTTAAAATGTAAGCAGTGTATTAAGGGCAGTCTATTACAAACAAAAAATACATGACCATTAGTAGTTTCACACTTGGAACAGATGTGATTTTCCAGCCTTCCTGAGAACATTTTTCTGATTTTTTTTTTCCTTTCTAGTATTTATTATCTCTGTCAACAAGTGCTATGCCTCAGCTGCGATGATGTTACCCAGCCAGGTGATCTTTGCCACTGCTCTGTGCTGCTGTTGATGTGGTTCTACAATTTGGATCACCATTTACACTTGGTACATTTCCTTTGCCGAGACTCTGTTCCCTGCTGGCACCAGGGACATGTCAGGAGGGAGCAGTTTGGTTGTCATCATTTGGACATCGTTCTCAGCTTTCCTGGGACACTGTGTTCCTTACAGTGACTCCCTTTCTTAGGCCAGTGGGACAAATCTATTGATAAGAGATCTTCTTACATGTTCTAGCTAACTGGCAAATAGTATTTTAATTCTGGCTAAATTTCACTAGACCTAATCAACAGGTTTACAAATTCATCACAGCAGAAGAAAAGTGGTCCTTATCTGTCCCTCTGTTGGGACTTCTGCCACATTTTCCTGCTACTTACTTGAAATAATTTGATTCATCAACCTGGCAAAAGTAATTCCCCACCCAGAGAAGGTTAAAGTTTCCTGAGGTCTCCCAAGTTGTACTGACACAGAGAAGTCAGATGAGTGACAATAAGGGGAGGCATATGGGGGGACAGGACTTACCCTCAGAAGTAGCAGAGACATTAATTCAACTCAGCGTGACTCTGTTCCTTAAATTTGTTGGTATTATCTGGCTGGGTTTGCTGTAGAAGCTAAAATCTTATAATTCTTATTGCCATTAGACTTTGGCTCTTGGGGGTTTTGTTTCTTTGTATGGAGCAGCACATCTCCACAGAGTGAGCCCTTCTCTTAACACATTTAGCATCTCAACTGTGTCTGCATCATGTTCAAATAGATTCATTGCTTTTTATGGGGTTTCTTTTCTGTGAGTTGATTGACTTGATCAGATAAATGCCAGTGCTGGAAGAAGCAAAGGGATAGCAATGTATGATCAGGAGAAGAGCAGAGGTAGGAGTGACTGGGACTTCTGCATTTTTTTAGATAAACTTCAGGCAGTTCTATGTGAGTCAAGTTTGTTGTGCATTACTTCCTGGAGCAGCAAACTGTGGCATCAGAATTAATTGAGTTGTAGAGTTTGGTGCTTATTTACTTATTTATTATTTTATTTGAAGATTGAAGACAATCGAAGTAGTGGCAAAAATTTTTGCACATCTCAGAAAAGTATCATGGTGTGGATATTTTGGTGTGTCTTTGTTTTTAGTTGCAAATGTTTGATGAAAGAAATGGGACTTCATAGTAGACATTTTGAACAGATTATGAAGAAGTCCTAAGCCCTGGCCTAGCTCTGCACAGACTAAAATGAATATGAGCTTTGGCTTGGATTTCCCTTGGAGCATGCTTAACATGTTAGCAGCCCTAACATAGCTCCCTGGCAGACCCTGGAGCCTGAAAACAATCTGGATCATGGATAGATGGCTCTACATTACACAGAGTTCTGTTTATAAAACAAACTGAAGGCTTTTTACAAAAGTGGAAACCTTTTGAGATTATTCCTCATTAACATTGCCTAATTGCAGCTCTTTGATCTTTAATTCCCTTGGCCCTCTCACCTCCTCTCCTCACTCCATTAATGGATGCTCTGGCCGTTGTTTTCCGAGGCAGGGTGAGCCTGTTTCAAACACTCAGAGCTGGCTGTTAACAGCCATCTGTTGCACACAGGACTCTCTTGAAGTCATTGCATTTTCAGATTGATTTCAGCAGGCTTCAGGCCATACTTTTTGTAACAGCCCTTTCTGAGGATGGGTACCAGCAGTAACTCACCACTAATGGACACGTGCAATCATGTGCATGAAAGTATCTCTGGGCTTTTGTTGCATTAATTTATCAGCACCAGCGACAAATTATTTACGGTTTTATTTTTAAGTGTTTTTCTAAAGCAGAGAACATTTGCATTCTGGCAGTTCCACAGGAAGAGAAACTCAACAAGAAATACTATAGCATTTATGTACAACAAATAAAAATGTTATTTTTGGTTCATCTTTGTAAGCCATAGATAATCGCCTGTAAGACCCATCCAAGCATTCTAGAAATAAATCCTATGATGACAGGTGACCCTATAAAAAGACTTCTAGCCCCATACAATCATGTTGTACACTTTTAAACATTGCATTCTGTTCTTTCCCTCTATGGAAAATGCCACTCAAAAATTGAAGAAGTTGTTAATGGAACTTTTGCGTAAACTTGGGCCAAGGTCAAGTCAAAACTGATCAGAGGGTTTTCAATAAATGTGCTTTGCTCTGACTCTGTCTGACCTGGAACACCACCTTGCTTTAAACAGGATGATTTCCTGAAAGAATCCTCATAAAAGTAATTCTTTTTACTTGTATTAATTAATTTACTTGTATTCCATGTCCGTTTCTGCTCATCCCAATCTTAAATCTATTCAACATTCCAGAGGAAACCTTCTAATCCATTTTGAGGAAACACTTCAATTTGCATCAAGGGTCACATGTGGATTAGAGGAAATAATGTGACCTGCCTTCTTATCATTTGCAAACAGTTCAGCTAAACCACATTTCTGGATTTTAAAGGAAATTCTGCAATATAATAATTGTATCTATTCATGCTATTTGTAATTTCCAAATGGTAAATCATCATCTGTAAGAAATGCTCTCAATCAAGGGAGAAAAAGACATATAATTATGTCATTTATAATGAATTCTAAAGGAAACAAAGACTTAAAGAGGAAAAACTCTGGAGGAAACCAAGAAAGAAAATCCGCACAATAATACAAGTTGCTCCTAAGAAGATGCATAGCTGATGAAAAATTTGCATTTATTATATGAAACTCAACATCAAACACTTCAGCGAGGCAACTGTCAAAACTCTGGAGCCTAGGCAAACAAGACCTGACTTTTATTAGATAAATTACATACTCTCCTTATTTTGTAAGCATCAATATCAACTTTTTGACAAATAACTATCTCTTGGGTGCGAGCTCTGAGGATTGCTGCTAATATTCATCTTTTGAAGCATCCAAAGGATTAAAGGCATATGTCAATAACAGTGGCCTGTGACCTTTATGTGGAAGGTATCAGTGTCTCTTTGGACCAGCTCAGTCTGTGATGTGAGATGAGATGTATAAATGCTGAGAAACCATGCAAGAACCCTTGCTGTGCAGAAATCTGTAGATTCAGGAAAGATGCTTTCATACCATAGGGTTCTTGAATGGCACACATTGTCTGGAAGAATTGGGCTTAATCAATTTACTTTTAATGACAACTTTAACAAATAGCATAGATTCAAAAAACATATATCCTTTAAATAAAGTAAGTGCGAAGAGAAAAAATAAAATATCCTTAGTTTCCAAGTGTTTAAATTTACTGCAAACAGAATTAATTTTAGTGCAAACAGCTTCTGTGCAAGCACTAATTGGTCTTTTTTCTCATTTTGTAGATATTTATTAGGCCAGACTCTTCTGTTATGCTAATATAAATCAATAAGTCAGTTGAACACAGTGTGGTTACATCATCATAAACCTGGCAAGGGAATAGCTTACTGTATAAGTGAGATGATAATAATAATAACAACAGTAGCAGAAATGAAGGAGTGGAAACTCAGAGGTTAGCTTTCCTGTCTGCTGTGGGTGTTAAATACCTCACTTTCTCCTGCCATGGTGTGCAGGGTATTATCAGGGCAGAAAGTCAAAAATCCCTCTGAGGTTGTCAGATGGACCTGCATATTTGTATATGACAGTGAAATTAAGTCCTAAATTCTCACCTTCTACTCCTGCTGCTGACATTGATTTCAAAGGCACACATAGCTCGGGTAAAGAGCAAAGATGTGACTGCCTTCTCTGTAGTCCCTGGGACATCTAAAAGAAGCTACACAAAGTAGTAAAAACAAAAGGGGATTGGGTCATTCATGTAAAGGAAAAAGAGAAAGTAAAGAAAGGGACACAACTGAGGAGCCTGATGACAGGGAATTTGAAATCTGTGGCTTTACAGGGCTCCCACAGCGGCTGTAGCCACCTCTGAGATCCAGATTCTTCCTTTAGCAGTATCAGTACCAAGCCTGGTTTTGAAGGGGTCAAGCATAGGCAAAGGTCACTGCACTGCCCTGAGTGAGTTTGCTTCTCTGGCAGTGGCCTGATCTGGTATTGCCTATGGCCAAAGGCTATTCATGGAGTTAGGATTTTTCCTTGTATCTGCAGTAGCAAAGCGTTATAAAATCTCTCTGGAAATGATTTAAAAGATCATTAGGATAATTTTGGGATCCTCAGACTAAAAAAAACTCCAGAACTTATTTGTATTTTTTGCATTCTTGTCCTCACACTGAGTGTATTTTTCTGTCATTCTGATTTTACCCATTTTGCTAGTTTGGTGTAAGTGTAAGTTGTCCTTTCCTGGTAATTCAAAACATCCGAAATGAAAGATCACAAAAATGAAGAATAAGGCAAAAACACTCAAACAACAGGAAAACAGTAACCTACCTGGACTGAATTATGTGCTTCCAGTGTCTTTCTTACCAGTGAATGAAGGTTCTTCAGGCCACCATACAAGTCTGAGTGAGAGGAAAATGCTTTCATTACTAATTTTGGGGCTGCTGTTTTCCTGATGTCATTATAGTTCTGCCTATTAAAATAATTCATCCTGAGAAACAGCATATTATCAGTGTTGGCTGATGTCCTGAGAAAACAATTCAGATTGTCATAGAAAATCTGGTCCCTCCTCATATCCCATAGCATATAATTAAAAAATAAAGCAGATACCCCATAAGGACAATAAGTAGAATAAATTGAAGCAGAGAACTGTTCAGGTGACTGTCTGTACTCTCAATCCTATCACAGCTCTGATTCCTGCAGAATTACTCAGATGTGCTTTGCACATCATTTACAATGATAATATGTAATTTGTATTATTTGGATAATATATTTTATATTATTTTGAATATTTGGGAGTTGATGAATATTTTTTGCTTTTTTTTCCCACAGCTAAATATCATTAAAAGCAATAAATATGTATTAAACAGAAACATAAGGTCCTTGTTCTGGGTAAGGAGATAGAAGGGGAGGAAGCTTATGCAGCTGTGTCTGGAAGAGGGAAGAATGTAAGAGAGAGCTTTACTGAGGAGAGGAGAGAAAACAGATTAATAAGGTCTAGCCTGGATCAGAGACTGAGGAATTTTTAAATATATGAAAAATTGAAATAAAGTGAAGTCTGTGCCTCTGGAACTTCACAAATATCTTTCAAGTTCTGCCCTCAGAAAATGATGTCACACAGTTTCTGCTTTGTGGAATAGTTTGAGCATTGGATTGCTTTTTTCTCCTTTTCACAGATACCATGGTTACCTCTCCTCTGATAGCTGACAGGTTATTGACTGATTTAGGAAGTGCTTTCTCTAATTTTTAAGTTCCAGTTTTAAGAACAGAGTTCTCGCTGTCCAAGGGCACCATATGTGCTGTACAGGTGGAACACAGCTCTGGCTGTCGTCTTGGCACTTCTTGCAGTGGAAAAGAAAGTCAGTTCAAGCTTTCAAAGGCAGCAGAGATCTATCCAGTTAGAGACTTTGAAAAGACACCTTGAATTGACTTGACTTGAGTCTTGAATTGACTCTATTTCTACCTTCCTATTTCCACTAATGGAAGGGAGAGACTGTGGGGCTGGGTTTCCCCAATTAATTTCGTTTCTTTTTACATAATTGTTTTTCAAGAATAAAACTCGCTTGATTTTTTTAAAATCTGCCGTTTACAAGATTATTCATTTGATGAACTCTCTCATAAGCAGATACGTGTCTGTACTGCAGACTTCTCCTGAGCTGTGCTGTTACATTTTCATAAATGGCAAAAGTCCTCTAATGAGTAAATACCTTTTTAGATGCCAGTGGCTGAGAATATTTTGTAAAGAAATGTAAGAAATGTATAATAAGAAATTAAAATTCTGGGATTTTTTTTTTGTGGGGCTGTTTTCTGAGGATTTTTTTTCAGATGCTAAACTCTTTTCCAAGGCTAGGATATGTTCAGTGTATGAGGACCTGTTTCAACATTTATCACAAGCAAACCACTGTGCTATTCCAAACATGATATATTTCACTTTAGGACTGCTGACTTCAGCTTACTAATTGCCTGACAGCATTTTCTTTGTTAAGCTTTAACTGTGATCATCACACTTTTGTTGTACTGACAGTAGAAATATTCAGTAACAGACGACCTAAATACATCATAAGCACAACTGTACTGATCTTTCATAATGGGTGTGCTTTTGGAATTATATGGGACACGTGCATATAATCATTGTCAGGAGCTACATGCATTCAAGTCTCCAAAAGCATCAACTGAAAGCATTATCTGACAAAGCATTCTGATGCTCAATGCACATGACTTACAGAAAAAAACCAACCCAAAACACAAAAACCAAAAAAGCAAACAAAACAAACAAAAAAACCGAACAAACAAAAAAAAAACTCCAAACAAACAAATTAAAACCCAGACCCATAAAGATGCAGTTTTTATTTTATAGCCAATTGAAGCTGCTTATTATATCAGAATCAGCAGGACAGACCTATCATCACCTGCATATGGTCTGGATCAAACTAGTCAATTCCTTTTGTGATGATATGAGCCCACAGAAATCCAAAAGCCCTCTTTCTGCTGAATTGACTAATGTTTCTTGTTTTTTTTAGAAAAAAGACAAACTGCATGCATCATGTATGCTAGGGGAGATAGTGTCCGGAGAGATCTAATTTTGCACAGAGAAGAGTTCTGTAGCTTTGGTCGAACAAAGACTGATTTGCTGCTGCTATCACTTTCTAATTGTTTGAAAGGGAAGGTTTGGTTTCCTTTCATACAAGCAAAGGTGTGGGAACCCAAAGGCCTGTGCTACGTGTCTGCTTCCACACCAGCTTATCTGAACTCACTTTGCAAGGTTTTGTTCCTTCACGTTCTAAACTCGGCTAATAAAATTTCACTAGTGAGGGCTGCCATCGGCTTCTATACATCAGGAAACCTGCGTTGTGAATCATGATGTGGTACAGAAATGCTCTAGTCCCTCAGCAGCTCAGCTGGAGCAGCCCCGAGCAGGGCAGACTCTGGTCCACACTCGGCTGCTCAGCAAACTCCCCTGAGCCAGGGAAGGGCATCTCTGTGACTGCCTACACCCAGCAGCTTTGCTCCTTCCTCAAAGAGCCTGAGTTTGCCAGAAGACGAATTAAAAACTTCACCTATTTTTAATAGGCACTAATTTCTCTTCCTGACAGTAATATTGTGCTAGTAGTCTTTCAGTTGAGGCTGAATTACGTAAGCAATGCTGATTGCATGTCAGGGCTATTAAAATGCTCTGGCATTTGTGGTGTTCAGGCATACATGGATTTTTCAAAAGCACCACTGTGGTTTAGGATTTAGTCAGTTTGGAATATCTCATTCAGTTATCTTAGTGTGTCCTCCCTGTCCATTCCTAATATTCTCCTGTATGGTGTTTAATGAACTCTCAGAAACAGATATATGCCATGGAAGGTCTGCCACCTCTCTCTGTTTACTAAATATTTCCAAAAGGAGCACCTCTGTGCTCACAGACCTACCCTCCATATATCAAAATAAAAAGGCTTTGGAGAAGATACTCTTTTCCAAAATACTTGAGGTTTGTTTTTTTTTTTTTTTA
This sequence comes from Vireo altiloquus, assembly GCA_013396875.1. Taxonomy (NCBI): domain Eukaryota; kingdom Metazoa; phylum Chordata; class Aves; order Passeriformes; family Vireonidae; genus Vireo; species Vireo altiloquus. The sequence goes on from VZRF01000187.1 coordinate 589,155, forward strand.
ACTGTAGTTTAGTGCCAACGGAATGAATAGAAATAGTAACTCAATTCTATGGTGACAATTCATCAAGAATCTTTATTTTTATAAGGCCCCAACAACATTTTATGTATAAGATTCAGTGTGGTGTGTGATAAAAGTGTCTACTGTCAGCCAGTGACTTTCATCTAAATGAGTGCTAAAGGAACAAAGGAGAAATCAGGAGGTTCATTAAATGCAACTCACATTCAAAACTGAGCAGACTGGAATTTAAAAAATTGGGAGAATTTGCAGTGAGGTTCATAGTTTTGCATATATTGCATCACAATATTTATATCTACAAAGTGGAACAACTTCTAAAGCGAAGATTTTTAGAACCGTTATAAAAAATGAGAGTTACTTTTGCATTATAATGGACACGAAAAAAGCAATGATTCTTAGCGAGAGTTAACCTGTTTTCTGAAAAATTTTAGATACAGTTTTACATTGTTAATTTCCCTGTAGGCATCTTATTTGCATCCAGATTATTAAATGAACTGAATAATGATGTTTCTTTTTCTAAATATTTATGCATGGACCACTCTAGTTGTGGACATGTGTACATATGTCATTATGTAGCCTTCTTTGAGAATAATTCTTTTCACCAGGTGGGTGCATCTCCCAGTCAGTTACATTCTGAAATAAAGTAGGTGTAGATTTGAAAAATTATTCTAGGCTGATTTGACAGACCAGAGGGTTGAGATTTTTATATTATGCTTCTGGATGCTTATTAATATTTTGTTGTATTTCATATAAGCAATAATTTAATATTAATTGATTTCTAAATACAATTACTTGAAGAACTCAGAATTATTACATTTAGGCTTGTAAGTAGCTTCATTGACTTTAATTCTGCTGTTTATGAGCAGAAAAGACACAGGTGTCAATGCAAAATTAATACCAAATCCATGGAGAAGAACAAAAGGTCTCCACGGTTAAGTTAGTGCAGGAGGAAAGAATAGTAATTTACTTTTGAAATACTTATTATCAAGTGATATTTCTGATTCTCTTCATTTAAACACTGGTATATATTTTTTACTGTTTATAATTTACAGTTACTGCTTTTCTTAGTTGATATCCAAAGGAAAGCTTTCTTGTCTTTTTCATATCCCCTGCTCTTTCTATAAGAAAAAGAATAATGAATTAATTTTAAAAATAGGACCGGCAGTAAAATGTTAAAGTTTACAGCAAGGCAACTTCATACAGAAATGGAAATTTGTGGTGATTTTTGTGCAGTACATCATTATGGCATTGGTCTTCTTGCCAAGCTTACAGAGCATATTTCAGTCTGTGTGACTTTGAAGTATGTGTTCTCTTAAGGCTTAACAATGTCAAGCTTCATAACACAAGAGCTAGTTTGCTTACTTCCTACTTTAAATTGCTCGTAATTTGAGACATGCAAACATTTCCACTTTATAAAGCAAGGCTACTAAACATATTATTGCTCCAACCTGCAAGTTTTATAGCCTCTGTATATTTAGAAAGCTGTGCTTTATTAAAATAAACTGTAAAGAGGCTTAACTCATTATGGAATCTGCAAGTGTCTACAATGATATATCTTCCATTTATTATAGAGATTTAGGAAAGTTTGAAGAAAGACTATAATACTGTTGTTGCAGAAATAGGATGTTTACTATTTTTTTAGGCCTCTGAGGTTTGTAGCTGGAGTAACAATTTTCATGGGATAGGTCTGTCTACAGTTAGATTGAAAAAATCACCATTTTGCTTTGTGTAAACTTCAAAGCTTGAAAATGGGTTGTGACCCTGAGTTCGAGCAGAAAGCCTTTCAGATACTTTCACAAAATAAGTTTATGTAGCATCTCTTAATTTTAGATTTCAGTGGATAAAATACTCACTTATTCATAATTTTATTCCCTGATGAACCCATCCTGGAAGCCATAAATGCAGTGTGGAACTCCTGACCCCACAAAGTTTGCAACTTTTGGAAAGACATGTTTGGATGAAAATGTGAGGAGTGTGTAGTTCTGTGTTTGTTCAGAGAAATGGTACTTTAGCTGTTGACTTGTTGGCAGTCATATTTTGCTACAATTAATTTTTTTATTCATTTTTGGGCACAGGATTACTACTGGTTATAGATGATAGTTCAAAATGCTTTTCTTTTTCATAAGGCTAATTCATGGTCTTTATGTTGTCTCCTTAGGTATTCCTTGGCTTTTGGCATCTGAATTTGTAATGTAATCTTTATGTCAATGACGTTTTTCAGAGCTGTTCCTATGCTGAACAAAAACTGTCATTGCTGACTTTTGGTATCTCTTTTACTTGTAGGAGCATCTCAGAACAATTTTTTCCTTGACTTCACTGTAGGAAGCTTGACTTGTCCAACCAGAAAATTTCCAACAGGAAAAATATAGAGCTCAGGTCTTAACGGTTTGCAACGTCCTTAAAATTATTGAACCTAATAGGAGCAGGACTGAAAGACCTTACAGAGGTGTAGTGAGGTTTCCCAGCAGGAGTGTCTTCCCTCTGGAGCCTTGCATTACAGCTGGCAGCAGAGGAGAAAGAGCACCCATGGGATTCTGAGGCTGGGAAGGCACTGAGTACATATGTACTATTTTGGGAAGGCACTGAGTACATATGCACTATTTTGTTTAGGCAGACATATTTTTTGTGCTAGCCAGAGTAAAAAAAAAAAAAAAAAAAAGTGTCTGGCTTTTCGAATTGTTGCAGAATGCCTGGTTGTTTCAAATGCTGTATGTCCTAAGCAGATATAAGCAGTAAATCCAGCGTGCTGACACCGTGGAAGCTCTGGAATAGGGGTGGGGTTAAAAGAGACCTGCTCTGCTCTCGTGTGTCCATGGCAGATGGACTTCCCCACCCTGCCTGCACAGACAGGGACAGTCTGCTGCAAGAAAAGCTTTGACCAGATCCAAAGCTGCTGCACAGCTTCATACAAAAGAAGGTTTAAATCTATGTGGGTGGTGTGTGAAGGAACATAAGCAGCAGCCTGGAAAAAAGACAAGGCCTAAATGAAGGGAAGAAACTTTGTCTTAAATGAGATTGCATAAGGGGGACAATTTTAGAGACTGGAAAGACATGGAAAGTTCTTCCTTTGCTACTTGGCACAAAATGAAATACATGTGAGAAAAAGGGAAAGCATTAGATACATTGAAATGGACTACATGAAATACGTAGCTGATACTTAGTTTCTTCTATTTACCTTTTAATTACATGTTTCATGTACACTGACCAGAAAGGCTAATCATGTACCAAGAAAGTTGGATAAAATATGTTCACAAAAACATCTGAAGTAGTGTTTACTAGTGAGATATATAGATATCTGTAAGTTTCTTAGCTGGTTTTTTTTTTTGTTAAATTGGATATTTCCTATTTTCTTTTCAACAATTTTCCTTATGAATGTGGAACAAATTCCAGTAAGTTAAGCGTCCTGAAGATAAGAAAGCTGCAGGCATCATCCAGTTTCTAGCAGGCATAAAACAACATTTACCTCTCTCACTACCATTATTGACTTACATGACTGTTACAGGCATGCCTTAAACATTCTAACTGCCTCTTTTAGGGCAGTTTTAGAAGGAAACTGCCTCTCCACAACTATGTTTCCAATAGCTTTTTCATGACTAGGAGCTGGAAAACAAAAAATGTGTTTGGATTCTCTCAGATCAAGGAAGGTTTTGAGCATTTGAGCTCATTAAAGTAATCTATAAAAATTGAGATGTCTCCCTCTTAGATCACACCTTTCTCTTCCAATGTACATTGGAAGAGATCACCCCTATCAGACTGACGTGCTTTGGAAGCCTTGGTTCTTAGGGAACATAAGACAACTGCCTTCTTGTTGATTGTGTCATTTTTAGCTGCTCAATAATCTCAAACTACCTGCTTCTGCTGGTGAGAAGGCTGTTTCATCAAGTGTAAAACAGACTATTAAGCACTCACTAAACATTATTAAGGGACTTGTAACCAATTATAGACTTCTAGCAACTGTGGGGTCAGGGAGGAGTTTGAAGAATTCCTTTACTGGCTGTAGATGCCCAAATAAGTCCTCTTAATCTCATTTTAGGTGCTGAAGTTCTTTTGCAGATTTGAACATTAGTTTCCCAAGTACGTGGAACTTAGGTGCTTAAAAAGAATCATCTGTAAATTATATATTGTATGTCCTTGAACATATCCTGGTTCAGTTATCCACCAGAATGATTTTTAAAGCACCATTTTCCTATGCTTTGAAGTGGTGATAATGGAGCTAGCAGGCATAATTAAGAAGTTATTCCAACTGTAACATACGTGCAATGTTGCTTTGTTTTGTACTTGTTGCTCTTTGATGGCTGTTTTAATGAATGGCATGTGCTAAGCAGTTAATTCTGTACCAATTTACACCCTTAGTCATAAATCAGCTGAAGTTCTCTCCTGCTTCTTTTCCACCCCTGTTCTCAAACACGTATTTCAGTTTCCCCTCTATTTTCCTTATAACACACAGCGGGGTGCACAACCTGATTCGGGAGTTAGGTTTTTCAAAAACAATTAAATAAAATTACTTTTGTTATTTAAAGAGGAGCTTGTCCTTTCAGGGAGTGTCTGCCACCTAACCCAGAGCCCAGCAGCAGCACCCTGCCAGGTTTGAATGATGCTGGCTCTAAACAGGGAGCCTGCCTTTATCCCAAGTGTCTCTGTAACTGGGAAGGAATTGATTCAGGCCCTGCAGGGATTGCAGTTCCTCATTCTGTCTGGAAGAGACAACCTGGTTAGAGAGGTACTGGTGTGGTAGAGGTAAAAGCATACTTGGAGACAGAGAGCTTATCCTGTGGTGTGTGCTGTTATGGAAAATTGTTATAAACCTTCTTTACAATTAAAAAAACCTTGATTCATGGTGCTAAGGGAATTTGGGTCAATAAAAGAGGGGGTGTTGACTGCTTCTACTCCTAGGTGTAAGAACTAACTAGCCTTTTGCCTTTTCTGTCCCTGCAGCCCTCGTAGTGTCACCTTCAACTCCAGAACCTTACCCACAGTTGCCTCTTTTGCCTTTCTTTTTCTTGCTTTCCACTGGTTAATACAGCACTTATCACATTAATTGTCCCTCCAATACCTGTCTTGCTAAATTAGGGAAGACTCAATGTGCATTTTTGATGTGCAAGAAATGATGTGTTCCTGATATCTTCTAGTACACCTGAATGTGGTATCCCTACTTTGGCTGGATGGATTTGTTTGCTCAGCTCTTCTTGTTTAACCATTAGTTTTCTGTTCATATGCATGCCTTTTTCAATTTTCACATATGCTTAAGCTTTTGCAGCTCTGGTCATGAAGGGGTCAGAGAGGTGATTACAAGTTGTAAAATGACCTTACCAGTAACTCTTTAAGCATAAGTAATGTTCTGAAATTGCCTAAAGCAAAAACTGCCAATTCAGAGCTGATTGTAATGAATCAGGTTCTTCTATACAAAATAATGTGATCAATTTCTCATTTCACTGAATAAATAAGTTGGAAGATAGGGAACTGTCTATGACCTGCTGTTAACCTCTTCCCTCATTATTCATATCAAACCTATGACATGCATTTAAGAAATCTCTGGTTCAATTTTAGCTAATTATTTGTTAGAAGTGAGGGCTCTGTGAAGTGTTACTGATTGTACAAGTACCCAGGGACCTTATGACATCTGATGAAAATAATGCCAAAGCAGCCACTCAGGCCTGTATGCTTTTTTGTCTGGCTATCATTATAACTAGAAATACTCTATTTCTAGGCAGCAAAACCCGTGTGTATGTCAGTGCTGCTTCCCTCAGGTATAAGATACTCTTAAAATTCATTAGAGATCACTTATGGTTGCAATAAGAGCATCAGAGAAAAAAGTGAGGGGTTTGCATTGGAATAAATTCTAAATCTGTGCATATACTTTGTTAATATTTTGCAATTTAGTGTCTGAAGTGCTTTGTATGTAAAAATTAATTTTTGTTAGTTAGCCGCTTTTATTTTATTGACTGGCTGGGATAGAACAAAAAAAATTGCTAGAATGTGCTGAATACAATTAATTTCACATGATCTTTTTGGTGTAACTTATTGCTATTTTTAAAGGTACCTTGATGTGATGTGCAGTTTTATAAAACGTAGAAAAGACTTGGAAATATAAAGATTTGTATAGAAATATAGAAGTTAGTAGCTCAGATACTCTGCTCCCCATAGGCACAGGGTTTTCAGAACTGTTACTGACGTCACCAATCAGCCTACAGGAATTCTGCGCCATAATCAATGCGCAAGCTATAATTTTTTATTACAATATTCCTAAGAAATTCCTGATATCCATCTTGCAGGTGGGAAAGAGAAACCTTTCTTTTACTGGTGAGAAACTGGTGAGTTTAAATATCTTGCTGCAATTTACTTTAGAGACATGTGAGTGCTGGGAACCTTCTAACCTTAAAATATAAGAGCATCATATCCCTACCTCAATAAGAAAAATACACCTCAGGTATTGAAAAATGTTCACATTGTGAAATAACTTTCAGTCTGTATAACTTCTGCATAAAGAAGTCCCCGGAGACTGCATCTTCCCAAGAATACACAATGGGAAGAAGAAAATCATCAAGGAGGTCGAGGGTGAGGGTAGAAAGTCTGAATAAAAAACCCACAGGACTGATCTTTTTGACTGTAGGACAGTTGTATAATCAAATATTTATTGTTTATAAAGGGCAGAAAAAGAATAGATTCTGAATCAATGTATTAAGATCCTACAGAAAAAAAGTTTTCTAACACCAAACATGGAACATCTCTCCTTACTGATGGAATAGCTACCAGGAGCTAGAATTTAAAATTGGTTGATAAAATATAAACTGTTTCAGGATTATTTCACACATTTTTGTCTCTCTAGAAATCCAGCTCATATTATAAAGTGTGATTCTATGTGATACAACTTTTACATAATTTCCAGTATCTGTAGCTAGCACTGCAAAGTCTGCTCAGGACAGCAGATGCAAACCTCTGAGGTTTGGGGACTGGGAGGAGTGTTGAACATTGTCCACAGAAAGCTTTTTGGAGTCTTACATTTATGAATTTATGAATGTTTGTTTTTAAATATAGCTCAATATGTTAGCTATCATGGTATGAGGCAGAATGGAGTGAAAGTGAAATGAGCCCTCCTAAGTAAGCTGGGTGCTACTACTGCGTGTGTTTGCAAAAGAAACTGGCAACAATGGTATCAGGAAACTTTAGAAGTAGCGTCAGAGATGATGCCTCTAATGCCTGGAGCGACACTGAGTTCGATTCTAACTTTCTCTAATTTTGCACAGGTATAAATAACTTCACAAGTTTAGAAGCAGTGGAGGTTCAGGCCAATGAAGTTATAGGCTTGAAGGAATTTTTATAGCTCAGCTGAGAAGCCCTCAGTACATGGGTTTATCAAAAAAGTGGTGGCAGACTCCTGGCTGCACCCAGTGCCATCAGGCACAGTTAAAATGAAGTTAGAGACAAGACAAATGAAGGCTGCTCTCTTTTCAGCTAAGTCGGTCCATGGTCTTCCTTGACCCTGGGGCTGGTTATTGCTGACTGGAATCTCAATGGCTATTTTCTAGTGACAATTTCGGTGTCTGAGCTCATTAATCAATTTCTATTCAGCAGAATCAGTTTGTGGAAAACTTGCAAAGGTTACTTAATCCAGAGGGAACGTGTACTGTTAGACAGAAGACTTTTCAGCCACAGCATAAGACAAAATTTTCCAAATCTCTGTCTTGTATCACATTTTCCATGACCATATCAGTTACAGATAGCAAAGAGCAAATCACCAAAATCATTCATAGTGATGTTAGGAAAACACAGCCTCTGCCTGCTTTCCTTAAGAAGTCTTTCTGCATCATAAAATCTGCCCCATCTCTTAACCCCACGGCTCCAGCATGAAACAGGAAACAACAGTGCTGAAATAGTCAAAAATGAATATGTGAGAGAGGCTTTTCTTTAACTCTGTCCAGTAATATCAGTTATCATCCAGTCTAAGAACTGGATTTGAAAGCAGTTTATAGAAACCCACAATCTGTTTAAGTCCTTGAAACGTTAATCCTTACAAACACCTGGCATGGGACTTGAGTGTCTTAAAGGAATTCCCTAGACTTTGTAGCCTTGCACAGGGGTGCACATGCACTGTAGCAGGACATCCAGGAGGGAAAACAGATATTGCAGTGCCTCGTGGAAATAAGAAATGCTTTAGTGTTGAAGAAATTGGCTTAATAGTTTCAATATGAAAGAAAAAATACTGCTTTATTTCTTAAATATGGTAAAAATATTTTTAAAGCAAACCTTCAAATATTTGGGTGTAATCCCTGTTGCCCATTGTGTGTGAATGGTTATTAGCTGCCCATGGCAATATCCTGGCAAATTGCCTCCTCAGTGAGGCACAATGCCAGTGTTTGGTGTGATTCAAAAGCTCAGTACAGTTAGTAGAGTCATTTTGTGCTCAATGTTTAGGTTGTTTTTCTTTTTGGGTTTTTAATTTTTTTTTCTTATCATATTTTCTATTTTATTGTTTCCATGTGTTTTTTCCTGCGCTTGTATGGACCTTTTCTTACAAGGGATGATGAACTGCTTTGTTATCTCTCTGGAGTGTGTAGCCTGATGGGGTAACTGGACAGTGTCAGAAACAGTACAGCATCTTTTTGCTCTTCTGATCAGACCAAGATATGAGGTAAGGCGTGTATCACAGCCAGCTTTTGTAATGCATTTAAAAAAAAACCACTGTGGCTTTTCAGGACTCAAAGGGGGCATATAAGAAAGATGGAGGCAAACTTTTCAGCAGGTCCTGTTGTGATAGGAAAAGGGGTAATGGTGTTAAATTGAAGGAAGATTAAATTGGATATAAAGAAGAAGTATTTTTTTGCAACGAGAGTGATGAAACACTAGCACAGTTGCCCTGAGATGCCCATCCCAGGAAACATTGAAGGTGAGGTTGGATGGGCCTTTCAGCAAACTTATCTTGTTGAAAATGTACCTATTCATTGCAGAGGGGTTGTTAGATGAGATTTAAAGGACCCTTCCATGCCAAGCAATTCTATGATTTTAAGACCATATTGGTCTTTAATTTTATTTTCCTTACGGCAAAAAAAAACCAATTATTTCTTTCCTTTACCTGAACTGGTTAAAATTTTTCTGGAGCCTGATGAGTTTTTCTGTCATGTTGCTACTCTGCAGCTCATTTCCAGAGTCACAGATTCACTAAGGTTGGGAGGGAGATCACCCAGACCAACCTCTGCCATGGCAGGGGCACCTGGAGCAGGTCCTAGAACATGTCCAGGTTTGGGATGTTTCTGGAGAGGGAGTCTCCCTGCCCCACCCTGGACATCTGTTCCAGTGCTCTGCCACCCTCAGTGTAAAGTTCTCCCTCATGTTGAGGTGGAACATGTTGTGTTTAGTTTTTGGCCATTACTCCTTGTCCTGTCACTGGCACCATCCCCTTGACACTTGCTCACAGCAGAGCTGATATGAGCACTACTGTCAGAAATGAGAAAGAATATGGGTGGAGTTAGTTTTGCCAGCTTGTGCAGGTGGTGTTGAGCTGCTTACCCAAGGATCTGGGCTGAGGTCACTTTCAGGGAAGGCTGTGAGTTGCAGAGGTTAACAGCTGCCACAGAACTTGCCAGGGTCCCTCTAAGTTATAACATGGTATGAAAGTGTGGGGAAGGGAAGGACTTTCCTATACTATCAGTTAGGATAAGCTGTAGGAGATGCTTAAATGTTGAGACAGCAGTGAGCTTACAGAGAAGTCCAGGCACAAAATTGGAAGTCTGGCTGTGAACTACCCAGAGAAGAATCCTCTTTGGAATTAATAAAAACTTTTTTTTTTTTTTTTTTTTTTTTTAACAGCTTATTCAGGCAGTTGTGCTGTCATGCATGTTTTTCATAGAAAAAAATTTGTTTTGTGAATTTTTCAAGTGCATTAATTAGTGGTAATCTTAAATTCAGGAAGGTATTTCTCTCTATGTCATTTCCGTCTGTACATTCAGTTTCTGTGATATCCTGATGTATTCCCTAAATATCGATAGCAATGAGCTGGTGCAGAAGATGGTGTATTAGTGTCTAGAAAGATTTATTTTTCATGGCAACGTTTTACAAGTAAGACTATTCTGTAACTCTTTGCACAGATATGCATGGATGAGAGGATTGTAAGTGTTACTTCTACAATTGGTTCTGGAGGCATTAGCTGACAGGGTGATTGTGCCCTTTCCCACACATGTTAGCAATGATCTCGTTGCAGCAGCATTGCTGGAGATATTGAAATGAGCTGACTTTGGGAGCGTTTCCTGAGTTTAAATTCCTTAACTGTAAAGCAATATCCTAACAGTTATATGCTACTCAATGACAGAGGGAAAAGGGCGAAAGTGATTGAGAGATGCACAATGATTCTGATTTTTTTTACCACCATCTTGATAAGTTGCAACCACATTCCATGGCTGTATCTCTACTGTCTTTTCAGAAAGATCCTGATTATGATGTTTATGCAATTTCCTGTTAGTGGTAACAGTTCAATTTTCTTGCATCTATTTCTTACCCTGTTTTCAGCAAAGTGGTGTTGATACAGAGGGTGGCACAAATGGAACCTTAGCAGTACTGTTGTCACCATAATTTGGCTGTAAGCATATAGGTTTTTATTGGGTAATTGATTGGTAATTGTTGAAATTAAAATTCCATGCAAGGTCCCTGTGTGTCTCTGCATGTTTAAGGCAGTCTAATACCCTTCAAAATAGCCAAGAGCAGCATTGGCTGGCTGCTGCTAAGAAGAATCAAGGCCTCAGATTCCCTCTGGTTTCTCCATGTTTGAAAATACAGTTCTACCACTCTTCTGTGTAATAGATACAAGGCACATCAGAGGCAGACTGGAAATGGGCTTTAAATTGTTCATATTGCTTGTGTGATGCAAGGATGTTGTGCTGAACATAGAAGTGCTGTAAGAGCATCACCAGTGACAGAGAACTATCACAGACATGTCACTGATGGAGTATTTAAGTCCTTCTTAACTGAGTGCCTAAGTTCTCACATTACATCCACTTGGATATACGTACCACCTTTGTCAGTGGTAACTAATGTTAAATAACAGGAAGAAGCAAAGAAACCAGATTGAAAGTCATCTATTTCTGTCAATTTATATTAACTTTTATAGGTGGGAAGGTTATTATTACTTAGTTTACCCTAAAAATGCTTCTAACTGAGGTGAAGCTGATGCACCAAATAGTGCGGGGACTGTTTTGGTAGCAGCATTAAAATGTTTGCCTGTTGATAGTTTAAAGGCATGTGCTCCCTCAGACATTAGGACTCATTTTAAAAAAGTCATTCTTTAAGTATTTGCAAAAAGATTCTTGCTTTTGCTCTAGAGTGTGTTGCAGAGTATCCTCCTTTAGAATGTGTGGTGCATTTTCTGAAAACATAGCATCTATGTAATTTTTAGTTGGCCCACCTCTCCCTAGATTAAAGCAATTATTTGCAAACAGGATTGTACCATGGGACTGAGGGTCAGACAAGATTTGGGAGAGGTAGTTAAACCTGGCTTTGCAAAATATATCTGGTATAATCAACTCAGTTCCATAAAAATTCTACAAATTTCCATCCCAAACCTTGTACTGCAGAGTCCAAATGCTTCAATTCTTTCTCATAGACTATCTTAACATGTAAAGCTTTCCAAAGCTTTCCTGTTCAAATCAAAGAACAGAATCTCCTGCTTGCATTTCCGTCCCGTGCCTCAGTGCAATCTGGAATGAATAAAAAACGAGAGCAAAATTTGACACACAGTATTGAGATGCCATGCAAAGCTCGGGAGGGCAGAACAAAAGGGAAGAAACCCCAAGCATTCCAGCCATGGGAACATCTGTACAAAAGCACTGCAGCAAAGACGTGCCAGGTGGTGGTGTGAGAGAGAGCTGCTCCTGGACACGTGGGTTTGGAGTGCATTGCTATGTCTGATGTGTCCTCGTTAGATTACACCCAACAAGGCTGCTCTGTTCCACCTCTGGGGCTACTGAGGTGCTGTAACCTGCCCTGGAACTGCAGGCTGTAAGATAGTATAAACTTTATTTATAGTTCTCTAAATGTACATGCAAATACAACATCTGCTCTATATGCAAGAACATAGCATTATTTATCGATTGCTGGTCTGTGTTTGAATGCTAGTTTTCTGAAAATGCAAGTTTTGCATGTGTGTTCTTTGACCTTCGGGGCATTTTTAGTATGAACCTCTTCATTTCTACTTGCCTCACTTCTCTTTGATAAGAACACCTCATCTCTGAAATGTATTATTTTAGAGCACAGTTTTTATTTGAATTCTGAAAGTATCATTGGCACAGGTACTCCTGTAAATAATAAGTTAAAGTCGTTCTCCTGACTGTAATCCTGTCTCACAAGATTCTGAGGCAAGTGCTACTGCCATTAGCTATGAGTTCCATATAAAAAGTCCTCAATTGTCATCTCTATCATTCCATTTACTACAGCTTTTTTTTGGTCTCACTGTACCCTTCAGCTGGAAAAGGGGATAGTTTTATGAAGTATTTCCTGGACTTGAATAGGGCACAGCCAGAGGCCCTAGAAGACATGAATTAAAATAGCAGATACTATTCCCATTGAGGCAAGCAATGTGCCTAGACTGACAAAATGGCATGTATAGCCTGGTCCCTAAACAGCGTTTTGGACAAGTAAGAGTAGTAATTTACAAAATTGGAATTGATCTCTGAAACACAATCACAAGAGCAGAAAGTGTCAGCACAGAAGTTCTGGATATACGGTGTGTCGTGGGTAGAACTAGTTCAGAGCAACACATCTTTCACCATAACTGGTTTTAGTGGGCTAAATATGTGAAAATTCACCCCAATTTCAGTGTTGAGACGTCATGCAAAGCTTTAGAAGGCTGGACCAGAAAAAAAGAAAAATCCAAAAGTGCAACTGAATGGTTGTGTAACTTTTTCAGGGTCTGAAATAATGAACATCACATTTTCATTTGAAAACAAGTGTTACCAAAAAAAAAACCAAAACAAGAAAAACCCAAACAAACAAAGGAGGTAAAATTTAATTTTTAAAATAAAATTTCTTTGCTATATATATAAAGAACATGATTTAATCATTTCATATATCTAATTTTTCTAGAAGTTATTTTACTTTGCCAAGAAAAAAAGTGTTTCTGCTCTTGTTGACCAGCATCTAATGGGAAAATCAGTGACTCACATAGTTGCAGACAGAAGAGTCAGTATAAAGTGTGAGTGATTGTCAGTAGGAACAGTTTTTTAATATTCAAAATCACTCTTAACACCATAATGCTGTTTGATATTTTATGTAAATAAAAGCAAATATAAAGTGTGTTTGAGTAACTACAATCATATGTAATTCAAAAGTTCCCTGATGCAACTGCCACTAGTGGTTTAAATCCTGCTTCTCCGTGGACCTGTAAATAATGAAAGGAGCAATAGCTATCTACTGTCACTGGATGCTGTTATACAAGTGAGCAGCAATTGCTGTGCACCTTCTAGACTGGAGAGAGTTTTTATCTTTTTTTAGGCTTGATTTGTGTGATCCATTTGTTTGCTACTTGTTGCACACAAAGCAGCAACAGAATGTCAGTTTTCATAAGCCCTGAACTCTGGTTGTCTGATGTATCAAAAATATCAAATATGTAACCCAAATAGTGTTCAATTGTCAGAACACATTGTTTATTTTCAAATAATTGCACTAGGTTGTAATGCTTAACATGCAGTTAAGCTTTGCTGAGCTCTGCCAGCCTATGAGCAGCAGAACTGTGTGTGTTTCTGCAATAATAGGCAGATGTCAAAATTAACTGTGCCAAATAGCCTGAAACAACTTGTTCTGATACAGTGGATTACTGACTCCCCATCTTAATGGTTTTTTTGACATTGATCATTTCTAAAGGAAAGAATTACAGCCCAGATTTGGATCATAGATTTAGGTCTTTAAAAGATCTCTTATTAGACTTTTATATAACAGACAGTGAATGAGAACTTGCAAAGAGGGAATTTTACAAAACCCATGTACATGGAAACACCTCAGATCTTTGATTCTCCATGGGCAGACGGTCATTTGAAGGTATTTACCAACCTAGATTCATGCACTTTAATTTCACACCTTCTGGCTTATGGATAGAGTAGGCGTGTTCTTTACATACTCACCCACTCAGAAAAAGTCTTTCTGGAAACCCTTATTCCCCAGCAGAAGTAAGTTAGGCTTGAAAATAATTGTTCTCTGATGAGTGGAACTTCAGGGCTAGGCTGCAAGGCGCGGTGTTGAGCACCAGTGTGCACTCAGGCAGCCCCCCAGCCCTGCAGAGGTCAGAGGGGCTCCTCTGGAGCACAGCTGTGTCCCAGGGCTCAGGTTCAGCACCAGAGACCCACCCTGCTGTACCTGAGCCAGGAGTGACAGAGGGGGACAGGGCAGCACAGCTCTGACCCTGCTGTACCTGAGCCAGGAGTGACAGAGGGGGACAGGGCAGCACAGCTCTGACCCTGCTGTACCTGAGCCAGGAGTGACAGAGGGGGACAGGGCAGCACAGCTCTGGGTGCCAGCCAACCAGGGGGAGTACATCTGCTTAGTGAGGCTGTAAGGCTGAATATTCAGCTTATATATGAATTAGACAGCTTTTAAGGTGCATGTGGATCCTACATCTTTCATTAATATGTGGGTAGTACTCAGTGATTTTTACCTATATTCAATTTGCAAGTAGTATTCCCTATCTAGGTGACATGTTATAACAGCATTTCTATCTAGATAGTAAATAATATTTTGCGTGCTTCCTGTTGCTCTATCTCAGTCTAACATAAGGATTTTCAAAGGAATCTTTCCATATGTTTATTTTTATTGTAATAACACTCTGAGTTAAAGCTCATTATAATCTTAATTCAGTCCTGTATAATTTGGCTTCTGTGATTATTTTAGTCCTATTTATGCCTATCTTTATGGGCTCATTTTTATTTTCAATGTTCTTCCCATCTATCATCTACCCACAGATCTTTTTTTAAAAATTCCTTTCGAAAACCAAAGTATTATAAATGGTAAAATAAAAAGTAATCTCCACACAAACTGCCTCCTTTCCCCCCACACTACTGAAATATTTTTACCAGATGTGCTTGGATGAAGGGCCAAACTGAGTAGATGTTGATCACATGGTCACAGCTGCTAACACAGTAGATGCTGATCACATGGTCACAGCTGGAATTAACTTAAAAATCTTTATTCAGTTGGTATTACCAGCTTGTTTTCTTTTTCCCCAGCAACAAAATGGTAATGTAGATGACATCTGTCTTTCCAGCTGTTCCTTGGGCTCGAAGAACCACTCCTTTCTCTCAGAAGTTTGTCAATCATCCTCTTAAAACTGAGAAACCAGAAAAGTATAGAAGCAAACTGATGTGGGAATAGATGTAAAACTAATCCAAAAAGGGTCATTTGATGCTACATTTCCAAGTATTCCTTTAGTTTCCTCATATTGAAATAAATTCCAAAATCACTTCATGTATTTCACAATTTGGTTGTAAAATCAAAGAAAGTAAAATTGCTCTGATAGAACAGTGGAACCATTTGTCGGACACCTTTGAATATCTCTTCTGCACACTGCCCACCTGTTGATCTGCAGTAATACAACTTTCTCCGTAGACCAATATTCAGCAAAAGCAGCCATTAGGAGTATCTCAAGCATTCCTAATCTGCACTCAATTTTTGCACTTCTGCACGACACTGCAGTTACCTATGTCACAGAAATTTTATGCAGTATTTGCACTTGAACAAGTGAAACCTCCATATTTAATGACTTTCCCTTTCACATAAGATTTCTTCATGCGCCTGTTTGGTGTCCTTCTTATCATCTTGTGTCTGCTGTCACAATGCTGGCCACTGGTGCTTTACAAACAAAGCTCTTTCATGAACAGAAACTGCACAGATTTCAGTAATGAACATCTCTGTTTGGAGAAATGCATTCTCCTGTAGGCTGACTGGGTATTTAAAAAGGATTATGATTTTGAAAGGCAATATGTTCTACATTCATATTTGTGACATGAATTGGTGACTAGGTAAAATTTCTGCAGTACATCCTAATAATCACAGCAAGAAGGTGAAGGTCTAGATCTTTGCTAAATTGTAGTATCCCTTGAGATTTTATTTTCAAGTTCCACTGTCTCTTAACAAAATAATTATGTACTCTGAGGTATCAAGATTTTCAAAAGGGTTTGGTGTGTGCTTCCCCAGAGCATGGGCAAAGGCTCTTTGCAAACTCCACTGAAGATGCAGAAGGTGCACACTTGTCTCAATCCGTCTGTCTGTCTGTCTGTCTACATAGAATGTATTTCTAAGGGTAGTGCAGAGGATTCCTGTGCTCTGTGCTTTAAGAGACACAATCCTTTCACTTCTGCAGCTGTTCATTCCCATGTCCAGCATGTTCATTTTCCAAATGGAAAAACGCAAAACAAGGTTTTTGCAAAAACCTTTTAGTTTAGTACAGTACAAAATATTGCTAATATTTGGGCCAGTACTTCCAATAAAAATTACTATTTATCTTGTACATACTGCGTAACATGGATTTTGCACAAAGGGTTTTTTTCCCCCTCCTTTTTGGTTGATTCTGTTTTCTGTTGTGGTGCTTTTAGAGTTTTGTTGTTGGTTTTATGGTTTTGTTTTGGTTTTACTCTCTTTTTATTTTTTGGTGACTACTACAAAATAAGAGGCTTGAGTTTAACCTGTTTGATTTGAATTAAATTAATATTTGCTAAACAAATAAAAAGAATAAATGTCAGTCATTGAAGTGGGTTTGCATCATCTGGATTTCCATTACAAGCCAAAATATGGGGCAATTACCAGTTTCTGTATGCAGTTACGTGTGGGAGTCTGCTGTCAAGAAGCAAAAAATATTTAGTTTAGTAGCTTGATTTGCCTTTAAATTCAGCCATGTCTCACGCAAGCCACTAATTTTAACTAAAAGCCCTCTGTTTGCCCAGCACTTTGCCATGTATATTTTGTACTGATAGTAGCAATGATATGAACAAAAGGAAGCTTAGTGTATTCCCAAGCTCCCTTATTGTCCATAAGCAGTTGGGAACTTTGTGCAAGGAGATAATTTTCAATGTGTCTCTTCAAACACAAGAATTTACAGGCGAAGGAGAGGAGGGTGGGCAGGGGAGGCAGTGACTGATCCATGGTCTGGGGCAGGCAGGGCACGGTGCTCTGCTGTGAGCTCACTCAGGTGAAATGCTGGGTGATTCATATCTCAGCCAAACCAGGGTATCTGTAAAACAAACCTCCTGTTCCAGAGCAGGCACAGAGTTCAGTACTTTCCTATGCTGGGCAAACTGTTCCAGGCTGAAACTACACCTATCAGATACCTGTGCTGCCAGAGGACAAGGGACTCAAATGCTGCTTAAACTTGCTAATATATACACTTCTCTTATTTTTTTAAATTTTATTTTCCCCTTTTAACGTTTACTACTGCTTCTTGCTCCTGCCTGCTGTCTGGGATTGCATTTCTGGGCTGATGTTTTGCTTGCGGTTTTATTTTCAGATGTCATTTTTCAAAGGGTCTGCAATCCTTGCAGAATAAAAGAATATTGATTATTTTTCATTTTGGCAAAATACCAAATAATTATTATGAGATTAATTTAAAGTTGTCTCTTATGCTAGGAAGACAGCACCTTTTTCTAGACATGTTATCACTTTTGTTGCTTTTTTTAATTTTGATTTCATTTTCATTTAACAAATTATGGTTGTATTTTCTTCCGTCTCTGACGTTATAGTTGGCCACCCTCGTTTTGGCAAAGCAGAAGTTGCAGAAAATGTTCAGTCTCAGAGATATTTAATATTCAGTCCCAGAGATATTCAATGCCAATTTTAAAAATTGAGATTTAATTGGAAAAGCAGTAAGATTTGGGACAAGTTCTGCAGCTGCTAATACATTTTCCAGAGTGAATTCCAAAAGTAAACTAACTGAAATAAAAATGTTGACTCAAGGAGTAGGATATTTCTCATTGTGAGTAAGAAGGGTTATCCCACTTTTAGTTACTTTCCATAAATGGTTTCACTGTAATTATAGCATGTGTTAACTTTGAGACTGGGCTGGATAGGAATATTTATAAAAGCTGACATTTCAATAAATTGACCCGGTTTACAAGTTTCTCAAGGAACTGCAAGAAATATGGAAAAACCACCTGACGTGGCAAGCATGTTAAAACAAATCAAACAAGCCCTGATTTGTGAGCCTACGAGCACTCTCATATAGTCAATGGAGAAAACAAATCAAATGCTTGTAAATGCTGTTTAAGGGCTTACACGCAACTTGACTTGATTAGAAAACTAAATATTTGATTATTTGTGGTTTTGATTTTATGAATGTTGCTTTCCTTCACTTGTGCTCTCAAGATGTTCGACGTCTGGTGAGAAAAATTGTGGATAGTGTTTCCATGTGTGGTGCCCATAGAGTAGATTTTGATCCTCATGCACTGCTCACAGAAAAGTCTTCCTGCTGCAGTCCCATCAATGTCTGTGGGAGTTTCTTAATGAAGAATACAGTAAGGAAAATCCGAGATTAGATTTGGCTTGAGAGTTCAATCCAGGTTCTTCCCTTCAGCCAGTATGATGCCATCATCATTTTGGTCCCCTGCTGCTTTTAAACAATGTAGGCTTAAAACAAGCCCAGATTCCAGTGCCATCCTGTCAGTGTGACCACATTTTGAAGGTCCCTGTTAGCATTTTGTCTCGTTCTTGTGCTCTCCCTTTTTTCCTTTTTCCCCCCATTTTTTAAATTGCACATGGGATTGGTGGTAAGATTGTCAACAAGATTTTTAAGACCAATTTACTATTGCAAGATGAATGGGTGTATTTTAGACATTCAGAGCAATCAGACATGCCAAGCAAATGGCAGGAAATTTATGAGAGTGTAAAATGATTGGGGAGACAGTCTTCCTGTGCCTTTGGTTTCAGGTCCAGAGCTGTGCCATGGTGAGAAAAGCATGCACATCCTTCTGTTTGTACCTGGGTCTCACTGAGGAGTGAAGAGATCCCTCTCCTACACAGAGTGCCTTGTGATTTTCTTTAAATCTGTCATGGTTTAAAGCTTTACAGCAGCAGAGGCTTTGTTCTGGTAACACTTGCAATGTGGGTGGCAAGGCAAAGCCAGGAGTGGTCTAAGGCTGTGGCATGGGCTTTGACTCTAAAACTGAGAGAGCTATAAAAAGGCAAAGAAAATATGTGGTTGTGTAATAGGAGCCTGGTGCTGTGGAAGAGAAAATTCTTCCATAGGAAGAGCAGGACACTGACTTGGGGGTGTTGGTGGGTCTGCCCCGCTGGAGGGGACAGAGCAGCACAGGGACACTGCATGGAAAGGACCTGAATGTGGGAGAATGAATAGAAAATGTTTCTGCAGGCAGGTCTCTTCCTGGTGTTGATAAAGACAAAAATCCTTGATCATTTCCTTTTAAGAGAGATCTGGTTTTGTTTTCACTAACTTCTGGTTTTCTGCATAAATTAATGCAACAATCACCACGGCTTTGATACTTTTCTAATTGTGAATGAGTTTTAGGCTTCCATTTGATATTGTACATTTCAGTAACACTTTACAGGTATGAATATTATATAAAGTTAAAATATTTTACATTTTTGCAGGAGATATCCAGTACAAGAGAAGTAAAGATACAGTTCTGAATATGTTTGGTGCAGAAGTTCCAATTGATTTCCCCTAAATCCACTGGCTTCTGTGTTCCTCTGGAACAAAATGGTAAAATAAACTAACGCGGTAAGTCACACACTTGGGCAAAAGGCTGCAGCTATTGCTGCATGGATCCTCAGGTCCTGAAATGAGCTGAGGGACACAAAAAGCCATTCATATTACAAATTACCCTTTGCTTTTGAACTGTAAATTATCTTTATTATTAGGCTGGCCATGGTACTGCAATTATTAGGTGCCCTGTGTCTAAAGGTTTGAGCAATTAGAAGTCTGGGGTGACAGTCTCATGATACAGAGCGATAAAATATGTCCAGTTGAGACAAAGAGATGGTCTATATTTGTGTCTTCAGCATGTATCTCAGGGAGCCTGGAAGCTGTGCTGCTCTTAAACATTTCAATTAGCCCTGACATGGCCACTGTGAGCCCCCAGATAATCTCTCTGTTGCTGTTAAGTTTTTATGAGGCTTTCCCCTCAGATTACCCATTTTCACAGCAATCTATAAATCTGAAACTGCAACATCTGATTAATTCTCCCAGAAGAGAATAGTGAAGATCCAGATTTTTTCATTAATGAAGTTTGTGCTGTTCTGAGGTCTCATATATTTCAGCCACTGTTTTGCAGTTTTTTCCCCATTCTAATCTCTTTCTTAAGGTACCAAGGAAGGCAGAAGCTTCAAAATCACAGCCCTCCTTGACCTAGCAAATTAGACTGACTTTTCTTGCAGCACCATTTTGCAAGATGATGACCATGCTTTGCTGTTTTCAGAGTGAACAAAGCTGTAGTGTACCAATATAATTTCGTCATTACTAACAATTACTTGTCGTCACTTTTCTATTCAGTATTGTACAGTCTTCTTCTTATGCACTATATTCCAAATTAAATGTCATGTGGCTTTGCATATTTTTTTGAGCTTTGAGATCAAATGAACCCAAAAATGTAAAATGAAACTGAGCTGAATCTGCTACATATTTCCGGTTGTCAAATAAAAACTCTGAGAACGAAATACTCCTCCATTCTTCACAGATAGGGAAGCTGAGGCACAGATGTCTATTTAAAGGTATTCTGGTGACAGACAGAGAAGAACATTTCCCTCTCAATGTCTGTCTTATCTGGTGGAGGAAGCTGGATGATATTCATGTGGTATTATCTTCAACAAAGAAATTCTTTCACTGTAGTATTAGGTAAATTAGCTGAGTGATAAAAGAGAGATAAGAATCCAGATGTCATGTGTAGCAATATCCTTTCAAATAGCTTGTGAGTCCTTGAAGTAAAGCTTCCATGGTTCTGTATCATAAAGGCCATCAAAAAGGTGTTGGAAGAGCAATGAGATTTGTATGTTGGCCTCTATGAGTCTCATGTAGAGATCAAAAGACACATGGGCTAGATAACATCAGCCCCTAGAGAGTATTTTATGAGTATTTTTAAATGCTCTAGCATTGTGGCAATGCCATGGCAATGGTGCTTAAATTCCTGTTGCTTGGAATTCTGTTGAAGGAAGGAGGCTCTCCTCCAATTAGCCTTTGCTGCCCTTAACCTGGGTCTTCCACATTCTGAATCACTCAGCCCAGTAAGCTTAGAGGGGAGATCAATTAGGTGTATTTCATCCGTTTTAGACCTGCCATCCTTTTTTCCGTTGAGAGGGTCCTGTCTTTCCTTGCCTGGAGTCAGGGCAAGGTTGGCTTTTGTCTTACCCTCTCTGTGGTGCTCTACCAGCACCATATACAGGAATGGGCCTGAAGCACAGGGGTGAAGTAAATCAATGAAACAGGTCAAACTGTGGCCCACACATCATTCATGATCCCCTGGAGAGGAAGCATTGAAAATCAGAAGTGTAGTCTAGGAATATGGTCTGTGAATTACCTTTTTGGTTCTATATAAATGTTGCAAACCTGTGGCCAAAGGCAATGACTCATCTTCATCTTTTCATTTGCATCTAGTCTGACTTGTTCTGCTTTCATGTTATCCATGTGAATGTCTACTGATATCTATCCTGAGACAACCTGAGCTTGCACCCTGCCAGAATATTAAACACATCTTGAGATGCAAGAGCACTGGAGATGAACATTTGTGCAACTCAAACAAGGAGAAAGTCAGATTTGCTGCATTTTTGAGCAGCTCGGAAATGGATTAAATGCAGACAGAATTGTGACCATTTTAATAAGATTTGCTTATAATTTATAAGGAAGAAAAAAGCATATTGAGTTTCATGTAGGCTTTGTAGGGTTCTGGGTGTTTTCTTTGCCTTTACTATTCTGTGAAACAAGGTAGATGAATATAAGCACTTCCATCCTGTGTTGTATGAGTTAGGGGTTTGTGTTTCTTTCTGTTATATGTGTTTATATGAAGGATATTTACCATGTTATTCTCTTCAGCAGCAGAGAGCCTGAAGCATCCTGCCATGGTTTTTCAACCACGTTATGCATATTGGTAGGAATGCTTGTCACCTCACATCTCATACCAAATCTAAAACTGCTTCATTTAAATTTGGCCTCCATTTGTTGTTCTTTCATATTCCTTATACTTCCTAGAATTCTATATTAATAATGTAGGATGTAAACATGGACATGTGAAAGTTCATCTCATGTAACAACTACTCAACAGAGATAATGGGTATATATTCAGTGTACAGAATTTAGGATATAAAATGTGTATCATTATGTTCTGACACATCAGCATTTTCTACATAACCTGTATTCTCCATATTCCTCAATCTTCCATAATTATGATTGTATACCACTCTTTGCTCTGTCAAACAAAGCCCAATTCCTTTATCACTCTCTTCCTTGTTGGCTTTTCCCTCTGTAAATTCTAAAAAGACATTTGTGTCAAATTGCCTAATAGATTAACAAAATTAAGATAAATCACAGGAATTGTTAGCAGTCTATATCTCTAAGTTTGCTGGTGCTGCTTCAAGTGAGAAAATATTCTTACATGCCTGAAAGAAAGATTATTCACTTTCCCCAAACACAGCACTGGTCTTTAAGATGTGTTCCTCTTCCTCTCAGACTTTGCCTCTCTTTAAGACATCTGAGATTCTTTCCCAAATTGAGGGTCATGTCAGACTGCTTTGTAGTAGGGCCATGTTTTATGACCATTATCATCTCAGCAGATAGTGCTGTCTCAACTCTAGAAATTTAAGCATTGTGAATGGTATCATTCTTAGAAAAGTCATCCTTTGATAAAGAGGCAAAACCCCTGCTCAGCTTATTCAGGGGGTGGAAGGGGGATCTGCATCATTAAACTGATTAGAATGCTCCAGAGGGTCCTGGGTTTTGTGAAGGACTTAGCGTGGCCCTTCTAAAAGGGCTAGTGAGTTCTCCTGTCCCTTCCTCATTACTGTTTAATTCAACAAATCTTTTTTTCTTTTCCTCTTCATTTCTTTATCCCTCACAATCCTTTGCTCCTTTCCCCTGCCAGCTGGCTCCCTCAGCTGCTCCATTGATCTCTCAGCCACTCTGGCACTCCTGATATCAGACACAGTGGGA
This sequence comes from Vireo altiloquus, assembly GCA_013396875.1. Classification (NCBI taxonomy): domain Eukaryota; kingdom Metazoa; phylum Chordata; class Aves; order Passeriformes; family Vireonidae; genus Vireo; species Vireo altiloquus. Next base: position 612,286 of record VZRF01000187.1, read on the forward strand.
GGCAGAGTAGCTCAGAGATCAGCAGACAGACCATTATAGAAGTGAATCCCAGAGCCCTAGCAAAAAAACATGAATTTGTTCTTTGGCTCTCTCTCCCTGTAGCAGCCCTTTTTGAAATTCTAAATTGGCCTTTAAAGTCTGATATGTTCAGTAATAGCAGAAATAGCTACTTTCTGCAGTTGTTTCTCTAGATCTGGGGTCCCAACTAAACTGAGGAAGTCACACATTGTATTGTCAAGAGAGAGTCTTGGGTTTGTCCCCAGTGTTGGAGAGTTGCTTGTTCTGAATGCCCCATGACTGCAGGACCAGTGTCTGAAACTTGAATTTGAGATTACTTAGGAATCAGTACAGGGTAGCACAGGAAGGTTGTGAGAACAGATTTTCGAGACAGTCGTGGTGAATCATATCTCTTTTTTTTCCATTTTGGTGACTGATTATTGTTTGTGCTGTGAAAAACAAATAGCATGGCAAGAAAAAACTCAGACATGTCAGAATGGTTTTACATAACTATGTACCCTTTCCACCCCCTAGAACATGCAAGGAGAAGGTGGCAGAGATAAGCTGCAGCAATTTAGCAGATAAAACTGTGTTTGTTTCCAGTGTCATTGATGGTTAGGTGCTGCAGGTCCATGTTCATGCTAAAGATTGGGATGTCAGTAGCTCTTGTTTTGACAGCTCTCAAGAGCAAGCAGCTGAATTTATTTTTAAATTTTGATTGTAATGCACAGTGCCAGTGGACGTGCCACCTCTGTGACTGTTTATTGAAAGTAGCTCTAGCAAGCCTGGCCCTAAGCTTTTACAGCCAGTGATGGCATCAGTTGCCCTGACGTATCAGCCCATGTTCTCTCTCCTCTCCTCCTCCTCTCTCTTCCTGTCCTTCCTCACATACCTACACCAGCTTGTTGGAGACAGGCTGGATAAGGCACTTTATTTCAGTAAACAAATCGGAAGCATTTATATGACACTTGTTATATGACGTGCACTAGTTTACACTACAGCTCACAATAGTATTATTGTTCTTTTCACAGGAAGATCTGAGAATATTTCACCCAGATTATTTGTATCGTTACCATTCTAGCCAGATGCTCAAGTTCACCCAAGAGATCAGTGGCAGAATCAGAAATACCTGAGTCATCATCCTTTGCTCTGTGCATTAGTGAGAAAACTATGAGCTGAGGAATGCCAGGCTGTGAGAATCCAAAATCTGACTGTGAATCAGAAGTTGGATTGTGAGTCCTTTTTCAGTGCAGACTGGGTTGGGTAGATCTCAAAACACCCATCTAGGTTATCAACATCTCATTACAAGGATTTCACCAATTTGTTTTCTAAATGAAGGTATCCCTGGAATGGCAAAAAAAGGAGTGCCATTAGAGTAAGCCACTTATTCATAAAGAGCTGCAGGACTGAGATATGTTAAAAGGGAAGGAGAGTAGTGGTACACAGTTATAAATGCCCTAAAAAAACCCATTAATATTGCATAAGTGGTGTTGGTAACAGCTTAAGTATATTTCCATAGGTGTATCTTTATATTTACATATTAATTAGCGGATACCTAAGATCTTATGTTACAGGAACGTCTGTGGTGTTCATGTTTTATTGACAGAGTATGGTATCCAAAAAACTTTGCCAGACGTTATGGAAAACTAATTTGCATGGGATTAATAGAATGCAGAATTCCTTTTTTTGCCAAAAGTTTTATTTTTCCCAACCCCGCGAGAGTTAAGTGTGTAGGGACAGAGTAACTCTGCCACCGCTGTGCCAGAGGCTGCTGCCTGAGCTCTGTCCCACGGACTGAGGGTGAGTGGATGGAAGCCCTTGGAAGCCACTTTCCTGGCTCCCTTCACCCAGAAACCACGTGTGCCTCCCGCCAGGTCCTGCTCTGAGCCCTGTTTGGTATTCCCCCGACCCACCCCTTCTGTGCTGGTCAGCAACTGGAGGTTTCAGCCCTGCAGCCAGGCTTCTCTTTCTGAGACAGCAAGAGCTTTGTCTCTTGGCTCCTGGACCTTGGTCTGCCTGGCACAGAGGCTGCTCTTCAAGCATGTGTTGGCATATATTTGTTTGGGTATCTACCATTCCCAGTGTTTAAATCTGTAATCTACTCACTTCTGCTCATAACAGATCCAAATTTTTGAGTTCAGATCTAAATCTCGAGTGCAATTCTATAATTAAAAACTTCTCACAGTAGTGCAGAGTAATTTTTTTTAAGGTTACGTTTTCCTTCAACAGTTTATGTAGAAATTTTGAATGAGATTTTGCATTTAGAAAGAACACTCAAAGTTTCTTTTTTTCTTTGGGATAAATGCTTCAAGACATACAGGATAATGAGTTGTAAACAGAAAATACAGTTTGGATTTTTCTGAATTTTGAATAAGATTTCTTATGTCTGCTCTTGCACATAATTAGGATTCAAAGTGTTTGGCTAATTAGTATTGGCTTGGGCTTGTCTTAAAACTGGTACTGCTGCATTCAGCACATTCAGGAATTTACTACTTGACACAAGATATTGGCACAGAAAGTTTGATTCAGTTGCCAAACTGTAGGTGTCTGAAGCCCTTGAAATGTCCTGTGTTGTCTGAGAAATCCATGCATGTGCAGGCCATGGGATTGGGATACAAAACTCTGCTGTTTTGTACCAGGAATTGGGGAGCCGATGGATCCCCAAGTGCATTTGAAATGGTACAGGATATCTTTGTTGAGACACTATAATAAAGTTCAGCTTGTCTGAAAATAGGCTGCAGATGTGGCCCAAGAAAAGCCTTTATTAGGACTATTTGGCAAAATTCAGGACAGACAATCAGAATTTTCCTCTTAGCTGTGCCATTGACTCAGTTGCATCTCTTTCCTCATATGCACAGAAATAGGAATTCCTACCATATTTTCATTTATAGTCTTTGTGCAGTGTTTTAAAAATACAAAATGCCTCGAAAAATATTATATGCAACAAAATAATTTATGACAGTTGAATAACTTAACGCTATGAAATTGTCTCATTTTTTATTTAAGCATGGAATTACCCAGGGTGATTCGTTGGTGGGGACTTTGTGCTCTGCATCAGCTCCAAACCAGTGGTGTTACAGAGGAGCTCTGCTGCTGGCAGCCTCTGTGGGGACGTGAAAGGAGAGTCTTGATCACTGTTATTAAGGAAGGGGCAGTGCTTTCAGTTAACACTGGTGTTCAGGCCATGTCCAGCTGAGGCAGTTTGTTATTTCTCTGCACCTATTTTCCTCATGGAAGTGCTAATTGCATAGCTGGTCAAATCAAAGAAATCAAAAATTATGGGGTGTGATTTAGACATACTAAAAATTAAATTTTGTGTTATATGTGTTAGATAATTGTTCCTCTTTCTCCTTTATTAATTGTTTCTTTACACTGTTAAATAGTTCCCAAGTTCAAAACTAAAAGGATCCTAATTCCATTAGCTGTATAAAAGGTGCATTTACAATTATCTTGGAAAGTTTTGGAAGGAAGAAGAAAGTTTTGCAGCATCTAAAGAATTAGTAACAACTCTCAAGTTCAAAATGTCCTTATCTTGACATGGCAGAACCAGGATACTCAGTTTGCTTGCTCAAAAGTTGGAGTCATTTTTGCAAAAGCCTTTTTAAAACAAAAATAACGTGAAGGTTTTTCTTATGAGGGTGAAAAAAAGGCCATGTGCAGTTTGCATTCGGTGAGTTTTGTGGTTTTCCTTCTAACTGCATCTTAGATCATCTGCTTATTGTGAAAATGCATTGCAAAGTGGAACTGGCATAAGGACGTGCAGGAAAGTAGATCTTAATTAGCTGGAGATATTTTGGGGGCAGCTGATGGTAATTGCATGGACTGTGCCATCTGGTCACTGAGGTCAGTATCATTTAGCACTATAGGCTGTGTAAATATTTGTCTCTCAAGCTGATGCAGCCAGATAGAACTGGTGGGATTATGCCCTTGACTGATACAGCAATTTTCTAATGGCACGATCCTTACTTACAATGGCTGATGTCACTCAACAAAAGTTATGTCCAAGCTTTTCAGATTTATTCCAATTTAAATTTAGCTCTTTAGATTCAAATACTAATTTGTTGTTAGATTACACTAATTTTATTTGCTTTCCTGGCTGCACTTTATTTTACTCTACCATGATTCTGTGTGATCAATCAGAAATAAAATACATTTTACTCAACACTCTTATTTCACAGAGGTGAGGAAAATTATTATTTTCTCTTGGATTTTTTTTCCTTTTTTTCTAGTTACATAAAAGTTATCAGCTACAGGCACATCATGCTGTAACTCAGAAAACAAAATTATATGTTTCCATTGTTGTTACAAATTAAACAATCTGGAAGAATTACATTGGAAGCATATGATTTAAACCACCCATCTCTCATCACAGATCTTTGGATTACAGGGGTCTTTGGATTCTATTAAGGGAAGGTCAGAGCAATGACATCTGAATGATATTTAGCTTGAATGCTTGTGCTTGGTCTATGCCAGACTGTAGCATTTGGTGTCTTTTGGGGGAAAAGAACCAGGTTTTCCATGGGGGATCAGTGAAATAGGTATTTTCTAGATTACTTTCTAAGAAACTGTTACAAATATATGTCTAGAGCTGTAGATTGATCCTTCAACTCTTTTAATGTTGTTTCTGTGTTTCACTGAGATTCTGCTTCATTTAAGCACCTGAATCTCAAAATGAAGTGCAGTTAATGTAATGTTAAGGTTGCAATGGAAGTTTTTCCAGAAGGTAGTTTTATTTAAATAAATTACCATCTATTTGTAAGCAGTATTTGAAAGCTCCTTATTTGTCTTGAATTCACCTGTTATTGGTTTAAGGAAACAGGAATAGGATCATACAATTTACCCTAATCTCAGATCTCACCAAGCTTCAAGACATCTTCATTTAAGGATTTCTGCTGATGATGGGTGACAGGTTAATGTGTCTGTTGTTAAAACTAGAGACATGGAAGTTCTGATCCTCTAAAATAATTCATTGAAATTTCCCTAGAATCCTGTAAGGCAAAACCAGAGCTAAGGAGAGAATTTTTCAAAACATAATATAACGCAGATGCTTTTTTTGAAGACTATCCAAATTTGAAACTTTTGACCCCAACTATATCCAGGAGATAAGGTTTTGGAGAGGAATGGAGGTAAAAACTGAGCACAGAGTTGAAAAACCCTCAAAAAAACCTATTTTACTTTTTCTTAAACTATAAAAGTAGGAATTTTCAATAGATGAATATAGATTATGGTCTGTGAACCAGAGAAAGTGAATTGTCTAAGGCACAATTCAGAAATAGCTATATATATATTTTTGGACCCTTAAAACCAACAAAGATAAACCAAAAATTGCTTCAGCACTAATTATACAATGAAAGGAAGAATGATTTAGAAAATATCCCCTCAAACCAGTGGGATATTAAAATGGGAAAAAGTTAGGAGGCTGATCATACATACACTGACTATTTTGTGTAACAAGCCCCTTTTGAATCCACAACAAAATAAATGAAAGAGCATGAAGAGGTGGTAGATTTTGAGGGAGCTTTGGGTTTTATTCCCTTATTAAAGAAAATACAGGGTGTTTTCTATTGCCTGGCATGTAGGATATATACAAAAATGTCACTCTAAATCCAAGTGTTATGCTTCGGCTGCCTATGAGAGCAAGTGACATAGCAAACATGATGGCAATCTTCACTCAGCTTCCAGAGTGTGCTCTGCCTTCCAAGTAACTCAGCTGCAAAACACGAGTGCTCTGGAGGCACAGGGATGATGGTTTGGGTTACAGTCTTTTAGTTTATTTAGCAAACTAAAATAACAGTTGCTTTGTAGTCAACTTTGTGGAACAGATAAACAATAGTGACAATTTCATATGATGTATATAGACAGAAGAGGTTATCTGCACCCCCTGAGTGATGGAGCTTGTCATATTCCCTTCTCCAGTAATGCACAAGGTTAGAAATCAATGTCTTAATCACGGGCAGCTCTGGGCAATTCAGATATATCACACACAAACAGGCTTCTAATTACATTTAAGAAATACATATCATACATATATAAACTGACATAAATATCAGAGTGGTGTTGCTAGCTGTCAAAATGGATAAGTATAATTCCCTCAGCGGCCCTTGACAGGTTCAATACCTGCTCCGGAGGTGCTATGAGCAGCATTATACGGCTGATTGAGTTATGACAGCTCCAACCCAACAGGGAAGCCAGGCAGGAAGGAATAGCCTGGGCTGCAGACAAATGATGATAAAGTGATCACTTTAAAGAACAATCTCCATAATATTTCATGCTCACTGCACGGTGTAAAGGCAGCCTTGACTGTGGGGCTAACTGCTCTATCAATTGATTTGATTCACTGCTGCAGCTACTCCCAGTCATAATATTTCAAATAAATGGTACCGTGGATAGAAATAATATCTGCATCAATATTAACCCTGAAAGGACTAATGGACACAAGCTATAATTTCCTGGACACCCTAATAATGCATTTTGACTGGGCTTGGCATAGGATGATTTTTCTTTCTTTTTTTTTTTTACGCCTTTTTTTAAAATAAAAACAGTGTATTGTTTACTTAAACTTTCCTTCTATTGCCATCAAAGAAGAAGCTTTGCAGCTCAGATCTCTTTCTTAGTCTCAAGTTTAATTTTAAAGGAAATTCTGTTAAATGTTATTTTCAAGTGTTTGATTATATCTGAATATATTTTATTAAAATTACATTAAATATATAAATGAGAGAAAAGGCATTTTTTGGGTATGTGTATTATATATAATTTATCTGTTCATGTGTGTAGAGACAGAGGTAATAGTACTCAAATTATTTACTAAGTCATATTTAAAACGAACAGAAAGGAACTTAAAATTAATTATAAATGAGAATGAAGTCGACAAAGTATTTTCTGGAAACACAAGGAACCAATAAATTCTAATGATTATACAGGATGTTAGGGTTTTTTTTTCCTTTAGAAATAATAATAAGTACCGTATGAGACAGGCTTAACATATAAGAAGTACAAGTGAATTTATGGGTTCACAATCCTAAATCAAACCTGATTTCTATTTTTCATGCAGTTTTTCACATACTCTGTAACATAATAGATGTTTATTCTGTTCTTTCATTCATAACACCCTGTTGACATTTAAGTCCCTTTTAAAGATCTTCTGTGCTTATTGTGAATCAAGTTGACATGTGTAAATTCTGTAATTTTATTATTGTTATTCTTTTTCCACTACTACTGACTACTTGACTATCATTGGTTTGTAATTTTAAGGTCAGAGCCATTTCCAAATATTCAGAAACTGTTTGAAGAAATACTGTCCCAGCCTGCTAACTAGAAGTAGGCTGAGTGGGCTCTTTCTCTGATTATTAGTTTGTCTGCTTAAGGATTGTCTTGTTTTTCTTATTTGTCCCTTAAACATTTACTATAAATCAGGGCAGGAGATACTTAGGTTTGAATCTCATGAGGCCTGTATAAATTCAAAGCTTAAGCATAGAGAGATATTTTATGAACAGTCCTTAGTGAATGCTCCACCTGCAACACTTCACCAACCTCTGAAGTGGTCTTAAACAGGCTTCAAAGGACTTCAATTTATAGTTTTCCAGAAGATCTGGGGAATATTTGTATTTCTTAAGAGTCAGAATAAAACCTGCGGGTTCCAAGTGGGCTTGGAAGGCTGGCTTGAATCTGAAATTGAAAATTGAGGAAGATTGGCATTGGTCTAACTCCACTATTCCCACCAGTCTAATAAGCCACAAAAGCACAGTGTTTTCATCCATTCTAGGTCTGACTAATCAAGTACCTCATGTTTGTTGCTTGTTAGCTACAGATCAATATCAATTTTTTCCAGAAATGCAAGCTCGTGACTTTCATAGCATATTTCTCTTTAGTTCTGATTTTTTTTGGAGCTTATGCCAACAGTACAGATAACCTTTATGTCATTACTACTCAAAATCCTGCTGGAGTTCATGTTGCTACAAGAAAAATTGCAATTACCTCTTTGCCTTTCCTGCTTTCTTTCTTCTTCCTGAAAAATTTTCTTCCTCCTCGCACACACTGTATGAGAGTTGCTTTGTTTCTCCATTTCAGTCCATTTCCTCCAATCCCTGTTTAGTGTTTCTTTTACACTCGTCATAGCATCATAGGATGGTTTAGGTTGGAAGGAACCTTGAAGACCATCTGGTTCCAACGCCCTGCCATGGGCAGGGACACCTTCCACCAGACCAGGTTCTTCCAAGCCCCAAAATCTTCCAGGGATGGGGCAGCCACAGCTTCTCTGGGCGCCTTGTGCCAGGGCTGCAGCACGCTTACAGTAAAAATATTTCCCAGTATCTCAGCTAAATCTAGCCTCTTTCAATTTGAACACATTCCTCCTTGTCCTTTCACTAAATGCTCCTGTAAATAGTTTTGCCCCATCTTTCCTGTAGGATCACTTCAGGGACTGAAAGCCTGCAATTATGTCACCCCAAAGCCTTTTCTGCTTCAGGCAGAACAATCCCAATTTTCTCATCCTTTTCTCATAGAAGTGCTCCATCCCTCTGATCAATTTGGTGACCCTCTGGACTCTAATACTTATCATTATTTGGACTATATCTTTCCAATACATTTCTAAATACAAACACATCATACCTTCTTTATACAGACACAATTTAACTTTTTCTGTCAAAAATTTTTTCTGGACTATTTTCTAGAACTTCTACCTATTGCTTTCATACTCTTTCTCTGCTCTATAGCTGTTGAATTACTTTCTGATGCTGTTCTGTAAATTAATTTCAGGCTTCGCCATTTTATTTCAATAAGTCTGTCCTTACAGAATCAGAATAGCTGGGGTCGGAAGGGGTTTTTTAAGTTCCCCTAGTCCAGCCCCCTACAATAAACAGAGAGGTTACCCTAGCTCTTCATCTCCACAGGTGTGTCCTTTGCTTGCACTCTGCTCTTCTTTCTGGATGTTATCTCTAAGATATAGTCCACAAATACAAACTCCTACATTTATTTCTGCCCTCTCTAAAGTATTAATATGCTGGCTAGTCATCATCTAATGTTTTCCTATGGATCTTCAAAGTATCACAGTTAAAGCAGAGTTTTGAACTTTTGCTGAAAACTGTTTAAAACAACCTTCTTTTCAGCATATCTGTTGTTTGCAGTGACTAACATCCTGATGCTGTCACTTGCTGTCACCATCCACCAGCCCAGTGTTTGATGTCTAGGCCACGTCTTGGTCCTGTTGATTATTTTGGAAAACCATCTCTGAAAGCAAGTCTGTCCTGTCCCATCTTCAGCATAAATTTTACAGATTCTCATCATCCTCCTTTAATTTATTGCTTGAAATAAAATATTGTTTCACTTGCGCATGATCAGAAACCTTTTGTAAAATCTGTTTACCCAGATTATTTCTTTCCCTCCTCCCTTGTTTTTCTTCCATTAACTCCATCACACTTGTAGTAAAATACTTGCTTTCATGTTCCCTCTTTCCTTTCCTGTTATCTATCATCCTGCTCTCAATATCAAGATATCATATGCCTCACTAATCTTGATGAGTAATGAGTGCCCAGTTTCCACCTCCCACTTGTTACTTCTTCCTGTGAGCATTTCTCTCCTGTCAGCCTTCCTTATGCTTACAAGGAGCTTGCCATGAACATTTGCAAAAGTATTTCATTGTTGTCTTACAAAGCCCTGCTAAAACTTCTCTTTGGATTTAGGACCAAAAAATGATGATCAAGCTTCCAGCCTGAAATCTTGCCAAAGTCAAGTTTATTATATAAGAGTATTTTATTTCTTATTTTTCTCATCAATATTGTTTTTTCTTTTTTCTTTGGATACTCTCCAATCTGTCTGTATCTTTTTTTATACTGGGATGATGTTATTGTGGGTGAAGACTCTCTTTTTCAGTGTTTGCACAGTAGCACAAACTATAGCACTGTAGCAATACAAGTACTTAAGGCAATAATAATATTATTAAAGGTAAGCTGTGAGACAGTCTGTTTAATTAATGCAGCCAAGGTAAGCCCTGGCAGCCAGGAGGACCAAAGTGCCCTGGGGGACATCAGGCACAAGCTGTGACTCTTGGTGATGGTCCTGTGCAGGGCCAAGTGTTGGGTTTGAAGTTCCTTGTGGGTCCCTTCCAACTCAGCAGAATCTATGATTCTGTGAAAATTGAGATTTTTTTTTAAGTAATTTATTTATTTTCAAATATTAATTTTTTAGGAGATCTAACTTCCACAGTAGAGTCTGAGACTTAATGCTGGTTTCAGATGTGACAACACAAAACATAGCTTCTGGACTGGGCCAGCAATGTGCTTTTTAAGACTGATAAATTATAGAATTGCATCCATTTTCCAGCTAATGTAGATGAAGTGTAAATACTTGATGATAACTGAAATGCATCCCTTTACAGTATTGTAAATGAGGAGGTGGAAAGACCCTCGATATTTTAAGGGCCAAAGAGAATCACGGGAGCAGCTTTAAAGATTAATTCCTTGTGTCTAGTGTAAAACAAGATTAAATTAGCTTGTGTGAGCTGCTGTTAGCAGATGCACTATTACATTATGCATGATTCCTGACTGCTCGTAGCATGAACAAACTGCACAGTGTTCCATTAGTGATTTTCAATGCTGTGCTAAGCTTTAAGTCACATAGACAGGCCAATGTATTGGGTTTACTTTGTGGATGTGTTTTCCAGGCAATTTCACAACCTACCTGATCACTGTTATTGATTGACCGCATTTGAAATGGATAAAAGAATTAACCTGTGTAAGGGTAGCAGAATGGGGTATATACAGTATCCTATATACTTAGGAAAATCAATAGTACTCTAATGTAGAAAATTTAACCAGACAAGACAAAACCCTCTTCCCACCTGCATCAATCCTCCTGCTCCCTCCCAGAGTAAATCATTATAGTTATACCATATATTTTTAATGTGTTTTTTCCTTTGATGCTTCTCTTTTTACTCCCCTGTAACCTTGTGGATGTACTCATGTGCATACTGTAAAACAAACTGAGGAGCTCCTGAAGAGGTACATTTTTCTCCTCTCATGGCCACTTTCACTCGAAGTGAAAAAGAGGCAGCTAAAATACAGGCAGCTATACACGTCTAGAGACTTGTTTCATCTTTCAAGGTGTAGGCATATTCCTGCTTTCTGCCACTTTCCTTCCTGACACAATCTTGTCGCTCTGCTCCCACATTCATTGTGCCTCAGCAAGTTCCCTCTCCTGCTTGTGACATTTCCCCACCCTCTTCTGCTTTAAATGCGGATGAGATGCACACAAGCACATTCTTGGTGTCTCTGCCCTATCACACCTACTTTCCAGGCTCTCCAGCTAAGCAGTGCTGCTTTTTGTATTCGAGTTAATCTTTCCAGTACTGGCTAATGAAATGCTTGTCGATGAAAACTTAGCAAGTCCAAGCTTGTAAACCAAATGTTTTTGTGGAAAACTCTCTAATGTTATGGCTACTTGAAATCTTTACCTCGAGCGTGACTGAGGCTATCATCAGAGTTGTTATTTATCTTTAGAGTGAGTTTTTATGTATTGTTTTTGTCATATAACTAGGTTCAGAAATAAGCTTTAGTACAACTTCAGTTGTATTATGCTTGTTCCTCCAACACTGAAAGAACATTAAACATACCTAACCTCTGGGCATCTGGGAATTCCTGCCTTCTTGGCCAACTCCCTTTCCTTCTTGGCTAACTCTCCTTATTCACAACCTCCTCTAAAGGAACAGCCACCCAGAATGGCATTTCTGCCTCTGCTTTCAAGAAACCCAGGATACTTTAGGAAGAAAAAGAGTGAGAAGCAGTAGTGCTGCTTAGGCTGTGCTTATTCCACAAGAAGAGAAAGAAAAGGATAAAGGGGACTTGCTATGCAGTTTTAGAATGTGCTTCCAGTCTACTGCAATTGTTGGGGTTTTTGTTCTTGAAAAAAATAGAAATCTCAAAATTGCGTTTTGTTTTGGAATAAATGTTTCTCTGAATCTTTTCCTGGAATATGCAATAAATTAATCTGTGAATTATATTAGAAGGCTGGTTATAAGTAAAAATATATAGAGAGCTGGTACAGTTACTGTCTTTTGAATAGACCTGAGCCTAAACTCCACGCCTGTCTTTTTATTCTGTTGTATAGTTTTGCAATATTTTATTTTCTGCAGCCTTCTGAGCTGGTGGCTTGGAGTTTGGTAATTTTTTACTAATTTCAACACTGATGGTCCCTCCTGCTATGCCCTTGCTCTCTGTACACTTGCCTTGTAAAATGGTGTTAGAGTGGTTGCTCGCTGAGCTAATGTTGTGTTAGCTAACAACTTTAATATGGACTAGTAAAATTACACAAAACCGATAACATTTCTTGGAGATAAAATTGGTTGCAGAAGTGACTACACGACTTCGAAACGCTGTTATTATTGTTTGAAGGAACCAATAATTCAAGACCCGTTTTTTTTTCACGCGAGCCAAAGGGACGTAGAAATTAGAAAAGACAAATCAATCACAAGGCTTTATATATGAACTCTTTCTGCTCAAATGTGTGCCCAGAAAGGATCCACTTGGGTGGTAAGGTCAGCAGGGTGACAGAGCTGGCCAGCAGTGTCACTGCTTTTCCAATGCACGCTGTCCAAGCACCGTGGAGCTGTCGCCAAATCCCAGCGTGATGACAACAGGACTTACAGGAGAGTTAGCAATATGGCCAGGAGTACTGCAAGAAAGAAAAACAGGCTGCCCTCAAAGGCTAGTATTCCTGAAATTGAAAACAATATTCTAGTTCATGGACATTTAAGAGATATCCGCACAATTTTTAAGCAGTCGCTGTAAACAAATATCCCCTCAGAAAGCAAATACTTTGTAAAAAAACCTCACTATCGACATTAAGCAGTTTCAGAGCAGTGCAGCAGATACTGAATCAGAGACCACTACAGTTCTTTATTGCTGGGAGGGGGGAAGGTCCAAATATTGCTTGGCAAATTACTGTTTGCTAGGGGCACTATTACTGGTTGACACAATCATTGGTCAGCAAATTGGTCACATTATCGGTTAGTAAATTTGAGAGTGCAGAATTATTTATTGGTAAATTAGAGATGGCAGAATTATTGGTTGGTAAGAAAAGAATTGCAGTGATTGGTTAGCAAATTAGAGGTGCTTGGTTTTGTCTGTGGATAAATCAAGGTTGGTCAGATATTGGAGGCCAAATTAAAGATGGCCATGTTATTTATGGTTGCTCTGGTGAATGTTGATTTTTTGTTACAAGAGAGGGTTTGCTTCTTTGTTTTTTTCTGATTTATTCTTTTGCAAGAATTTCTGTGGGTATTAATATGGAAGTAAACATACACTTTTGCTCCCTTACTTTTTAATGGAACTATGTGTTAGCTGAAATTGCACAGAGTGCCAGGGGACTTCTGAAATTGTTTTTATGAAGTGAATATTAAAGAAAGGTGTTAGATTTCCAGAGCTGAAAACTGTAGCCCTTGCAATTCCAGCACTAAGCTGGTGCAGGGCAGGCAGGAGAAGCTATTCCTCACAGGCTGGTTGCTGGCTCCAGGAGGAGCTGGTGATGTGATCCCTTCTGGAGAGGCTTCCTTGCTGCTGGTTAAGAGCTGTAGTCCTGCTTTATTTGTCTGTGAAGTGAAAGCAGCAAAGATATGGAAGACTAGTGCCTTCAAGGCAGTAATTTCTGTGAGATGTGGGGATTTCTGTGGGCAGTGGCCTCCAGCTGCTTACCTTCCTACACAAAATCTAAAGCCTGTGACAAAGTCAATATGCAGGTGCTGTTACCAGGCAGTGATGGCTTTCTGCTGGAGAACTGCAGCTTAAATTGCCACAGGCTGGCTAGACAGCTCTGAAAACAGCTTTTTATAATGTCATTGATATCCCAAATGATACAAGCTTCCTATTGAGCTACACTATTGCAGTAGAAACTGTTTTCTGGCATTTCCACATTCTTGATTGTTTTGAATGTTTTCTTCTGTCTTTCCCTTTTTGCCAGAACTTCTACTTAAAAGCAATCCTGCTTTTGTGTACAGTGTTAGAGTGATTCTGAAGAAAAAGTGTGTTTCAGTATCATTCTAGATCATCATAAGAAACATTCTGTTCACTAGATGAACTTTGCAAACAATGCACGGAACACGATGGTTCAACAAATAATTTTAGAATTTAACAATGTTGAAAACAATAATAGAATATGTGTTAAGAAAAATCTATGGCTGTTGATATAGCTGTTGAATTCTACAATGGAGAGTGATGCTAATGAATCAGATTTACTTTTCCAAAGGGACACTATATAATGCTTTTGACAATAGTACAGATGGAGTCAGGGAGGATGTATTTTAAAACTTAGGAAAGTCTTAAATTTTAAAACATTAAAATTTGCTTTTTATATGAACTCCTGTAACAACAATGCCCCTACCTTTCTTGTCCACTAATTCTGCCAAAAATGATGTGTTTATTTGGAAACAGTAAAGCATGTCTGACATTTTTAAGATGCAGCAAGGGGGGAATTTTGCAAAAGTTAAGGGGTGAAAAGGAATTTTTATCCCACTAAAGAAGCAACACAATCACAAGATATCTGAGTTGTATAAATCTTGTGGATTGAGATAACACATGCTGTTCATTTTTTGGTATATTCATTGAATCAAAAAGTTAGGATTTGGAATACACCAGAGCACTTCTGTATCACAATGATTGTTCAGTGTTGGGTCCAGCTTGAGCTGTTCATCTGGAAAGTTTTAGCTGAAACCATCATAATTAATTAGAAATGGTTTAACCAGTTCAGAAAAAAATAATTGTAGGGCTCCCCCTTACCCTGGGTAGAGGCCTGCATGATCTCCTCTTCCAAAATGGAATAATCCAATCGGTGCCAACCTCGTTCTGCTCTCAGCTCCCAAGCTCAGGGGGGCTCACACTGCAAGGCATCCCAGTCTGGATTGCTGCACACCTCAGAGTCTTTACAGTGGTGATCTGTTTCAGCATATTCGGATCCATAATCAGACTTTCTCAAAATCCGGGCTATTCAACTGGTACAAATTGTCCTCAGTTGTTATTCAAAGGCAGCATGAGACAGGGAATGCAAATGAGTGAAAAACAGCCACAGTAAAACGAAGAGGCAAAGATGGTATGGAAATAAAATAGGACTTGTGGATGGCATTTTTTTTCCTTCCAACAAAACCTAATAACTTGTAACAGAACACAGCTCAGTGCAGGAAGGGGGAGGCAGGCCATTAACCTTTCATTAGAAAACACCAGACTTTTGGTCTACCACTATTCCGAATACAGATGAGCACAGGATTTAACAAGAAACCGTTGGTTGTAGTTTCAGCTGGTAAAATCAAATTTAGAGGTAGGTTGATTCCTCAAGCCATTTATCTGTGTTCTTTCCAAGCTCAGTGCAGAATCTGGATTAAATCATTTTACTGAGGCTCAATGTGTCTACCTCTCTTTTCAACTTTTTATGAGAGACAAAATCATATTTCTTAAGTGAAAAAAAATTAGTTGTTGTCAGGTTAAAATCAGTAATGGTATATCTGTCACTATTTATCAATTAGTAAAATTAGGGAAATTTGTTAAAATCTAGCTTAATCTTGGGAATCCTCACAAAATGTACAGCTTATAATGAAAAGCTTGACAATTTGTGTTCAGGAAATTTTTGTTCTTACTGTGACATTCTGAACTTCCATTTTGCTGGTATTCACTAAGCACTGCATAAATGGAGAACTTTGGCTTTAAAAGTAGGTATTCCTAATCAAATCTGCACCCCTGTGGTTAGGTGAGACATGTCCTGTAACACTGCTTGTATCCTTTGATTAAAGAAATTATATAATTACACCTCTTTGAAACTTGTCTGTGCTAAATGTCAATTTTACATTTTACAGTTCTCAGTTTTTACATTGTTGACTGATTTCTGTAGTGTTTCTAGTAAAACTCTAGACATAGAACATTTCACTTACATTGCCAGCAAACATTGTATAATTTTTTTTTGCAAGCATTTGCCTTTTGCAGTGACAAATCATGGACAATTCAAGGATTACAATCCCCGTATTTCTGGAAAGCATTTGAGAATTTTCAAAATGGCTGTAAGACATTTCATGAAATGAAAAGCATGAAAAGACCTTTAGATATAATTTACATTCACAGGGTTCCTTCTTGCCAGATATTTTCTTTTTGTAAGGGTACATGAGTAATTGTTAAAAATTTTAGGCAACAAATAAAATCCTGTGCTAGGTTATTGTTGAGAGAGTAGCCGAATAGGTGAAATTCAAAATCTAAGTACCTGAGATGATTAAAAAATTTTAAATTCCTCATTTGAATGGGATACCATGAAACGCCTTTGTCTGGCATACATACTGAGAACATAAGATAACTTCTAAAAATAAATGTAAAAATGTATCCTTTTTGCCAGTTGTTGAGATTTGAAAAGCTCCAGGCTATTCAAATTGTGCTGTGAATAGACCATTCTCCAGTGTAAGAAGAACAAGTTCTTCCCAGGATTCAAATAAAATATTTTTCATCTTCACTGTGAAGAGCTTTTTCCTCTGCTTTTCTTCATAGGAATAAAAGGCCTTTCTGTTCTTTCAGCTGAGCGACCTCTGCCTTTTAGGGGGAAATGAAGTTTCTGCTCCACTCACCCATCACCACCACCCAGAAATTCTTCAGCTTCTGTGCTTGAGCCAGGTGAACAATTGGTACAAGTGGGGAAGGGAAGGAAGGAAGGAAAGAGAAGTATGCAAGCACACATTCATACTTTTTCCATGAGAGAAAGCAAGAAGGTTTGTGACCACAAGAAAAAGAACACCTCTCTGGTAGAAATTAATACATTTTGTAGTACAGCAACATGATTGAGATTTAATTTGAAATCTTACTGTTAGATGGCTCAGGCAGCTTTACAGTTGCCAAAAGAATACTTTTTATGCATTCAGATATGCAATCCCCAGTCTGCAGCATCAGTCACAGTCCATTTAGGTGACTTTGTTACACTGCAGTTTGTTAGAATATCACTAAACTGTCTCGGCAACTCCTAGAACAGAGGTTTGGGTTGTTTATTTAATTTGTTATGTTATCAAAAAGCATTCATTTGGTATTCTTCAAGCTATTCTGGACATACTTTGGGCTTGAATCTGGAAATCTCTGAATTGAGGATCTAGGGTGTTCTTAAGCACGAAGTCATCCTGGACAAAATCTAGCCCAGCTTGTTGTGATTTGTTGGCAGTTGGAGATATAAGGGCTGAGACCATCACCAGGGTACACTTGCATTGTCCCTGGCAATAGGTGGGGATAAACAGATTTAAAAGGGGCACAATTTTGACAATACTTATATAAATAATTATTCCTTTATCTCTAACAAATCATTTAGTGTTAGTTTACAGATGTATCACATCTTTCATGTAGTCTATGGATTTCAGTTATTGTCATTATGGATCTGGCATCCTTCCTAAGTGTTGTATTTTGTGTGCTTTTGTTCAAATACACCTGTTACTAGGAAGTTTTAAGATGCATATGCACCTTTAAAAATATGCAGATATATTACACCTATCCTTTTAAAAATTGGTTAATGATTGACTTTAGGCAGTGGTGTACCTATGTCCCTGTAATCTGTGTGTTTTATTTAAATTGAATGAAATTATTTTCATTTTGTAAAGTAATAAGTAAATTAAAGGGAAAGTCTTTGTAGGCTGCTGTTTTTATTATGTCCTAACCTCAAGCAGAAAGAAACCCAAGCCAACTAGTTGTTCTTGCTTTTATTATAGTTCCTGTTGGCAGCGCACTGATGGGACACATTAATCTTAGTATTAACGCTGAGGAAAAGGGGCTTAGAAGCCCAGGATGAATAAATCATTCCAGAGCCCATTTGGATCTGTTGGCACCTACCCTGCTATGTCATTGCTGGATAAAAAAGGCTTCTCTAAGTGTTAAAGTGTTGGGTAACACAGTTGGCTTGTTGCAGAATGGCCTTCAGTAATTTGTGAGGGGTATGAGTGGGGGTAGCAAGCACTGGGGCAGGGTGGTTTGAGCCTGGCAAGCCTGGGGGCTGGCACTGAGAAAAGTAAAGACACATTTTCTTCCGTCCCCAGTAACGTGTAGTCTTTGTCACTGAGACCAGTGGTGCTAGTGATGCTTCCAGGCTCGCTCTGAGGCATTTGCTGGCAGTAGAGATGAAGAGTAGTTGAAATGCTTCCTATTTGTGTTAGTCTCCAATCACTTCATTAAAATTTTTGGAGCCTCAGGGATGAGCCATTTATTTTGCAATTTAAAAGCCACATTGTCCATTTATCTTTCCCTTGAAGACTGTCTCTGAATATGCAGAAAGGTAAAGCCATCAGACTGCAAGAGTAACTTTTTGCTTCAGTTCCTTCCTATCTTCCTCTTTTCTGGGCAGACTTTGGGGTTTTTTTCAGTCTCCTTGTTTCTGCAACACACTCATGTATTTGTGGTTGGCTCAGAAGCCCCTCACTGCTCTGTTTCACAAAACCACCCTGCTCTCAAGACTCTCCTTCATAACACAGCCTCAGAAATGGGTTTTGGCTACCAGTCTCCTTGGCCACTTCCATATTCAGTTCAGATGCAGTTCTGTACATCTTCAGTGTAGGATGCAACTAAAATATGTCTCTGTGAGGTTTCTGGGGTGGCCAAGGTGCAGGAGCTCAGGGAAAGAGGGAATGAGCAGTGCTAGACAGCCCTGTGGAGCTGGAAATTCTCAGCCTTTTCACCACCCAGCTCCAGACACCAATAAATGGGTGACTGCTGCGCTGTGTTTTCACTGGCCCCAGGTGGGCTCTTCTGTCCTCTGGAGCATTCTATGCACTTCAGAATTAATGGGGTGGGACTGGTCTCTGGATGAGTTTTTCCCTGTTTCCCAGAGCTGCCATTGCTGTTCCATGGAGCAGGGGCTGCAGGCACCAGAGGAAGGTGTCACACAGCAGCAGCACTTACACCTTTCCAGAGGCAGCCAGTGAACAATTGCACACTACAATTTACGCTGTCTTCTCTGGTCTGCTCTTCAACTGATGAAGCACCTATTATTAGTCAGGCAATAATCAAATATTTGAAATAGGCATATAAAAGAAGACTTGAGGAATAATGCATGCTACCATCTATTAGGCATTTCACGCCCTCAAGAGATGCACTGAAGTGTAGAAATTCAAGCTATATCACTGTATTTTTACCTGACACAATTGCTGTTGAGACAGCTCTATTTTCTCACTATATTTTATTCATAAAACAATCTTTTTTTATAAACACAGATCATCTTTAATGCAATGGATGTAATGTACAACAATTATTTTGGACAACTTTTAGTTGCTAGATAGCACAAATCACAGTTAAAGTAATATTAAAACAGAAGGAAGATGGAAAACAGCATGAAATGTCTCAATACATTTTATTTTCAATGAAATAATAGAATATCACTTTACCAGTTCTAACATAAATGGAATCATTTGAAAGCTATCAACCTGTGCATGTGCTGTAATAGACAGAAACATACTTTTTCAAGTCAGCTGGTTGTCAGTGGGCTTGGGAGGGAAGCACTGATTTTCATATACATGTGGTCCTTGTAAAGCTGCTGGGTAGCAACAGTTTACAATTTAAAACACTGGAGCAATGAGCAGTATGTGGCAATGGAACACCAAAAACAGAAGAGAGAGCACAAGAGTCACTTTTCTTTTTTTTCAGAATGTGATTTTCCCAAGAAAGTAATAATAGTTTAGCTAATTTCTTAAGCAGGGGAACAAATCCCTGTGTGTCTATCTTGGTACAGCATCTTATTCCCTTTCTACTTCCTGTCTTCTCCCATTCTCTGGCCCAGAGCTGATGCCCACTGCAACGGCTTGTGCAGTGACCTAATGCTGGTCTCAATTGTACAGCACAGTTTGTACAATAACTGTGTATAACTGGATATAACTGTATAACCAGTTTTGTTCAAAAGCCTCCAAGCTGAGTATACATTAAAATTACTGGTTTTAGAACAACGGTGACTCAAATGCAACATCAAACTTTTGATGTTAAAAAAGAGGATCTGTAATTCTGAATTGATTTGCAAGAAAATGTTATTAAAACAAAAAATCCCCTTCTGAATTCCTCACTTTTCTGCATTTTTAATGATGGGGTCCTTCCAAAATGCCAGGGAATGTTCATGCCTGCAGTGTCCTCATCTCATGGTGTCATGTCAGAGAAGATTTGTGAGCCCAGGTCTCTATGGAAGGGCCAAGTCTTAATGCAGGCACCTTTTATCTTAGAAGAACGTGATACCTAGTGCTTAGTTCCACTTGCTAACAATTGGAAAAGCGGAATCTGGCCTAACTTGTAATAATAGTTATTATTAAATTGCATAGTGGGCCTGAGTCTAATTTTATTTTATAGAGCCATTGACTTTAGTGGACTTGCTCCAAAATTTTCACTGGCATAACCGTGAGCAGAATTAGGCCCAATAACTGTCATGTAAAACAGAATCGTTCCATCTTGTAAACCATAAAGCAGGTTACATGGTAGTTAAATGTGGGCCAAAAACATTAATCTTTCAGATGATGTGTTTAATGGCAGCCTTGGATGCTTGCAGTCAATTAAAATTTCCTGGCACATTTTCATAGGACAAGGAACGTTTGTTACTAATCATGTCCAAAAGAAATTCTAGCTGGTGTAATTGTATTTTACTTAGCTAAAATTGCCTTTGTGCTTATGGTTAGGTTGTTATTCTTCACTCTTTTAGAAAACCCACACAATTGTGTCGTTCTTTTGGTGCAGACTATAGCTCTGCTGTCACCCAGAAGCAGCATAAAGTAGAATTTCTCTGTGCTGTTGAACTGCAAAGTGTCTTTAAAGTCTAAAATTGGGAGGGGGGAAGGAAGCTGTTTTAATATTTAGGGATGGATTCTCAGGTAATATAAATTACTATGGATGGGTTGAAACATCATCTTAATTGATCTGCCTTTTATTTCTTAAAATAATGTACATTTTAATTGGCCACACCCCTCTGGTTTTATTACTCCTACCTATAAAATACAATATTTTATGCCACTTTGGTCCAAAAAAAAAAAAAGAGAAAGCAACATACAGGGCATTACAATTTTTATTGTTCTTTTTCCTTGTGTAAATCCTGAACTTGGCCTAAAGTGATTCTGAAACACTTCAGATCAGCTACCATAAGAATAAATATTCTTTGAAAATACCTGTGTTTCTGTCCGTTTCTTTGGGCAATCAAATCTGCACTTCATTTAACACTCATCCAAGATAATGTGAATTTTCCCACCTATTTGGAGGTGGGGCAGAATTACCATGCTAATGAATTTATGCCAGATTAAAAAAAATACTCTCCTAAGATGCCCCATATGAGCTTCCAATGGATACAAGGAGAGCAATGTGCTCCTTGCATGCCCTGGGGGAAAGCCTATCATCAGGAAAGAGTTTAAGACAAAGCACAGAAATCAACTCCCAGAGCTACAGAGTGGCTCTTCCTCTCAATAAGTTATATATTATTTTCATGTCCTTTTTACTTCACTCTGTCTCTCAAAATGGTGCATGCAGGGAGGGAGCAGTGGTGTTTTTGCCTTTGAGCAGCTGAGCAGTTTTATGAGAATATGTTGAGAATACGAGTCAAAGTGTTCCAGCCATCTCCAGATGCATCCACAGACAGAAATCTTCAGTGCACTCTATTAAACAAACAACAAAAAAACCACCCAGAAACTGATATTGCTGGTACTTAAGTCTGGTGGTGATCTAAAACACTGCACGTGTTCATAGGCACTGGAAAAAGCCAAAAAAGTGCATGTGAGGCAATACCTGCATATTTTAGTTAAATATATCAAGAAGTAAGAGTGCTTGTGACCAAACCAGAAAATTGAATGCAAACAGTGGTGTGGGCTTACCAGCTACAGGTCTCCTAACCTGAAATATTATATTTTTAGATTTCAGTTTCACAATAGTATCTACTTGGCTTCTCCAGTTCAAGTCCATAACAAATTATTTACATGCTGTGCTGGGATTTAAAAAAAATAAAATTAAAATTGAGGAACAGCTGCTGTTGGCTCTTTAGTTTTACTTCAATTTATTCTCAAACTCAGCCAACAAACACAGGCCTCCTACACTTGTAGAGCTTCTGGTTTTTCTTGGCCCATACAGCCCTTTGTCTTCTGGCAAACTTTCACTGGAAATTTCATGCAAATACTGTTTGATCTTTACCAACTCATCTCAAGGAGGACTCATGTTTTAACTTTTCCTTCTCTGTAGTGAGGAAAAGAGGAAGGTAGAAATTTTATATGAGAAAACAACAGTGTACGGGTCCAGACTCAAGAACCTCGAGAGCTCCTGAGCAGATGTAACTGTGAGCTTTCCATATGCTCTTCAGTGAGGTATGTACCAGCAGAACCTGTGACTCTAATAAGTGTAATGAGGTCTTACTGTGTTTTCTTTCTGTATTTTGCATGCATACCCAACACTCTTATCCTCCCCAGAGTGAGAGGACTCTGAAAACCTCCTCTTTATTTAGTTCAATTAATTGTCTTAGAGGAATCAGTGGACATCTATGCAGGAAAAAGACCTAGGGAACTATGGCACTTAATTTTTGATCACATTTAATCACCTTGCTGATTAAATTATGCTCATGGGAGATCAAATATTCTTTCATTCTTTGGAAATTTGAATCAAGCTTTCCAAACTCTGGGTCCAGAGTGGTTCTGAGCCTAAGGAATAGAGGAAATGAATGGAAAAATTTTGAAGGCCAAAAAAGACAGGAATATTGATGCAGAAACACAAATGTCTCTGACATAAAGATTAGCAATGAGACTTGTCCTGCTGCTTCTCAGATATACACAATTATCCACCCAGTTTCTGCCTAGAGTCATAACTGTGTGAAGTAGAAAGCAGCAGTTTTACATGTTTGGCTGATGGCTTCCCTCTTTGCCTTCCTTCTTTTCCTCCTGCACACTTTGACAATGAATTTTAATTGGCTGCAAGACTTCAGGTTACATTCTTCTGCCTGTAGCCAACTGATCCATAAATATCTACTTTCATTTGTCTCCACAGCATCCTTGTGGTCTCACTATTCTAACTTCTGTGGCTTGCTCATGATGAAGTTTTGAATATGACAGATTAATCATTCCTTAATCACGGGAATCTGCATGTCTAGTCAACCTTTTTTTTCGGATATCAAGGTGGCAGAGGCATTAAACAGCAGTGTCCAGGAAGAGAAGAGGAATAGTTTGGAATAGCCGTGGAATTTGTTAAGAGGATCATTGAGAGAGTAAAGAATTTGTGCTAAAAGAGGTTGTGGTAACTTAATACTTTACCTACACAGAAACAACATAAAGAATTGTTTAAATATATTTAATAGTAAAATCAAGATGCTGTAATGGATTGTGTTTTCTAAAATGTGAGGTAATGGTACAACACAGGAACATTCAAAAACCTGCTATTAATTATTAATACAAATGAAAAAATACACAGTGAGTTCTAATTGCCAAGTCTATTCTGAATTCATCTTTGTTTAAGGTTTAGAAGGGTCTTACTCAGACACAAATTCATCCTGTTTGTAATTCAAGCTATTTTTAATAGTGCAAACTGAGTTCCTTTAAGAGATTGTTTTAAAGTTCTCTTTGATTTCAGATATCTTCATATATCACACTAGATATGTATCCCAGATATCTGAGCTGTGTGGGAAATGAGTATGTTCTAACTTACACAGTGTTTTGGAAAGGCAACCTGAAACAGGAGATGTTTAGATATAACAGTGGCAGCCAAAGGGGTGTGGGGTGCCAGCTAGGCAGAAGTACTCTGGTTCAGTGGTTGGGCTTAAAATGCAAAATTATTAATTTTCTCTTTAGGAGAAGAAAAAAAGTTATTTGCTTTTTGTTCATCTACTATGGGGAAAATTGTTAAAAAAACCACAAAACAGCAAACTAAAACAAAAAATCCCCTGTGCTATTCGGTATGCATTTTCAGATAAAATGCATTTCTATTTAGGCATCTTGGCAAAACAGGAAATGTTCCTATAAAGTACTTTGGTCACTGAAGTTGTCTTTTTCTTAAAATATTTTTGTTAGCAAACTAATTTGGCAGTTTGGATTCATTTAGATTGATGCATCTTTATTAATTTTTCATTTTTGAGTTATAATCAGATCCTTCTGAAATGTAGGAGAAAATTGTATGATTCTGGGTTTGGGCAATCCAACCCACAGAAGGACATCAAGCATGGTTTGTTCCTTTCATAAACAAGTTATTTGCTCTTCTTGTATCATTGCTGATTCATTTGGACTATTAACAGGCTTTTTAAAACTATTAAAGCCTCGCCACTCATCTTCAAAACTGCCTCTAGGCATCTTTGATTTATGTGGTCAGCGTTTACTCCCTAAGGTCTTATCGACCTTGGCAGTGTTAGAAATCATATTTTCACATGCATGAATTGCCCTTGACTAATTTCTCTGGTACAGTTTGAACATAAATAACCTTCCTTTAGCAGTTGTGGTTTTTACTTCTCGCTTGTTTATTTTTAAGAAACGTGGTGTGAATTTATGCATGGAATATACTGCAAAGTGAATCTCTATTAAGTGTGATTAAGAATGTGCATTATTGTTCTCCTTGAATGTGTTAATTCTAGATGGAAAGATTTTTAATTTTTTTTTTTATTTCAAATCCTTTTTTTACTAATTTCCCTTTCAGAATCATACAATTCACAGTGACTTTCGATGTTATTCTCCCCCATAGTAGTTAAACATTTCTAAGAGCATAAGGAAATTAATTTTCTCATTGTGACATGGGACATGTACTCCGTAATAGCCCTCCCTATTTGATTAACAAACATAAAAAAAGGAAAATGTTTGAGAAGATTTGGAATTTGTGAAATTTGACTTCCAGTGAAAAGTGTGCCAGGGCTGCAGACACATCAGACAACAGGCCAGGAGAGAAATCCAAGAACAGAACTCCACTATCAGTACCTGAGCATCAAGAAAATATCTTATGCTGTGTAACTGAGTGGTTTCCAGACTAGGAACGTGGAATTTGAGCACTACACTAACTTCCTACATTTCTTGTAGATATAGGATGTGGCCTGGCAAGCCAAGCAGCTTGGCATCCACAGGGAAAATGAAAAAAAAGATTGGAAAGTAAAATCCCTCAGTCCAAATTCAAGCTCTACAGCTGAGCCATTATGCCCTGGTGTGTATAGGAAAGCAGTGTATTGGAGAATGTGTTAACTGCCATGGCATTATAAAACTCCTGTGATTTGGGTACTTTCTGAAACATTTAACAGTGCTAGTAGAGAGCAGGTAACCCTTTAATTTACTTGGTCAAGGTAAAACTTACATCACTGTAAAGAAAAAGGTGAATTTAACAGCAAATAGTTACTGTTGAGTCATTCAGCTTTTTGAACCCCTGCCCTTTACTGGCCTGTTAGAAGTGTGATGAATAATTTGCTGGGTCTCTCATACAATGTTTGCAGCCTTCTGTAGGTACAGTGAATATTTCCTTAATCATGCAACTACAAAAAACCTGAGTGAATGCACTACAAGATTGTCACAGTTCACAGAGCATTAGCTGAGATACAACTCTGTGGTGGTTTTTCTACACGTAATCATGAACTAAGAGTAGAATTTCTCTTTCTCATTTGCAGGCATGTATTTTCAGTTCCCTTTACAATTTTCTCACCAGAAATTTTCCTAACCTTTAGCCAACATTTTTTAGACAGCAGTATGTGTTCCATTGTCTAATTATTGAATTGTGTTTGAGATGGAAATAATACCTTCGTTTTCTGACACCATTTTCAGAAAATGTGGCATCATCCTCAGCATCACCTCATGCCCTGCGAGAGGCACTGGCAAAGGATGCACCTTCCAGGGCTATCTCCAGTGACTGGAGTGCTGCACTGCACTCTCAGGAGCAGCACTGCAGAGTATTTGGGCCTTGGTGACTTTGCTGTCTGAAAGAAAAAGTCACCAAAGTAACTTTCTCAGTGAGGTGAACTGGCACCTCTGTAATACTGAATATCCTCCAAGAGGTACAGAAGCCACAGTTAATGTTCATGACCTGTACTAGAGTACTTCTAGCAGAAAAAAATCCATGAACTGTGAGCCCTGTTTAGATTTCATATGAAGAAAGCTCTTTTCCCATTCAAGATTTTTTTACAAAATATTGATGTCTTTTTCCCTAGATATTATCCTGTGAACTTTCTTCTCGATTTGTATCATTTCTGCTGAAAATCTTGTGTATGTTTTACTTTGTAAAAAAAAAAAGAGCCTTTTCTGTGGCAATCTAATATAAAGAGTAATCTTAACAGTGGGAGCCCAGAGGCAAAAGCCTCCTTGTGTTAACATGCTTGTTAGAGAAATACAACTTTCTATGAAGATTGAATCCCTAGTTCATGGGATTGGAACATTCAGCCTAAAGAGGAAATTGTTCAGGCTAAGAAACAACCGTTCTACCATGATTTTCACTGCTAATGCTGTGCTCTAAGTACATAGGTTTGTGCTCCTTAAAGGCCTACCATATTACAAAATATCTCTTGCTTGTTATTTACGTTGAAGATTGCTGGAAACTCTTTAGAGTTTCTTGTATCACCTGTGAAGTGCTGTCAGTGTGGCACACCTTTTGTTCTTTTTAGAAAAGTCATAGGATAACAGCAAGTTGGCAGTGGATAATTTTCTAATTATGTGGTATGTTCCCCGTTTCACAGGCTCGCTGGAGGTTTCAGACTAACAGGAGGATAAATGGTGCTGATCTTTCTCCACACAATGACACCTTTGAGGGCCTGAAAGTTACAGTCAAATCCACATGCATTCAGGTAAGGATCTTATGTAACTTTTCTCTATGAAACCCTGATAGAATGAATGTTTTGGACAGACTGAGCACCTTTGCTTACTGTGCTTTATTGAGCCAAATATTTTTTAAAACCAAGTTGTGACCAGCAGGTCAGGGTGAGAGCAGGCATGGTTGCATCTCTATCTGAAAATAATTGCAATCATGGCATGGAAACAAAACCTGAGGAAGGATGACCACCAGATGTTTTCAGAGACATGAAGAATTATCTCACCTTAAATAGGTTGCCTCATCAGTTGTTTTGATTCAAGCTGATGTTCTGTACTCTTTTCCTTCATTCTGTTGCTATGCCAGACAAATAATTTATTACACTCTTGTCAAGGCAGACAAGGGGGGTTTTTCTCATTTTTTTAATGTTATTTGGATTCACAGGATAATTACAGAGTCTTGCTTATGTGCTCAGTGTTAGAGCTAATCTCACATTGTTGTTATCACTGCTTATGTATATTACAAAGAATTCAAAAAAAAATTGCTCAGTATGGTTCTCCATAGATTTGTCTTTGTCACCTTAAGATAAGAAAACATAAAATTCTGAAAGGATTTGCGAAATGAAGCTATATAAAATCTTCACCATATTCTCTCACTTCTGTGTGATGTGTTATGTAGTGTTTTACCTAGATTCTCCCAGAGAGTTGGAAATGTATACTATAGTTATAGACTACTGATTTGAGAATTGCTATGGGCTCATTAAGTCATGGCAGTAATACTCTGATTAATAAATTATTTATTTTCAATTATTTTGGTTAATCCAGTGTTTATATGCTCCCAAAGCTAAACCAGAATCTGGATTTTTAAAAAAAGCAAGCTATCATGACTTAAGGAATAAAATTTCGTCAGATGAAATTTTATAGTTTCATCTTCATCTTGTAAGTTGTACCAGGATGATGAATTTAGACATCAACTTTTGGAAGTGACCTGGATAATTCAGAGAGAGTAATTTATGTTTAATGATACTGACTTTGCTATAGTCAACACAGAAAAGGAGCAAGAAGGGTTGAAGAAGCAGCTCAGAATGCAGACCTGAACTAGAAGATCTGAAACACTGCCTGGAGGGAACTGATTTAACCTTGGTCTCATATTCAGAGGTTCTGCAGAAATTCTGAGCCTTTCACATGGAATCAGCACTGACAATACTTTGCAGAACCAAGCACTGCCTTAGGTGGGCTCCCACAGATGAGACCATCTGAGAATTTCTAGTGACTAGAAATACAAATTTCCACCTAATATTGTCAAGGGAGCACATGAAAGATTTTTGGAAACACAGATATTTACAATAGCAGAGAGTTGGGGTAAATGCTGGCTTTGATTATATGGAACTCTGATTTTAGGGTGAATTCTGCAGTTGTACACTTGGAGTGATACTGTTATTCATTTCTATGCTTTGTCTGAGCATCCTTAACATACACATCCTCCTAGCCCAGGTAAGCACACAGAAGGATTGTCAAACTTTTTTACAGGTGGGAAATCATTGCTTCAAGCTACTTAAGAAGTCATAAGATTCAAGAGACTTCTCCCTCCCATTCCATTTTCTAAATTACAGACCATCTTTTCTCCCTCATTTTTGTAACTGATCCACAAAAACAATGTACTTGATTTCTCAGTGAAATAGATTCCATAGATATACAGTAAAGGATATTTAACAGTCTTTCTACAGTTATGCATAATTACTCAGCCTCTTGAATATGCATTGCAGAAGTACCTGTGAATTCATCAGTCTCACTGCTCAGCTTTAATTGCTTTACTTTTTGTTTTTTGATTAATTTGTATTGTTGTAGCATTGATGTTTTCATTGTTCTACTTAAAATAATTGAACAACGAAACCTTAAAATTCTTTACGTGGGGCGCTTGTAAATTTACACATAAAACCCCTTGAATATAATGTTCCCAAGCCACCTAAAGAGGAGCAAATCACACATGCCAGTGCAAACATTCTATTGCAGTGTTTATCACAATAAAATAGTTTTTTCATTGAGCTATGTGTTCTGAGCAAGATGCAGGAGAGCCTGGGGCTGTATTTGATCACAAGCTTCACACAAGCTGACTGGGTCAATGAGTTTTTCCAGCCAATTTGGACAATTTTCTGTGTGTAGACAAAATCCCTGGATTTCTCCTTAGTGTTTATCAAGGTAAGCTTCACAAAGCATTTCAGAAATCTCTCTTTTCCTGCCTTCCTTCATTCCTGGCTTCCTGCCCGTCTGCTTCGCTGCCTTCCTGCCCTCCTACCTTCTACTACTGTAGGACTGACATACACTTCTGTACATCTCTTTTTAGGTCAGCATGGTCACTACCACTTATCTTGTGTTTAAACAGAACAGGACCAGCTGGCCACACCTATATCTGGGCTGCCCAGGGAACCACCTGTAATCTTTGCTGCACATAACTCCTCCCAGAGTGGGAATGGAGGATATGCAGGATATGCAGGATATGCAGGGTGGTTGCCAGCCCTGCCCACAAGCAGCATAGCAAAAGCTTTTCCAGTTGATGGAGACAAGGTGCTGCAATTAAGCCCCCCCGCAGGACAGACACTGCTGAAACAAATTTCACTTAAACCTTTTCTTCTAGAGGTTCACCATCACAGCTCCTCATTAATCCCCCTTATGGTCCTGAAGTGTAGTATGAATTTAGAACTTTCTA
This sequence comes from Vireo altiloquus, assembly GCA_013396875.1. Taxonomy (NCBI): domain Eukaryota; kingdom Metazoa; phylum Chordata; class Aves; order Passeriformes; family Vireonidae; genus Vireo; species Vireo altiloquus. The sequence continues at coordinate 641,670 of VZRF01000187.1, forward strand.
ATGTTACACTTTTCCTGTGTTTCAGTAGTTCTTTTTTTTTTTTTTTTTTGTGTACGTAACCTGGCCAGAATTTTTTGAAGTACCTGGCATTTTGGTAAAGAACTATAAAATGTAATGAGGTTTGAGGTATGGTTTGGAAGGCATACCATGATTGCAGGCCTAATTTGTACAGTTTATCAGTTATTTGTGCATCTGAAGTGAAGCAGTACTATGTGTAGAGGTTCTGTGGGACATGGGGATGTATCATACCATATTTTACTTTCCTATTTGAATAGTAGTTTTTTTAGTTTTCATTTTCAGGTTGCAGAGTTTCTGAGCCTGAGCCCAAATAAGGCTTTGCTGTGATGCTGCTGGATTGAATGCAAATGAAAAGAAAAAAATAGGGCTTAATTTGTTGGTAGTGGAGAAATCTGCTTAATCTTAGTGTCAATACCTGCATGTTTCATATGAGAAAAGGGGAAGAAGTTAAATTCTTTATGGTATCAATGAAAATGGAAAGTGGATTGCTAGAGTCTAAACTTCTGTTCTTAATTTTGTCATGATTATATTGCAGGTAAAATAAGAGGAATTACTTTGGGTGTACTAGAGGTCACTGAAAATATTAAATTGACTATTTTTTTTATTTTTAGTTTCAAATACAATTAGAGAACAAGTATTTAGGGCTTAATGTTCATTGATTTGGTGAGTTCATATGCAGATAGATGCATTTAACGAAAGATGGCAACAGTCTGACTGGTGGAATGCTTGTGAGGAAGGGGACAGGTTGAGGTTTACTCTTGTGACTCTAATACTGTCATTTCTTGCATCTTGAACTATTTAAATTGGAAGCACTATGTTCTTTGAATGAGATAAGAATTTAGTATGCTGTGCATCTTCTCTTAATGCATCTGCTGTCTATACAAAGCAAGGTGGAAAAAAGCAACAAATAAAGCCATAGAAATTGTATCAGTAGCATTTAGTTTTACATCCCATTTAGTGCAAAGACAAAGCAAATCAGCCCATAACAGAAATAACCAAAAAGAAAATAAATGGATCTAGAGAAATGGCCCATCTAAAGCACTAAGTGCTGTATAAATAAGAATTTCACCAGTTTTATAGGAGGATCCTGGAAAAAGTCCTTTCCCAAGGTAGAACTAGGTTATTAGGTATCTTTCCTATTAATATGTGGTATCTGTGACTGAGACACAAGTATTGGAAATATGGATAAGGATGACAGTGTTGATCACTATTCTGCATTGTAAATAATACATAATAAGGTCATTATTTCTTTATTTTTTATCACCCTTCTTTGTGGTCAAACTCTTCCTTGGAGATCTTTTGGAAAGGAAGAAAATAGTACTTTCTTTTATCTTGAGTCATTTTGCCTGCAATAAGTTTTAATAAAAAGCAAAACAATGATAAGAAAAATAATGTATTCTCAGCAGAATCAGAGTGTAAGAGGGATTTCACTGCATGCCATACAGAACCTAAAGCAGGCTCCCACGATTTCACCCAGCAATTAGACCGTTTCCAGCTCAATGGATCCTACAGTGTACAAGGTATAACCCAGGAATTTCATCCACCCCTTCTGGAAGGAGCCAATATTTGTGAAATGAGCTCACACATGAGCAGCCACACTGGCAGAAGTGTGCTGGGAAATGCCACCATGGCTCTGTGGAAGGTTTTGAAGATGATCATTTCAACAGGCAAATTTCTCACTTCTCATGTCCTGTCAGAGCTGTGTTTTCAGCTAACTCGGGTTTGGTGTTCTCTCTTGCAGGTTTGCCCCAACCTTCTTGACTTTAAGAGCCATTCAGTTCTGTAAAAGTGTCTTGCTAAGTTATGCCAAGACAAATACCAGCAGAACTGTATCCATGCTAGGAAATTGCACCAGTGTAACTATAAACTGAGATAGTTAAATCAGCACTGTGTGGAGACATAAGTGCTTTGCTGGATTTCAGTCAAAACACTTTAAAAGTAATGTTAAATTTTGTTTTTGTGCCAGCTGTGGGCCAAACTGAACCACCTGTATTCATATTCTATGCTTAGCCATTAGCACACTTCAAGTACATTCAAAATTTAAGACAAGAGAAAGTCCCACTGAAGTAATTTAAAACTTAAGGATATGCATCTGCTTAACTTCTTTCCTGACTCAGAAGGACTTAAGAATGTACTTAGATTTATATGCTAACGTTTTCTGCTGAATAAATAACGTTATATTTTTAAATGGAAATCAAGAAATTCTAATTTTGAGTGTAATAGGAAAATTCCTAAATTAATTCAGCCAAAGATAATTCCTGTTTGGAGAGCTTTGCATGCTCACAGTAAGAAAAGTACGTTTATCCAAGGAACAAAATCTCTTTAAATCAGTACAACCTCAACCACAATATTATTTTTATTAACATGTATTCTGTAATGCTAAAAGTTGTTATGTGTTTGACTCGACCCAATAATCACACAATGTAAACGATAGTTGAACAAGAGCTTGAATTAATCTTTGCATTGCAAAAATTAATTAACCACAAGGTTATTTCGCACCATTCTTCAGGGGAAAACATGTCCTTTGCTCTAACATTACAGCCTCTTTACCTTGCCAGAGTACTTCAAAATAGTTTTGAATTTTTTTTTTTTGAGAAGCAAGGCAATAAATTATTTGCCAGGACATGTTAAGTAGTACAAATTCTGCCAGTAGAGCAACTTCCAAAGGTATGAACTACACAGCTGACTCTTGTTGGACCACAAACCTTCTCAGGATCATCCATTTCAGTCAATCCCAGTGGAGGAGAATTCCACATGCATGCACTTCACTGGCCAAACCACTCCTCTCCCAAACCTGAGAGATTTCCATCCAGTGCCAGGCCCTCAGGAGTATTCCTTCTTCATCTCATGCTTTGTGTTTGAATGATTCTGCTTGAGATGACAATTAAGCCTGTAGAATCTGCTTTATGGCATACCATTGAATACTTTTTACTCTTTCCTTATGATGCACTGATATCTTTTCTGTGCAAAAACAACATCCAACAGTCTTGAGCAGAGAAAGCTTTATGAAATCAGCTTCTTATCAAATCATTAGATTTCATGGTCCAAGCTCTTTGGTAGGCTCTTGGGAGTAATATTTGTGTTGTACCAAAGGAATTCACTTTACTGTATTTTCATTTCTGTAGTCTGGATTCCTCAAAACTCACTTTTTAGGCGTGCTGGAATTTGATTCATGCTGCAGTATGTGCTTACACAGATCTCTGACATTTTCCCTTTTCTATACAAAAGGCAAAACAACTTTTCTTCTCAATCTCTTTTTTCCTTTCCCACAGCTCTGTTCTTCGCTAGGAACATGATAACATATTTAAGCAATGTACAACATGGCATTTTAACATTAATCCTTAATGTTATTGAAATGTTTAAACCTATATATTTTTCACTGTCTCATACACCATTCTAATTTCTTTTGCTCTGTTAAATTCAGACGTAATTTAGGATGGAAAAATACATTTTAGAATTACACCTGCAGCATGTAGTATTAGTATGACTTTTTCATGGCATGACAGTGATGTTTCTACAATCTATACATATTGATTTAGGCTGATAATAAACAATTTGATTAGGCTCTATCTATAGGCTGTCATTTCAATCACTGTCACTGTTCCAATAGAGTGGAAGGCAGATAGCAGACACATATGGTAAGATTTCTCAAAATAAAAACTCTGGCCTGATTAGAGCCCTAGGTTCAGTGAATTGGACAAGACAGCTCAGCTGCCAGGTTATTAACTCCCTCAGAAAATACTCTGCCTTTTCCCTGGGGCCAGCCTGAATATTCTGATCTGGATCGATAAGCAATCTCCGGTGTGTACAAAATGCCAGCTAGAATCATTTGTCTCAGTGCAGTCTCCTTACAAAGGATAAAACACCTGCAGTATATGGCCTTCTCTCCCTCCTCCCCCACCCTCCCCTTTTTAACTAATGACCCACAGAGAAGGAAGAAGTAACTGAATCTGTTCCATCATCAGGAAGGCTCTCTCAGGTTTGTTTTAATGATCACAATGGCTACCTTTCAATCTTACAAAAATTATATCAGTCATGGTTTCCCTGTGGCATGTTTATGTAAGTAATGTGAACCACAATGTAATGACAAGTGTACAGATGTCATTGTAAGAGGGCCCTTGGCAAGAAGATATCTCAGAATGTCAGAATTTTAATGAACCGTGGACTGCTGGTAGGGTTCTCCTTGGTGGTTGTCTTTTATATTTGTAATGTGTGCTGTGATCTGTTGCTTGGCCTGGAGATTTTTCAAGAGTGTTTAGCAACAAAGGATATTTTACAATTGATTAGAGCAGAATCATTATTTTCCAGAGCGGTGGTGTTTTCCCAATCCATTACATATCTGTGGTTTTGTTTGTAGCAGTGCTGGATTGTAGCCATATAACTTGTACTTTCTTAAGATGCCAAAAAGGAATTTTTATCTGAGTGAATTCAGAACCGTTCAAAGCTTTTGGATCTTTTTTTCACTCTCTGACCTATTAATAACTTGACTCAAATTGAAATCAGGCATCTGCAAATCTTTAGAAAATCAGCAAACCTCCACGTTTCTCTCCTTCATTGGTTATTTATTACACCTGGAGTCATGGGACAGAACCTCCTATTGCCTAACAAGTCTGTAGCTTCATATGTCCGTGTTGTCAAGAAATAAAAGCTCAATCTCCTCAGCAATCTACACAGATTTTAGTGAGCAAGTTCTGGCACTAAATATTTGTTTCTGAGTATGGATTAAGAGGCCAGTGTTGACTTGTTTTTCCAGGTTATAGAGCTAGCTCCTCATCCAGCTGTTACTGACAGCATCGTTCTGACCTCACATAACTGCTCACGTCTGTCTGCCTAAAGAAAACTTACCTTGAGTTAGCAAAAACTGAAAATCCATGCCTAGTTAAAAAATTAAATGGTTTTTTGTGTCGTATTTGATCATGACAGATTATTAAAAAAGAGTTTTGTGTTTGTACTGCCATCACTTGGAAAAGGAAGGCTTGCCTTTACTCTCTGTCCTTCTTCGCTGTGTGAAGTGCCTTGCCCTCAAAATTAGAAATTAGAATAGTGACTTCCAGACAGCTCCCTTCATATTTGCTACCCAAAACTTCAGGAACTAAAGATGTTTTTAAAAAAGAACAATGTAAGGAACAACTTTAGTGAATTGATTTCTCTATGTAGAAAACACATTTCCTATCAAGACACTTATTAGAATGTTTATCTCAGAGAAAATATACACGGTTTATAGGAAAAGCTGATGTTATGTTAATTCCCATTATTATATACAGATGATATTGAGGAAGATGGAACAAAGTGCCTTTAAACCAAAGTTGATGACTTTTTTTTTTCCTATTTGCTACAGTTTTATTGTAGTGAAATATGTTCATTTTAGCAGTGGAAAACTGCCCTAAATAGACAGCATAAGAGCAATAAGATGTCACATTGCAGAGCACAATTTAAAAATGATGTGCTCTAGAAGTAAGGCTTTTAGACATTTTGGTTTATGTATTAAAACTTCCCACAAATTTGATTGAGAATGAGCCTTTGATGGATATTTGCTGCAGTTATGCTGCATTAGACTCGATTTATCCACCACCTCTCATTGTTGCTATTGATTGATTTTTAAATTAGATGAAGGCAATCAGTAAATACCACCCAATCAAGTCCTAAAAACATACAGGAGATTAGACAATTTAGGGTAATCAATGAAAATATTCTGTGATTTGCTACCACTCAATTTTGACCATAAATTACGACCATAACTTGCAAGTTAGTAAGCCATAAAACAAATGGATGTGACAAGAAAAACTATAAGAAATGAATTAAGGAGATGAAGAGGAACCACTAGTGTTATCATTTAATGAGACAAAATTACTCTTTATACATATCTGGCATTTCTAGTTGAGTCTTGCCAACAGTATTGGAGTACAAGAGCACTAACCTTCTCTTATTATTCTAGGATTTTTGGTTTTGGGGTTTGTTTTGTGATATAAAAACCGTTCTTTTGTGTAAAATATCAGTTTGAACAATAACTAATCTACCTAATTTTGTTGCAGCAAATAAATTAATGTAATTTTAGGTTTAAAGCCTGCTGCTTGCTAAAACCCCTCACCTTCATCTCAGGCTCTTACAAAGACTAATTTTAAAGTCACACTTCTACATGGTGTTATATTCTGCAAACTTTAAAATGTAGCAAAAATTTAATGATATTGCAGACCAACACTTTGAAGAAGCTGTGCTAATACACTTTCTCTGTGATTCATGTCACCCATTTTCTATATTCTCACAACAGTCTCACTAGGAACTAATTCACATACCTTTAAAAATCTGTTTTAAAGCTTATTTACTAGTTGTAAATAGGCGTCCATGTTTTTTCTATTTATGAACTTCAGTATCTATTTGGAATTTCTAGGCAGCACCTATGCAGTTCTAGGCTGAAAAGCTGCTTATAAACAACTACTAACAGCTATGGGCTATATTGGTATGAATTGGTGAAATAAAGCAAATATTAATCATAAATCTGCTCTGTTAACAAAGTAGTGCAGATGTGATACCTCTGAGCAGCATCAAAAAATCTTCCTGATTAATGCCTCTGTGATTCTCTTTAGAATAAAGAACATTTGGTAAAGGAGTCAAAGATAATTTTTGGGAGTGTTGATCATAGAAAAGGATGAAATTAGGATACTTCTGACAAGAGGAAAACTCATGTGCCTTTAAACAGAAATCTGAGAGGCCTGAAAACTGCCCAGGACCCTTTGAAGGGTGATGAGATTGTAACAGAGGACAGAAGGAAAGAACACTCTCACTGCACTCACACCCACTAAAATGCAAAAGTGACTTTGTAGAGCTTGATGGTAGAAAAATTCCTTTGATAGCAGATAAATGCAAAATGCACAGGTGGAATAAATATTGAAAATATTTGGATTTATATTTACGACAATTTACTCAATTCCCAGTAAAGACAGATTTCCTGTTGCAGCAGAGAAAGCAAAACCCCCAGAGTTGGAAGAAAGAATTAGTGGTGTTGCAAACAAAAGATTAGTCAGCAAATGCTGACTCTGTATCAGCAGGTGGACTCTGTGTGAGATAATCCAGAATTAGAACATCGCAAGGATTGCATGCAGGAATTCCAAATTCTTACTGTAGTAGACAAATGTCTGGCACTAGCAACTATTAAAAAAAAAAAAAAAGTCCTTAGCTGGTTCATTTTTTTTAGAAGTAATTTCCTTTAGCCTAGGGTTTTAGAATCAGGATTTACTTTTCTGTGCAGGTCTGTGGAACAGTGTAACAGAATAAGTCCGTGCAAGTGCTGGGCTCCTTACAAAAACAAGTTTCTCTGTCAAAAACATTACTCACCTGAATTCTGAATTTAACATTAGAAAATGTCCAAGTCTGGTCTTTCACATTTTCTGTGTTATTAATTATATCTATCTAAGGCAATCCAGTTTGAAAAACTATGTGAATTCCTAATATAATACAAAACTACTCTGGTTTACTAAACATTATTTTTGAAATATCATTGAAATGGACCTTTCTTTTGTATTCTCGACCTTTTGCTCTTGTATTTTATCAGTTTCTACATGTTCATAAGATTTTAAGAAAGAAGTAAATTTAGTGCTAATAATACCTTTTCTTCCTTCCACATGAATTTGGTACTAGAGGAAACTTCTGTGTCTTACATCATTGTCATAATTTCTAACAAGTATGTACAATAAGACTAGAAGACATATTGGTCTCAAAAATAATATTCCTCCAAAAATAATATATAGGTAACACTATTTCTGAAATCTGAGATTTTTATTTTAATTTGAAATCTCCTTTCCAAATGCATTTCCAGCTTATTTCTAAAAGATTCTGGATGTGATTGAACCTGTGGTAGAAATTTGCAAGATACACAGTTAAATTGTGAAGGCAGGAAATGAAACAGCTCAGAATCTGAACAAACTCTGGAGCATTTGCATTCCCATATTTAAATATTTGCCTGAATTACACATGAGCTATAATATTTCACTCACTGGAATTTTTTGCATTCTCTGCAACTACTAGTCCTAAGACAAATCAATGTTTATGTAATTGCAATATATGAACATATTGTGTTTAATCTCATGTTTGTGTGAGTTAAAAAATATACAAAACCCCAATAACCTCCAGTAAGGAGGACAGGAACGGGAGAGAAAAAAAGAAAACCCCTGACTTGAAACAAAGACAGGGACCTACTTGCAGATCCTGATGGACTGATGCAATACAATGAAGCTTGTGTATTCAATATAACTTTTAGAATAATTGCCTGGGAGGTAACAAGAAGAAGTACATTTTACTTTATCATGGTACATAAATAAAAGGGCAGACTAATTAATCATATAGCTTACTAAAAGTGCTTTTTATTTTGCCATTTAGTATGCCAGAAAGATCATTTTCTTTAATGTATATACCCAGTATTAACATGATTTAATCCATCATGTTCTGTATTATGAAATTACTTTGTTTTACTCCCTGATCCAGCTGAAGATCATTAACCCACACTATTTTCTAAGTCATACATCATTTGAGTGTATTACCTCATATAGCAAAAAAGCTACTTCCCTCGGTTATACACTCCAACTAAGAAATCATTTTTTCTGGATGCTGCTGACAAGAGGAGCTGTTTTCATTAGAAAGCAGATGGTTCACTATTTCGATTCTGTTTTACCTTCACATTTGCTCCAGTTCAGGGTTCTTTGCTGCCAGTTACCTCATTGCCTCTCACAGCATCCATGACCTGCATCCCTGACCTAGCCATAAAATGTGCTAAACAAGCAAGTGCTTTGCCTTCCCCCAACACCTTTTACTCTGCATCCTCACCTGTTGTAAGTCAGGCTTCAAAAAGCAGTGAAAGTGAAGCCAATAATCTGAGCAGCAGGTTAAACTCCCACAGTTCTGCAGGTGTTTGTTAGCTGAGAGTGCCAAAGGTGTCATTTACAAATTCAGATTTTGAGCTTGGACCTGGAGTCACACTGCTGATGAATTTGCCTCACAGAGCTTTAAGGCAGAATCTGGTCTTCTATCATTTCTTGTAGTCTTCAGTTCCTATGTTTATGATAGTTTTATTTTCACTGTTATATTCTCTGAGTCTGTAGGATGAATCTCCTGCTTGCGCTGCCCTGGGTGCCTGATAAGTGTCAATAAATACTGGCCTGCAATGTAAAGGAAAGGTGTGCATAAAAGAATAATGGATCTTTGAGAGCAAAACTAAAGACTAAAGAGTTCCTGGAGATATGTCTTGGTATACTTAAAATAAAAAGGAATAAATTATGTTTTAAAATAGAATACTTAAAGTAACAGAAGTAACACCTGTTCAGTCTCAGACTGGTTTTAGTTATCTGTGAGCACTTGCCCTGGAAGGAGATGAAATGCTTTCATTGCTTAAATAGAAAACCACTAACTAGAGATTAAATCCTTAGAGGCAAACCCATCAGTATGTACCTTCAATTTCTCCACACTATGTGTATTTTGATTTTGATCATTCTGTACAGAGGATAATACTCAAATGTTGTAGTAATAAATTCTACCTGCTTTGTGAATTTTTTTTCTGGTTTCTATGATATCCACTACAACCTCCATTTTTATTGTAGCTTCATGAAGTTTTCAGGGACAAGGTTTCATCTTTTTTTTTTTTTTGCACATACTTCATAACTCACGTCAAATTTCCTTTTATTATTACCTCTTACACTGCCATGTGTAAAGATGTTATCTTTGTTATTCACAATGAAAACTAATACAGAGCTTGGCAGGAGTAAGGGTAGAGTATTGGGAGGGATATTTGATGTTGTTAATTTGAAGGACGTGTTCACTAATCTTAAAGTGCATCCTAGTCAGGATTGATTTAAAACAATGATCTTTGTAGAGTTTTCACAGAAACTGAAGGAAGAATAAAAGCCTGTAGTGACCATGTTGACAAAATTCAAGGAAAAGATGATAGATTTGGAACTGTTCCAAACATATATGAGCATCAAGGACAATGTTCAGCTATACTTTAATAAACCACTGTACAAAGAGCTTTGTATGAGCTGGGGGGAAACATAAATCTACAATATTAGGAAAGGCAAAGCTGAAGGTCAGCCTGAGGTTACTAACCATGCTCAGTTATATTATCTTTATGATGACACAATACCTAAGCTACTGAACTTGGCATACAAATAGCCATGCATGTTGTACAGAGGTAAGGAATATGCAGTTGGTTGAGCTTGATTTCTACCTGTCTGTTTATAACATCCATGGATTCTGGTCCACTCTCTGTTAAATTCATCCTCATCACCCAGCCTGAATAAACCTCACAGCCATAATTCAGCTACAAATAAAATAAGAGGTGCAGGTGCTGCTGCTTGCACACCATGAGCCAGATACTGAAAAAGGTAAGGCATGGAGAGAGATTATCTTCTGCAGGAGGAGCTGGGTGCAGCTGCCACCGGGGCTTTAGAGGCACAATGTGTTTACACAGTAAAGTCTTTGTTGCAGAGCTTTGAGCTCCTCTCATTGGTGTGGACAAGATTGCCAAAGTGATGAGAAAAAAGAAGACTGCACTCCAGTGGGACTGGATTATCCCACACTGAAGTATGTGCAGTGTCAGAATTTACTTCAGTAAAGAGAGAAAAGATGAGTTTTTTGGTTTATGGCTCTGAGTGCTCCACAGAATGGAATTTAGCGTTGATGCCACCCAAGTCAATTTCTTTTTCTCCTCAAGAAAGCATTTTGAAACTACCAGATTCTGTTAGTGAAAATAATTATCAAAATTGAAAAATGATATAACAACACAAAAGTAATTCTGCAAACTGTTGGAATGAAGCTTTGTTTTCAGTATAAATAAATTACTGGTTTTTAACAGTTGTCAACTTACTTAATATACACAAAAGTTTTTCTCTAGCCTTGACTTTGTCCCTACCTGAATGCTGACAGTATAATCACAAAACATTATAAAGTATCATACCCTGGTAAAATAATTCCAAACAAAACAAATGAGAAGCCATGGGGAATTATGGCATAGGATCTTGACAAGCTAAAATAGAAAACTGTAAAGTACACCAGGTGTCATTGTAGGATTTGTGTGTGAGTGACTGTATGGAGTGCAATGACACTCCTGATGTTTACATAAATCACATGGAGAAACTCCACCTGGTATTCTATGGGAATAAGTGAAGTACACTCTTTAAAATTATATCAAAAGCAGTTAAAAATGTAAACCATTAAAATGTGATAGAATAGCAATTTATTTATAAAAATGTCATTTGCATTTCTGAACACTGTTTAACTTCCGTGCTTGTTTTGCTGTTTTCAAATAACAAATTGCCCATTTCAAATTCATAATGAGGTATGAAATAAATGAGAGGGTACTGAGGGTGAGTCATTCATTAATCATAAGCAAAACAGGGACAAAATCAAGGACACAGGAGCACAAACTGTAAAAGTAATAGGTTGCATAATCTTGGTATTTAATATTAACTATATTATGTTTTTCACATGAGTTCTGAGAAGTTGGGTTTTTTATGTTTACATGAATCTAATCCAAGGTAAATTTTATTTCTCAATATTATTTTACCCTAGAGGTTGCCCTCTTTTTAATAAAATAGAAGACAACAAATTCTAGCTTATCACATTGTTATGAAGATTTAATAGAAGGGTTAGCACAAACATTGAAACCTACTGAAACTTTTGATTTAAGATATTCCACTTTCGACTAGAATGTACCAAACCCTTCTTGTTTGTCATGGCAGATCTCCCATTAAGGACATAAATTCACCTGGAATTGGTTGTTTTGGCCAAAATAAGTTATTATTCATATTCATCTGTCAGGGAAGGACAGAACAAGACCTATTATTCAAACCATTCTGTGTCTTTATCCTTCAGGAGTTCAATCCACAGTGATTACACAATGTGCAACAAGGTTGTTTACAGTTTGCAGGTGATGTGAGTTTTTAAAGCGTTGGTGTAGCTCAAGTAGACATAATAAAAATAAGTTGTTACCTCATGTCAGATTTCAACAAAAAAACACAGAAACAAACTAGGTTATAACAAGGCAAGGTGAGCTGGTGGCACAGCAAGGAGTCACTTCAGAATCACTAAACAGAGGCATGTTTCTGTTCCAGGTACATTCATTGTGGTGGAGCTGGTGTTGATGTTATTACCTGTTATTTTGGAGTTTAGTGGAATGAGAAGGAAAAACAGAGGAGGGAAATCGGAGTGAGAGCTATGCACACATCTTGCTGTGAGAGCCTTTGTGTATTGTGGCCCCCAGCATGGCACTCGTGGCCAGCCCTGTGGGAGCTGTGTGTCTCTAACTCTGCATGGAGCAGGGATGGTGGAGGGGACCAGCATCCCTGGGAGCAGCTCTGGAACCCCAGCACAGCTCCCAGCCCTCACACCAGGGTCACACCGGGGTCTGAGAGGTCCATTCCAGGCCATCTTTCTGCACGCAAAACACAGAGGTACCCAGCAGATTACACCTCACCTCAGTCCTGCTGGGATCACAGGGAGCTGTGCTCCATGTCTGGCCACGTGGACTCGTTGGAGGGCATTGGAGCCAGGCTACAGGGGCATTGATGTGCCCTCTGTGAGCTCAGGGTGTAGCCTGTGCTTGCACCAGAGTCTGGATATGCTCCTGGCTCCGCCAGTCCAATGGGCTCCTGTTGTAGTCCTGATGGAGGAGCTGCACCTGAGCTGCTCCTTGGTGCCCTGTGCTTGTCCCCACTGTCACACACTGTGGCTTGCACCCTTTAATGAGGGACAGCCCCCCTGTGAGCTGCTGCAGCCCTGGGAGGAAAGGCTGTGACCTCCCTGGGCCAGAGGATCTGCGCTGCCTGCTCAGACCTGGGCTCTGACTGGCAACAGGCTTTGCTCACACTCCTGCTGAGCCATAATTAATGCAAGTTGCTTCGGAGCACATCAATGTCTGACTAAGCAGTTGCCTCCATTTAGACTGTAAAACAAGAATTAATACACCAGTGGTTAATATTTAGATAAAAATTATGATTCCTCAATATTTCCCTTCATTATTTTTGCAATCTGAAGCAAAGTTCTGCCTGAAATTCTGTATTCAGAGGGAAAAAATTGTTTGTTGGTTAAAAGTACACATTCTATTTGTTTTCCATAAGCCTAGATGAAGAAAGTATCTTAATTTTTAAAACTCCCATTTAACAAATTTCTTACCTTCTCTGCTCCAAAATACCTACATTTTATAAATTGTATTGGTGTTATCTTCACATTGTGCTTAAGGTGTTTCTTCCTCATATGAGAAGCTATATATAAGCTGCAAGGTGTTAAAGCCAGTAATTGTTAGTGGTGTTTTTCTTTCTAAAGAAATAAAAAGGACATGATCAATGAATAGACTGATATGCTATCAAAACTGAGGAATTTGCCCAGATCTCTGAAAAATCATACATTCCATTCAGGCCTGCTTAAGTGGGGAGAATCTCATAATATATTTACCTTCAGTGTGGATGCAGGTGGTTTAAGTGTGGTGCTCTGGTTTAGATTCCAGAGCAAATAGGTTACCTATGATATTATCATTCCCTGGAATATGTTGCCAGGCAGTGCCTTTCTCAAGCAGTATGGGCAAAGGGTTTGCTCTGTCCCCAGTGCTCCTCTGCTTGAATGCTTTTCCCAAGCTCCAGATCAATCTTTAACTCCTCACTTTTAAATTAAGATGAAATGTCATGGAGAAGAAAGGGAGCATAAATACTTCCAAAATCCTTGCAAATAGGTTTTCTCACTCTTCCCTGTCCTAAGCAAGATAGTTAAAATTATGAAGCCCATGAAGTGTTCTCTCTACTGGACCAGGTATTTCCAAATTTTTTGAACCAATCTCGAATGTTTCAGCAGAATACATTTTTTTTCCTAAGAGATCCTCCAGTGTTGTTACAGAGTCTTCAACTCAATATCAGAAACATTTTGCTACGGGCTTGAGAAGTCTGCCAAAGTAGAAAATTTCAAAAAAAATCAGTTCCATATCAGAGGAATGTTCCTTTTATAGGTACCCTGCCCTGCTCTTGGCATGGTGTCTTGCACAAAAAAACCCTCTGGATCTGAGCTGGGCCTCCTCTGTACCTTAAATAATCCAACTGCAGAGCTTCTCTTATTCTGCTTTCAGAGGCTGTTCCTGCAGCAGAGATGGAGGGTAACTTACATACAGAAGTTAAAAGGTGGAAAGAGTTTGGCTTTTGTGGGGGGGAAAGACTTGAAATTATTTACATCTTCAGCATATATGACATTTCTCTTCAAATGCCTGCCAATGTATTCATGAAACATATCAAAGTTGAAGGAATGCATTTGAGCAAATGCCCTCTCCCAGAGTAATGATTAACACTGTGAGAATTCTGCTTGCTATTTATTGTATCATGACACAAGTAAATTGAACTCCAAGCAAGTCATTATCTGGGTTTTTTTTAAATATGCAGTGCCAAATTATTAACTTTTGTGGTAGAAAGGTAGTAAAAACACGGGTCAGGCAGTACCCATGGAGCCTCGTGAGTCCCACTTGTTCACATCCACTGTAGTATATAAAGAATATAATTCTTATAGGAGCAGGCTTCCTGTTTCCAATGCAGTATCTAAGTCATTACATACATTTAAAAGAAATATACATCTGTCTTCATTATTGCATTAAAAAATAATCCTTGCATTCTCTCAATTTCTTACTCTCTATCTTAACAAGGTGCATCTTCTGCTCTCTGCATGTTTCAATGGACCAACCAGACTTTGGTGTGATTACAAACATGTCAGCACTGTGCCTGTCACAAAACCAAATTTTTAAACCTTTTTAATTCTGTAGGAAGGGGGGTTCTGTTCACTAGAAAAATACTTATTTTTCTTGAAATGTAGATATCACCTTTTACATTTAGGAAAGATATTGTCTGGAATATTCTGCCCAAAAAGTAAATAACATTAAGTAAAGAACGTTACAAACACCTAAAATTTTGAGAATTTACATTAAAAGAAAAATACTTGGACATTATTAACTATCCCATTGTTAAACCTGCATCTAGACCTCCCTGTCTGCAAAGACTTTAGGGCTCTAATTCCATTTTGCAATTCCCAATTTTTTCTTGGTAAGCTAGCACTGTTTAAAGGCTCAAAGGTGTTTCACCTAATTTTCCTTGTATCTCCAGATAGTACATGGCCAAGTTATTTAGATACAAATAAGCCTTGAGAATATCACCAAATCCATTCTAATTTCATTCATGCCTTGGAGATAATAATTTAAAGAGCTAGTCACTGCTTGCAATTAAGCATGGAGAAAATAGATCCGTCCCATAATTTATGTCTGCAAATGTTGGGCTGGATTTGTAATTAATGTTTGCTCCTTTTAATGAAATACTCCAAAGGTCTGCACTTCTGTCATTCATGGAGGTAATTTTTCAATTGATTAGTAAAATAATACTTGAAAAGTAAATGCACCTGCTTTAGCACAGAAATGTCTTAGTCAAGTAGAGACAATGATTGGAGTGCTAAAAAAATATCATTTCAATACAGTAGAGACTGGAGTTTTACTCCTCCAGAATTCAGAACTCCCACTAAAGAGAAAAAAAGAAAAGGTAATTAAACCTCCAACAACTTCCTCAGCATGCTTTCATCCAGTTTAATTCCTGGGTGGTTTTCAGCATAGCTAAATACTTTTAGGAGCACACGCCTGAACTGCAAGTGAAATATGTCTGGAAAGCACATGTTACAGCAAGACATAATTTTTGTATGTGTGTACCTTCCTATTTTTGGAGGGCATGATCAAATCATTTGATACTAGATATTTGTTTCCATTTTGGATAAACCCTTAAAATTTGACAGCTCATTTGGATTCTATTCTCATTTCCTTTTCAGGATCAAACCTCTTCAAGTCTGCAAAATGGCAACAATTTTGGTTCCTGCAACTGCTGGTTTAAAATGGCTGGTAATGTCCTTTCTACAACATATCCACTGTCAGAGCAAATGAAATAAAATAACAAGCCACCTTGGCCTGTTTTCAGGAAATTGATAAGGATTTTCTTTGAATTAATCACTCCAAAAACCATGTTTGATGACTTCTGCTGCTTTGTTAATTTGGTCATTTTGACCCAAAGGTTTACTACTGCTGTGCTCCAGAGCCCTCAGGTTTTTAGGAGTTTATGGGAACTGGATGTAAGAGGACCAGGCAGGGTGCAGAGCAGAAGCCACAGTCTGTGCCAGAATTCTTGAGGGTCACAAACATGGTGATCCAAGAGGTTTTGAACCTTGTGTCACCTGAGACAAGGATTTTGGTTTCAGAGGAAGAAGCGAGAGAGGAGAATTCCTGTGGTGAAAGAAGTCCTTACCCAGTGCTCCTCCTAATGGAGCAGAGAAATCCAGGCAACGGAACAAGGGGATGAGAGTCATCAGAACATTTAACTTTAAAGACAAAAGTTTACAGTTTTAATGCTGCAGTTTTAAGTGTTTGAGTCATCTGAAGGATCCATCTCTTATTAAAGCATGAGCAAAGCAGCACCTAAGGACTTTTAAAAACCTGCACCTTGAACTTAGTATAACTCCCATTAAAGTCGATGGATGCTGAGTCAGACCTTAATTCTTCTTGCATCTTAGAGATTCAAAAGGTGAAAATCCTGGCACTACTGATGTTTTGCCATTGACCTCACAGGGTCAGGATTTCATGCTAAAAGCCATAAAATGGCACTGACATTTCGTCATTGCTGTCTTGGATCAGATTCATAACAGTGACCCAGGAGAGAAAAATCTGCATAATCCATACTACTGTGCATCTACCCAATGCTGTCTCACTACCATCTACCTTTTCCAAAGAGAGGGAATAATCTACAATTTTGAGCTGACTTTATTTTAACTCAAGTGAAGAAGAATGGAAAAATCCTGGTATTAATTTTTAATCACACTATTTTAACATTTTAAGTAAATTATTGATTATTTAATATTTTATATTAATTTAATTGGGAAATTCTCTTTTGGAGACAAAGGAGGTTTTGTTGGGTGATTTGGGTTTTTTTTTCAATACCTATTCTAATAAGACTTTGTAGTAAAACTGGAAGGCAAATTTCAGATTTATAGCACGGTTGAATGAAATGTTTATGATTAGCAGTGAGGACTATGAGAAGTTTATATAACTCCTTAATGCGCCTTAACAAAATATTTAATTAAAGACCAACTGAAAAGATAATCTTGGTTAGTAAAAGGAAATCAAGGAATGCACTGATTTCTGGAATGGAAGAGTACTTGCAATATATGATAGATACTACGTATAGTTAGCAGTTAGATACAATAAACTGAATAATATAAAATTTTTCTGCCACCTCCCCAATAAATTTTCAAGATTGTAAATACAAAATATTGGCTGTACATTACAGATGATAAAAGCAATAGGTTCCAAATTCACAGATAAAAATGTACTGAAAAATTTAAAATTTGTTCAGGAAATAATATTATATATAACATGACTGCTTTGGCACAGAACATTGCATTATTTTGTGGCAGTCCCTGTGTCCAGTGCTTTCAATTATAATTGTGGTTCTTCCTTTTGGCAAAGCTTTGTCCCCTATCAGCTTTGGGTTTATAACATTCATCGTAGTGATAGAATTGCTGCCCTACTGGAATCAATGGGTTTGATGTATTTAAATACAGGCATAGCTTGAGCTAGGGTGATGTGCTTGTTAAAGCAGCAGATGTTTACACTCAGAAATGAAAAAAGCCTGCTTGTAAGTTGTGTGCAAACTTTGTTTTTCCTTCATTAAAACTTCTTGATGTTGAATAACTGCAGATCTTGAGGCATTAGGGGTACTCATATTACTTAACTTGGTTTCTCTG
Source organism: Vireo altiloquus (assembly GCA_013396875.1). NCBI lineage: Eukaryota > Metazoa > Chordata > Aves > Passeriformes > Vireonidae > Vireo > Vireo altiloquus. The sequence goes on from VZRF01000187.1 coordinate 659,472, forward strand.
ACCTCTTTCTGAAGAAGTCTGTGGAGATCACTTTAAAAATCCTCCCTATATTCCTTGAGGGAAGAGGTGTGAACATTCCCGTTTGTGCTTTGAGCACATGCTCTGACTTTACTGGAGTAATTTGGGCTTTCCACCCTCAAGGAGGCCTTGGTGTCCTCTGAGTTTTATGCAGTTGAAGGTCCAAGTCAGGAGTGGTATATTATTTCTAAGGAATTTGTATTTAAACATAAGTTAATAATAAGATTTTAACCATTTGCTTTCTTATTAACTTTAATGAAAGCATGTATTTCAAAAGCTGTGCCTTTGAAAATTAATTTCCTGGACTTCTCTAGGGATATAGGGGTTGTGTACAATGCATAGTTTTTCCTTGTATTATTTATGAATGTAGGGGTATAATCTAGTAGCCACTCCCTTTGTCACAAATTTTTAAGGTCTTTAAGTCACTTTAGTTGCACTGAACTTTGAGATGAGAATGAAGCTCTTTTTCTCTTTATTGGGAGTTTTTCTTAGAATGTGAAACATGTTTACTTCCAGAACACCGTGTAAATATCTCTTAAAGAGGTGCTTTGCAAATAAGCTAATATGGCACTAAAGAAAACATTGATTAGTTTTAAATGGCAGTAACAATTCAAGTGTATGTAAAGACAAGTGCATTTTCTTTTGAGGTTAAGCCTCTGAATTTAATAATTGAAGGAAGAAATACAATAAGGTGCAGTAGAATAAGCTTCTGTGAAGTGCATTATGCAATTATGACTGCCATAACTACAATTGCCTTACCAGATCATAGCATATTTTCTCCTCAGAGAAAACTAAACAATTTTTATTACTTTTTTATTTGGAAATATGTACTCTTTAGAAAAAGTTGCTCTGTGACAATTCTGTTGATTCAGAAAATCAGTCTATTGGTTCAGGAAATCTGAAAATTTAAGACACCACATACAATATCCAGCTGAAGCAATCTATTTTTAGCCTTGTCAAAGTTGTTTTCAAATGTGAAAAATTTTTAGGGTATATCTTTGCCAGCTCTCTCAATTAAATGTTACATTTTGCTTAATGTACAGAAGACCAGAATTATTAGAAGAGAGATTTTGGCTGTGTTTTGTGCAGTCTAACTTGGTGAATTTCATAAGTCATTGACTGTCTAGATCAGAGCCTGATTGTACTATTCACAGAACCTGTGTGCTGGAAAGACCTCGTGTGATGACTGTACTTACATAGTCAAATTTGCTGCAAAGGGCAATACTGAAGGCTCTTCTTCTTCACATAAAATAGGCCAAGAAGTAGGACTACAGTTATAGTAGCAAAGATTGAGATTAGACTTTAAAAAGTAGGGGTATTAACTAAGAGGTTGTACTGTATTAGGCTCAAAACTATAACAAGGAAAGGTGGTGGGAAGGTGTTTGGCTAAAGAAGCAATTTGGGAGTGGAAACCACAGTCTGGTACATAGAGAGTTTGCTGTAGTTCCAGTCAGCAGCACATTTTAATTGTGATAGAGTTAAGGTTCCCTCACATGAAAGAGGTGTCATGGCTAAAGCAGATACCTGAAATGTAATTTTAAGGATAACTTTCCACAAAGAAAGATTTCCAAGAGTCCCTTGTTGTTCCTTGTGGGGTGTATCTTAGGAGAGAGTGGTAGAGTTGGATGCAACCATTTAATTAATGTACTCCTTGGTTGCTCAGATCATAGCTGTAACTCCTCTGTGTGCTGCAGCACTTTGTGTTTCATATCAAATTTTCTGAAGTCGCTCAATCTATTTTCCATGGATGCTGGTGTGTTCATGCAGACATGTACACTTTCATTTGCAGTGATTTCTGACCCAGCATAGTTTTGTAAAGACCTCCAGCTCAGTAACATGAAAGATGATAAATGAATATATAAATCTAAGGAGAAAGTACTAAAGTTAATTGTGAGGAGGTTTTTTGCATAAAATAACCATGGTCCTCAACGTTTTACAAAGTCCCTTCTCACCTTAATGTGTGCTGATAAAGATCCATTCTATTCCAACAATTTCCTCTCATCTCACCACCCCATAGCTGCAGTTTTTCCTTATGTCTATTCCTCTTAAAATCCAATTTTCTAGTTATACTAGTATTTATTAAAAGCTTGACTGTAAGGTCTTTGTTTACCCAAAGATCTATTTTTATCATAACTGTTTATAATGATTAAACCTCAACAACTTAAACACTTTACACAAAATAATGTATTTTCAATAAATTGAAATATTAACCAATCATATGTAATGGTTCAGTTCTAGCAAATGGATTGCTAGAAATCCTTAGGGTTTCATATAAATTGAAAACTGTATTGACTGACCAGGCTGCACTCGAATTGCATTGCATTTGGATCAAAAAGCATAGAAAAAGTTCTCATTATAGTTCCCTGACATTAATTTGAGCATTTTTATATGTGTGTCCTATTAAGTACTTTAAGTGCTTTTTGATAATTGTGCTTTGTAGTTTTTACAGCACTTCAGCCTATTCCCAGTTCAATTTCCTCTTTTATCCGATGTTTGAAATATTGATTTCTGACAGATAAAAGCAAACCTTATAATCTCAGCAGCATGCAATAAGTGAGTAAGACGGGGCTGCAGAATACATCAGGGAATGGTCATATTTGAAGCAGTCTTTGTTTTATTACATTTTGTCAACAGAATTTACTTACCGCTTGCTTATATTTATGTAAAAGCAGGACTCCTGATAGTCCAGTGATATTACCAGTTCCTGGTATACTTTTGCATTTAGTAAGATAAAAGAAGAAACTCCCTTGGTGGTTGATGATTGCAGCTGCTTAAACTGCTGTCAACTGGCTTGAAGTAACTGTGATTTATCTTCCTCAGATTGTGCAGCATTGTGTCTGTGAACTTCCAGAGTTTGCATTAAAAAGTGACAGAACATCAGAGTGCCAGAAGCTTCTCATATTGTGGCCCTGAAGGTAAAAGCAAAAGAAACCATCTTGGTCTGTGCTTGGAGCACTGTCCAAAACCTCTGCACAGCTCCTGTGCCACGAAGGAGATCTTAAAGAAATGGGCTGGGATTTTGAACATGGATTAAATGCAATTAAGGGATGCTAAGGAGTAGCATTGGTGCTTTGCGTGTTTTCAGGATGTTTCTTCTGCAATTTCTGAAAACTAAAGAGAGGAATCTAGTCCAATCCAATGAATAGTTAATGGTATGCTAAGAATTCAGTGTGCATTTGTTTTCTTTTCATTATCCGGTGTAATCCAGTGTCTCACAAGTAACATTGCATTAAACATCTCTACTCAGCTCCATCAGCACCCACAGTAAAAGAGCAGAATACACAGGGAATTAGCTGCATCCTTTCTGGCAGTATTTCTTCTGAAGCTGTGAATATTCAGAATGCTGTTTGAGAAGGTGAGGAAAGTTCCTCAGGTTACACAGTAGTTTTGGCAGTCAATAGTAAATCCTGTCACAGTGAGAACAGAAGAGTCTCCATCCTGAGCACCAGGAGTATCTCTCTTGAGGCATATATTTTTAAGAAGGATTGATGTACCTGACAAAACAAACAGGTGAAATAAATGAAGGAGAAATATACTTTTTAATAATTTAGACATTTTTAAGATGAACACAGAGATTTTATTCAACCCCAAATTAGCAATAGTTAATTCAAAAACATATTTTTTGGCTCCATCCTGGAAATACTTAAAATTACTATCTTGCGTCTAGACCTTCACACGCTTGGATATAGAATAGTTGTCAAACTAAAGACATTTAAAAATGCTATTTTAATGAATTTTGATTATTATGTACTGGAGCTGGAATTCTGCCAGTCACTTAGCAGAAGTTTACTCTCTGATCAATCCAAGTTTTCATTACTAAGCAATTAGTGTTTAAAGTTTTAAGTGATAAGCACTTAACTGCATTCTGCAAAAAGTAGGTTGGTGGTAGCAAAGCCTGACAGTGTTCTGAAGAATGTCAGGGCTGGAAAAATGATTTGGTTAAGGCTGTCAGGGAGAAAAGATCTGAGCTCTACAGGCTTTGGTGAGAGGGCTGGTGGAGCAGAGCTTGCTTGGCAGCAGAATGTGCTGAGATGGAGCCTGCAGGGAAGAGAGAACAGAGGGGTAATTAGGAAGGCTTGATAGCCTAGGACTTGGGTTTAATCCAGAGCTCCAAACACAAGGGTTATGGTGCATGGCTCAAGGAGTCCTTGCTCCATCCAGACTCCATCCTGGTGCTGACATCAATGTTTGCCATGACATTCACATGCCAACCTGTAAGCACAGGCAGAAAATGCTGTTACTGACAGGAAATGAGGATGGACTGGAGCTAAGCTTTGCAGGAAGGTTTGTTCAGTGATGATTTTACAGTTGGGAAGCATGGATCAGCTGACCCACAGAACTGAAATGATTAAAGAAAAAGGAGAGAAACTGCTGGTTGAATTATATTTAACAGCAATGTTATGCCATTGAATAGTCAAGTAAAAATCTATAAGACACAAATACAGCAACAAAATCTCTGATCTGTTTTGGAATATGCTAGCTGCATCCCATCCAAATTTCTGTGTCTCAGCATACCCACACAGAAATGTGTAATGTGCAAGTCACATTCTTCTATGCTCCCATATATACAGACAAAGCATTAATACAAGGATTCTGCAGTGAGTGATACAATTGTAGACAATCTCCATTAGAATTTTAAAGGAGCTATTTAGCATTTTTAATATTGGATAAATTATTTACAGTTCACTATTTAAAGAAAAAAGCATTGGAAAAGGTTTATCTTCTAATAAATCTAGACCACTGTGACATGGAGTCACAAAGCCTAAAGGTATAAAAGCAGTTGCAGAAGCTGTATCTTGCAATCACTTATACTATATTATATTGGGTAGCTGAATTAAAAGTGCTTCTATGAAGAGTTATAAACAATTAGAAATGGAAAAGTAAAATGTGGAAAAAATAGCACTGATGATTTTTGATTGAGGTTCTTGTGGGAATCAAGTTGGGAAACAAGTTGAATACACCAACTGATATTTTCTAGTGGCCTCTTTGAATCTGACATTGTATATAGCGCTCCAGGCATGCACATTCTAGTATTATACCTGATAGAACTATCCTAATGCTTTTATCTCTTTAATTCCTTTTTAAAATTTAAACCTCAGTGTTGCAAATGTTGGCACTGAACATATCAAACTAATGCTGGTAAAACTGTGAGGTGCTCAACAGCTTTGGAAGGCTAAACGCAATATTTGTAACCTTGTACACGGGAAGTATTGTGTTGGCCTCAAACATCTATTTAGTTGCTTTCTTTGATGGGAGACAATGTCTTTGTGTAAAACAAAGAAAATTAATCAGAGATAATTCATCAGACAAGCTCAGAGTAAGTTCAGGTGTACAAGTGCAAGTGCCTGTGATTAAGTGGACATGCAGCTACCTATTTAACTTAAAATATCTGTAATGGAAATCTGTCTAGATTTTCTAGGACTTTTTAAAAAATAAAGTTGTTTCCAGTAATAAAAAGGGGTGACAGTGTTTTACCAGGTTCTGTTTTGGTGTTAAAGAAATTTTAAAAAACCGAACCCAAACCAACAAAAAAATCCCCCAAAAAGTATTTAGTTACAAGTAATGATATCAAAGTATTAAAGTTCAGGTAGTTTTGTTGTTCCCATCTCTCTGTTTCTGTACTGAAATTTTTGATGTACTGCAAAGAATTTTGGAATGACATTTCGGAGAGTTTAAAATGATTGGAATATCTTGGTGTAATGAATACAGCCAGACAGTTCAAAAGGTCTGATTTTGGTCTTCTGCACATATGTTTGAAAGTTGAACAGTATGTGCCCTTTTTCACTGCTTACTCATTTTTTGACCATTTGAAAGAGAATTTCAGCATGAATCCCTACAGTCATTACATCTGTCCATACAAGTGCTTATTACAACATTGCTAATAACTTGTGTTCTCTGTTACAGTCAGAAGAAAGTACTGCATCTTGCACCCCTCCAAAATATACACAGTGTGCACAATACAGGCATAAACTTCAATTTTTATAAGTCTGTTTTCTATTTTGGCTCACTGTTGTAAAGCGTCAGAGGAAAAAATTAAGTCACCTTCACAGGTGTCTTCTCTGACCTTGGGCACTCTGACCAGCTGTGTTTTCTATTTCCATGTACATATTATAAGAAAACAAAGACATTTTAATGACAGTAAATATTTTTTATAGCAAGTTTACTTGCACTGATGATTTCTACTTACCCGACGAAAACAACTTTAAAATTTTACTTGAGATTTTTGGAGCATTTTTTTCAATAAAACTAAGGTATTTTAAAAGGACAGTATTTAATAGGACTAAGCCTTTGGGACTCCAATAGGATGCTTGAGGAATCAGTTTTCTATGTTCTTGTTTACAAGTACTTTTAATTCTTCCCTGTAGAAGTTAGACAAACCGATAATATTCGTATATGTTTATGTCATTAAGAAAAAACACATCTCCTCCACAAAACTCGTCTGGATTGAATCCTGTTTCCACCTCAGCCTTTGCAGCTGCCTGTTTCCCTTTGTTGCCTTTGATGTGTGCAGCTGCTGTGTGAGGAGCGGGGCGGGCAGTGCCTGCAGAGCTCCTGCTCCGCTGCGGGGCCGGGCGCTCACGGGGTGTCTGTCCGAGTGTCCGAGTGTCCAGCCAGCGTGGGAACACAGACACAGCCTGCAGCACCCACCCTCAGCCTGGAACTACTCAGCAGCTCCCAGGTTCCAGCTGATTTCCTTGTTAAACAGAGGGTCCAAAGCGTCAGAAGGACGATACCGCGCACATTACGCCACGTAACCAAACAACAATAATTTCTCCTGTTTCAGCTCCTTAAATACCAAATTTATCCGAGTGGGAAACATCACAGATTGCGTGATGCTGGGGACACTTGTTTCAGCATTTATTATTGGAGAAAATACAGCTTTTGAAAGATGAAATGCATTTCAAATCTCAAATCTCCCCCCAGCTAAACGCTGACTTGATGTGCGCCCTAAGTTGACAGATGTGAAGCACAAGTAAGAGCAGAATTTGACCAGCTAAATTTAACCTAATAGGATTATGACTACTACAAGGGCAAAGGATTTTCTAAACATTGAATGCTACAGCATGCCTGAATTCTGCTTTCGGATTTAGTCCTAGGTAGTCTGATTGTAAGGCTATGCAGTAACAAAGAAGCAAAGGAATATAATTATTTTGTGGTAGGGATATTAAATGTACAGTGTTTAGACAGCTACTCAGTAATGTACTGGGAGGATTCTATGAAAGTTTACCCTTATATTTTAAGCTTTTCTTCTCCTTCCTTTCTCAAATATTTAGAAAGCATTCTTATCTCAGAATATATTCAGGAAACGGTTCGATTTGCTTGAATTATCTAAAGTTATAATGGAAGTTTTCTGCCAGATTCTGGGGAGCTTTTATTGATGTTAATGAAACCTGCTTTTAACAGTACAAATGTAGAGCACATTGTTCCACTGAAACATTTGCCAGTGACTGTGGCAAAGGTTTTTCACAGTGACCACTGTCATGGCCTGGTCTTTACTACTCTTTACAGTAGCACAATCACAGAAGCAATTGCCACATGAGATCTTGTACACCCACATTTTTTCTGCAGCTCCATGTAACAAAATAAATTTTGTCTGGCAAGACAGCCAGAAGCAGATAGGGAATCTTCCAGAGAAACAGGCTCCTAACAAGTTATTCTCAGTTTCACCAGTGAGGGGATTTCCAGCAAAAAGTGATAATGAAAGACCTCTTTTTCACCAAAATAGATGTAACTTGGTAGTTAGTGCTTATCAAGTCAAAATTTGAGGATCCAATCAAAGATTTTTCAGAAAGGTTACGGTGTTTTAGCTGTCAGCACTGATTAACAAAGTACATCTCAGATGATGCATCTTTCATTCTTAACTTTTGGCTTCACCTTCCCTTGCAAATGATTTGTGGGAAAAAATGCATATTTTCATCACATATTTTGTGAAAGGTCTAAAAAAGTACATCAACACAAATATGCCCAAAAGCAACAGCTCCTAGGTGGTCCAGGCAGTCACCTGAGATACAAGAAATGTGGAATCTGAGCATGTTTTACCACAGCAAAAAATGTAACTCTGGTTTCTTTTATCACCAGTCAAATGAGAACATTGTTGGTTGGTGGATCCTCTGAGAAGTTATGAAGGTCATCCGTCATAATATTTTCCAAATATTGTGTTCCAATTTAAACAAAAAACTTTTACTTTCCAAAAACTATCTTTGCCCAGTGACTCTTCTTCCAGCCCTAGAGCTCAAATATCTTGGGAAATTTTCTTCAGGATTATTTTGGCTAAAAGTCGCTTGGTCTTTATTTGTAGATGAGCATGTTTCAGGGTTTTTTTCCTTTGTCATTTTAGAAACAGGTAAAAATTGGTCTAGCATCAGGGTAGTCATCCCTTACCATCAGGCTTCTTGGCTGTGGACTTACAAAAGCCTATTTATGCGACCCTAATCTGTCAGAAATGTATTTCCTGAACCCCTGTTTGCCAAAGAAGGCAAAGAAGATTATTGTCAAAATCAAAAGACTCCACAAAATCAGTTATTTTCCCCAGAGCACTTTCTTCATCTAGAAGAATAAAACTACTTTTTTTCAATGTATGCAGAATAAAATGTTTTCATTTTCCCTTCCTAGATGGCTTCTTTTGAGAATTTTTTGTGTGTTTACACAACAGTGGTGGCAGTGATTCCCTACCAGCATGGGCAGGACAGCTGCAGTGAGGGCCTGGGAACCCCTGGGAGCTCTGTGTCCTTACCTTAACGAGGCTGAGCTCTGAAGTAAAACAGCAGGAATTTCAGAATTTTGCTCGAGGAAGATACTGTGTTTGAGTCAGGCTGGAATTAAAAGCCTGCATTTTGAGGGTGTTTTAGGAGGGTTGTGCTCGTGTGTCCTGCAGACCTTTCCCCATGGAGTGGGCCATTGCTACCACCAGTAAAGTAAGTAAAGCATAAAGCTTTTCTCTTTTTGTTAGAAGAATGAAATCTAGGCTAAAGGAAACACTGCCAAGGAGTAGAAGGGTATGAAACGTGTGTTGTGTGTGCTTAAGGAAATGACAATTGCCCTCACAGTCTTTCAGGAGCAGTATCTTAGTGCAGAGTGTTGTCTTAATTTTATCCTCTTGATTCATGTAGAAAGCACCTACATGGTAAAAAGAAATCAGGTGTTTCTTCTACAGGGATATTTTATGGAGGGATCATGCTGTCCAGGACACAAAGAGCACTTGCTACAGCATTCCTGAGCACTGTGTATTCAAGATCTGAGAGCTTAGGGAAGTACAAAGGGGTTGTGTAGGAAATACTTTGAGGTTTTTTTCCACTGTATTTATATACTGCTAATGGAAATGGCATCTTCTTCTGTGAGAAAGGGCAGACTGTGATTTCACCCAACTGCATGGGCACTGTACATCCCATGGGATAACCTGATTTTGTCACTGTCTTATGATACAGAGTCTTTACTTGTGCAAGTGTCTTCCCTTCTCTGACCCTTTTCAATTCTTTCCTGTGATTTTGCTGTGTAAGACAAGCTTACCCTGCCTTTTCAGGAGGATCCATTATCTGTCCTTTAGGCTTCTGTTAACATTAGTAATTGGCTCTTTGCGCAGATGTAAAATAGGATAACCATAAATACCTGCATGGTAAAGGATTGTATGGTTCTGGCTTGTGCTTTGTGGTGATACTGAAATCTGAGTAAGAATCACTGGTGCAACTCCCTTACATGAAAATACGAGTCTTGTATCTTGAAGGATAGATATTCCTGACAACAAAAACTCTATTTGGCTTTTAATGTTCCTAATTTAAAGAGGGGAAAAAAAAAAAAGAGTTAGAGACAGGGAAGAAAAAAATCTAAAATAAGGTTGTCCCTGTAGTAAAAGCAGACATTCAGCTGTTATAAATTGGCAATGATCCACTGGTTTCCACAGAGCTATGCTGATCATGCCAGCTGAAGAACTGACCCTGAATATTATCAAAGTTTTCTTGGAGGTGGCAGGAAAATAAATCCTTTACAATTTCCTCTTTAAGAACTCAGGATTTCCGTTTTTGTAACTGCAAACTTTCAGAATGAAATGTGGAGCACAGAGACAGGCAACACCACACTGACTGTGTTTGATTAGGGTAATCCTTTTTTCCTTCTATGTGGTTACTACAGCCAAGCAATTATTTATCATACTTTCAATTGCTTGAAGCACTGTATACTACAGGTTAAATATTCTCATGTCAATGTGAGCTTCAGCTCTAAGTTCTCATTGAAATCTAATGACTTTCATCTTCAAAAGAAATTTTAATGAGCTCAAAGTATCTACCCTTCTGTTTTAATTGTTGTACTTTGTACACTTCACATTCTGCAGATCAAAACGTCCTATTATTCTTTTTTTTTTTCACCTGAAAATGCTGTTGACAAGTTCTTTCCGGAGCTCTCTTCTTCTGTCCACTTTCTATTGGTCATATTCGTGTAAGATATAAATCCAGAAATATGCAACATGTGCACATTTAAAACCTGTAACAGATCTAGTACTTACCCCTGAAGAATGGAACATGTGCCAGGCTCTGTAACTTTGATTGGCCTGAGATCGGGGATGTCTCAGATGTGGGTGCCCGTAACAGTCAAATAAACCCATTAAATCAGTGGTAATAAATGTATTTGGTGTGAGTACCAAGACTTTCCCAGGATTGCATGTGGAACAAATCACAGAAAAAAGTTTTTCTGTTCTCATGTGTATAGGCAGCTACACATGCACCACTGTCCTCTCCTTTTCTCCCTTCAAGGACCTGCTGCATCTCTGTCTCAGGTGCTGTTTGTTCAGTCCCATCAGCATCTTCACACATTCTTGTGTTTCCATAATCCCCTTTTGCTATGAGCATCCCTCTTTCACCCATCCTCATAAATGGTAATTACTGTGGTCTGATTGAGATAAATACAATTAGACAGCTTTTCAAGTGGAAAGTTATTGGGTTGTTTCTATGAAGCTGCAGTCTTGAATTGAAAGTTCTGATCAATAATTAGCATGTAAATGAAATGGGTGTGACCTAGGACTGGCTGCCAGCAATTGTAGGGGTAGGAGTGCTCTGAAGTATCTGGCTTTCATAGCTGAGTTTCCAGTATTCTTCACAGGAAGCATTTGATTTGTTCTGTTCCTCCAGCCCTTTAGAGACCATTATTTCCTGTTTGCTTTTCTATAATCTCTACCATTTCAGCACCTTGCATCGAAGTGTGAAACGTTGCTGTGCCAGAGAGAGTGACCCTGATAAGAAATTGGCATTGCAGGTTCTGAATGGAGAGAGACTGAGTGATTCTTTGATCAGGTCTACAGATCTAGAATTCATTTTCTATTGTGCTGCTCTGGTTGTCCAGTAGATGAGACCAGTAAGAGCTGTGCAGTGCTGCTCCAATAACAATGACTAGCAGACTGCTGAAGTGTTGATCTCTGCTGATTACTAAACACTGGCCACCATTAAATTTAGATATAAGCTGCTAATAAATATTAGCAAAAAGTTCATTAATGTTCTCACACAGTTTTATTACTGCATGAAACCTTTTTGGGAGATTGCAGGGGAAGAGTTTTGTGCTTGATCATGGGAAATGAGGAATGTAGCACAAAAATGTTCTACCTGCATTTCAAAGAGGTATAAAGTGCATCCATCCTGGAAGATTCCGTTGGATGTATATTGCACACAAGAATGATTCAGACCCTTGAAGCTCTACAAACTCTGTGTGGTGTTTAGAACAAGTGTTAAATCTGTTTTCAAGAATCCTGAAGTAAAGCAGTGAGACACAGATCTAGATCAAATCTGAATCTTTGAGTATTCTAAAAATTATTTTTTAGCAAATAAATTGCAAGCTGATACTTGTGCTCATCTCCCTATATTATGCTCTAGGTTTAGTACTCAGTTACTAGTTATTAAGGAATTTTCAAAATTGTTCTTTTTTAGCTACTTAATTTACTATCAGCCATCCAAAGATAGATTGGTAGGATATAAATGAAATGCTATAATTATACAAGGGAGTGGGTCACTGACCTTTGGATTGCAATATCTTGTCTCTTTTGTCCTTTCCTTATACCACCCAGTCTACAGAACGAAATTGCATCTTTTTCTTTGGTTGTCTCAGGAATGAGGTGGTATTGGAAACTAGTGAGGCATGGCAAAATGTAGGTGTTCATAGCTTGCAATAATTTACCCATTTTCATTTTGTTTGATTTTATTAACACCTGTGTCTCCAGGGAACACAGGGAGCAGGGGAGGAAAGGAGAGAATACTTCAACAATAATCTAATGATCAGCACTTACGCTCCCCCCCAGCCCTACTGCTATGTCAAATGTCAAGATACATCACAGCCAAGCAATTTATAATACAAAATGCGTGTATATATAAAGGAAGAGGTGCAGATGGTAGGAAGCTGTGTGTCATGACATACACACATACATGGAGGACAGCAAGGGAGTCATTAAAAATATGGATTTTTTTTTTTTTTTTTTTGTAATGCAGTGGCTGTTTGTCAGCTGGTGTAATTGGCATACATCAATGGAACCACTCAGAAATACACCTTCTGAGGAATTAGGCACTTAATGGAAGTTAATCAAAATTCCTTATACAGGACTAAAAAAAAATTCTTGAACAGAATTTGGGGACAAAGGAAAATGCACAAAAGGAAATTTGGGATTGCAGTCTGCTGAAGTTTCATCTGGGTATTAGTTTGTGGAGTATTTCTGTAGATATTGGTATTCTAGGAAGTAGAATGCAAAGATTTGCTACCAAGTTAACCAAAGTATTCTGAGATTTCAGAAATTGCAGTAGTGTTTCATAAGAGGCCTGATTTAAACATAATCAAATAAATTCATCAGGAAACTTTTAAAGTCAGAATCAAAAGAGGAGTTTTATAAATGTTATTCCCTTTTATTTTCCTTTTTAGTTATTAGAAAACTTTTTTAGTGCTGTGTAAACATAGTGTTGCATTGGCTTAGCTGTCAGTATTGTATTTTTTTAATATTATAAAATGAAATAAATCTGCGAAGAGTACTATGGGACTATCCCTACTTTACCCATGCATGATTATTTGGTCTTGTTTATTAACAAAGCTACTTCTTTCTTTGCTACTAAATAAATCATGTGAATTCTCTATATTCAAGCAAATGCTGTATACTTAACAAAGCTTTTCCTAAACTCCTATTTGCTTTCCATTTCTGAATATGGTTCCCTGTATAGTATCAATAAGGCTGTCATAGATAATCTGAAAAGCTTCTGCCAGATTATAAATAAAATTTTTTAAAAAGGCATAAAGTGGCTCAGTTTTACAGTCTCTTTTCATAAGGACTTAATATCTTCAATATCTGACTGCAGTAATAAAATTTTTGCAGTTATACGCTCTGATCTTTCAGACATTAATTCTTTGTTCTTTTCTTTGTTTTCCTGTGATTCATATATGTGGGAAACTGGTGAGAAGGAGGGATTGAGAGGAAAAGGTAAAGTGCAAAAAACCACATGGGCAGTTCTTCTTCATCACCTGTCTTGTCCTAGGAAAAATTGAAAGTAACACAATTTTTAAGATCCTGGTATTACATGAGTTTAAAATGTGAAGAGAACAAATCAAGCCTACAGCCTAGTTCTCCTTTGTGACTCTTTATAAGCATCCTCATTGATTTTTTTATTTTTTTCTCTTTGGGTACAAGAGTAGAACAGGTAACAGTGTCAAGTTTGATATTTAGCAAAACAAAAGGTTGTTGTAGTGTCTTATTGTGCAGGTACCATTGCCTAATGAAAGCACTCAAGACGTGAATTACAACATCAATAAAAGCATATTAAAATGGAAGGTACAGAGTGGTTTATATGCTAAGAGAGAGCTGAGTTTAAAAAAAAAAAGTATGTAAATTGAAAAGCCTGTATTCTCTTTTGAATGACTTGGGGTTTGAAGTCTGAGGACTTTGAGTCTCAGCAGAGCACACAAGGGTGTGTTGCACTGCAAAGGATGAGGGTCTCTGGGCCAGGGTGGGATAAGCCAGCTCTGCAGGCAGAGCAGGGCAGCAAGATGAAAAGGCACTTTTATTGCACTCCCTGGGAGGAGCTTTGTGGTGCCTGAGCTGGTGTTCCTGATCACACACCTGAGCTGGTGCTCCTGAACACTCACCTGCACCGTAGAGGTGGCAGCTCATTGAGCATTGCCACAAGCATGTACACATGGCAATACATCAGAGTAATCAACCCTATCAGATCTGTGGTTTTACATGCCTGTGAAACATTGGTTTCACCTGGCTGAATTTTTTAATAATTGGGCTTTTTAGTTATAACTGAACATGACTAAGGTTTCAAACAAAACATTATTTAAAATTTGAAAGATCAAATGGGTTTTCCTTCTGAAAATATTGCCCGGTCAACTGAAAAACAGCTGCAGTTATTTGTGGGATTAAATTCAATCTTGTGTATTTTCTGTTGGGTGAGGGAGAACATGAGCAGAGAGAAAGACAAAAGGTTGTGCAACAGCAAAAACAAAACAACAGAACACCAGAAAGTGAAAACTGAGGGCACCTCAGATGGCTGCAGGGACCTGCCGTGGTCGTCAGGGCTCTCAAGCACAGGTTTGTTTGTGAGTCACTGGTTTTGTAGCAGGCAGTGAGAGCAGAAGGCAGTGACAGTGACACTCCTGTACTGCTTTAGTGCCGTAGGGCCAAGCCTGGGGGAAGAATGAAGGGTGGTGAGCAGCTGTAGGAACAGGCAAACTCTGATGTTATCTTCCTCCTGTCTTGATCTGAGCCGATCATCTGTCACAGGCTGCTGCTCTGTGAGTGTGCGAGAGTGAAATGAAGTCAGAGGAGAGAAGCACAACCCTTGTTCCCTGAAGAGCCACATGGTGTGCAGGTGGGCAGCAGACCCGGCCTGGCAGCGTAGGAGGGAGAGGAGTGCATTAACACACTCAGGAATTTACATCCTCGTGTCTATGGGCCCATGCTATTACTTTCTGCATGTTGAGATCTCTGGGGTGTTTCTTAATTCCATCACCTCTACGGAGGGTGAGGCTGTCATCTCTTCCTGAAAGTGAGATGAGTAACACCACAGGTTGTGACTGTCGAGGGATTCTCACTTTGAAAGTGTTTCATGCACAGTGTTTCAGCCATCTGAGTGTTAAACTTTGGCTGGAGGGCACTTTAAGCTCTCATGCTAATTCCAATAGAACAGTTAATATCTTGCAAGATTTTATGCCTGGTTCTTGCTGTTGTGCTACAAGAGACATCACTAAAACATTCATGAAAGAATAGGTGTCTTGTGTGTCTGTGCTAACCTATTTCTCCGAAACTGATAGGGAACATATTCCAAGCAGTTTAATTTGATGCTGTTTATAAACTAACTGTACTGAATCTGGACTGATTCCAAGATTGCTATTATTATGCTAAACTGAATAATGAGAACTCAGTTTCAGTGGCAATTGTGATGCTAATGTATGTGTTGCACAGATAGTTCTGGTGTCTAAATTTCTGATCTGATGCACCCCATGAGAGGTACAGCAGTGAGGACAACCTAAGTCACCACTTCTTCTACTGTAGTGCTGCAGAAATATTCCTTGGTAGCTGATTGTGGCTCTGCAGTACAGGCCAAGTGAGAACCCCTTATTCACTCACTCTGAGTTCTGGTTAATTTACCTTCTCACTGCCCTAGAGGTGCTAGGACAGGATTTTTACAGGAGCTCTGTGCTTCCTGTGGAGCTACTGCAGTAGCTGCTCACTGGGGATGAGCAGAGAGTTTCACTGTCCTGT
Source organism: Vireo altiloquus (assembly GCA_013396875.1). NCBI lineage: Eukaryota > Metazoa > Chordata > Aves > Passeriformes > Vireonidae > Vireo > Vireo altiloquus. The sequence goes on from VZRF01000187.1 coordinate 675,208, forward strand.
GTTCAGCAGCAGCAAGGCTCAGGTGAATCTGAATGTGGTGTTCAGTCCACCACGCTCTCATCAGAGGCATTCCATGCACCATGTGCTCTACTTAGAGGTTGTAAAAAAGATTACCTTCTCAATCCCCTTTATCTCCTTTGCCTTTCCTACAGCAGACCCCCTGTTGTCTGGATTTTCACTCTGGGTTGAACATTCTTGTGTGTCAATTAATTGCTCTGCATCTTTGAATATGACTAATAATCATTCTGCCCATTTTTTCCCCCCACCATCTTGAAAATACAATAAAATTGGTATGAAAATCTGAAGCAAACCTTTGAATTCCCAAGTCTGAAAGCTGAAATTCAAATTAGTTTTGATTTTGAGTTCATAAAACACATAAATTATTTCTCTAATGCATACTGTAAATGTAAATATGATAGATATTTGTTTACCAAAGTTAGTGATGTTCTGTTAGATTAAAATGTATCTTCTTATTACAAAGTAATCTTTTAAGTTTATTTCTCCTTAAATAGGCCTTCACATGAAACTTCAGATTTCTGCTCTAAAGATTCTGTGTAATAAAGCTGCTTGGTTTTTCCTTTTCCATTAGAAAATTACTGAAAAACTGTTCAAGTGTATACATGGTAGCAGTTTCAAAGAGTAAACAAACTGCTTGCTGATGGAGAAGCAACACATGAGCTTTCTTTGTGTAATCTTAAACCACAAATATCAGAAATAAAAATGTTGAGATTTTTAAAAATTTCTTATTAACTGTATAACTTGATTTTTTTTGAGTCAAATTTCAGAAGTCCTTTGTCCTCAGTCTCAACAAATTGACAAGCATAGATAGTATCAAAGTCCTCTTATGAAATTATTATTGGTTTTTGAAAATGTAGGTCATATCTGTGTAGCAAATTTAAATAATCCTCCCAAACATAGACTTATCATAAAAATCCATTTATTCTCTGATTCTATCTGAATACATAAATCTACACAAATCCAAATTGTTTTAATAATTTCTTCTGAAAGAGATTTACAAACAATTATATTTTTCAATCCATGTAGAGACAAGGGACGATATTTGAAAGGCTTATTCCAATATCATTGATGGTTTCACGACTAGAGAAAATCCAGAAGAGACAAACTGAGCTTACATTAGTTCCTACCACTTGTTCTGAGGGCCTAGAGCTGATAACTGTTCCATAATGATCACTGTATTTTTATTCAGGTTTTTAATTTTCTAAAAATTTTTTTCCTTATCTTTATTTATCAGAAGTAAATGCGGAAACACAGAAATTTCCTCACACTTTTTAGCATTTTTGTTAATTTGGAGACAAAAAATGAACCTTCTAAATCTCACAGTGAATCAATGAGCTGGCAAGGGTTTCTGTAAAGGGTGAGTATAGACATGCTTGAAACTTCAATATGTGAAGCTGTTTATCTTCTGTAGTTGTAGGAACGTATGTCCCTTTATTACCTACTTGCATGTAATAGCTGAACATGTTTGAGATGCCCTCAGCAAGTTTTTTGAAGGTTTGGGTATTGAAAGGATGGAAAAAAACATTGTTATGAGTGGAATAATGCTTAAAGAACAACATCCTGCAGCTGCTGTCTGGAGTAGCCTTTAAACAGATGAAGTTAGTTGTTTTTCTTTCTCTTTTGTGGAGAAGGGTCACCAAAAGATTTATGACAATATCTTCCCTAGATGATGCTAATAGAAAAAAAAAGTTGCCATTCCTCCCTCTGCTGAGCTACCAAGTAAGGGCAAATCGTTTCAGATTTGTTTGGATTGCAATTTTTTTTTATTTATTTATTGTGGTAGGAGCCTTTGAGAAAAGGAAAATAAAGGAATCAGAAGAAAAGACAACATTATAGTCAACTTTGGGAGTCTATTTGCAGAAAAGTGCTTTGTGGCAGATTAAACATTGTAAATTTCAATGCTCCATGTAGAGATAAACCTTCCTTCTCTTGAAAACATTTCTTTCTGGGCATAATAAGAGTATGTCATTTTTGGCATGTTCTAATGAAGTGGTGATGTTCACCCTGAGCAGCAGAGTGCGGAGCTGAGGCACCAGAGCGAGGAGGTTCCCTTGCCTGGGTAGCAATAGGTGTACCAGGTACACAGAAAACTGCCAGGTGCATAGAAAGAGATTTTTGAGAAAAATCTCCCAAGTGTGGATTCCAAATACTGGGCACCAGACTTTGTCCTTGAGGATGAGCCTCTTGGGATGTGCAATAAAAACAAATAAGCTCCAGTTACCTTAACAAATTGTGAGTCTCCTCCAGTACAACTGATACCACTGGAGCCAGATTTTGAAATGAAATAGCAAAGATCACTGCAAGAGATCTTTTCCTCTGAGATGCTGCAACCCAATCTTTTCAGGGCTCAGTGGCCAGTGCCATGAACTCCACTCTGGTGGGCACTGACCCCCTGCCACGGCACAAAGCTTTTCACCAGCCTGTGTGCACACCAGTGGTGTCTAACTCTGCCAGCTGCACTGCCTGCATGCACGTCCCAGCCTTGTTTAGCATGCTGAGTTCCTGATGGAAGCATTCTTCCTCGCAGCAAAGCAGTTTCTATTCCTCACTTCACGCTGGTGCTGCGTTCTGCACAGCCCCTGAGCTGCTGGAGGAGCCCAGTGCAGCCATGGCTGACAAACCATCTGCGTTCGGAGCACCAGCGGCAGGGGAAGGACACGGGGTGCCCCTCAGGGGGATAGAACACAGGGTGAAACACTAACAGGCAGCCTGCTTTAAATAAATAATCTTTCTTGCTTTAAAGAAGTTTGATTCACCGAACTCTGGTCTGTTCTGAAAGGCCCTTCTCTGACATGCTGAGTTGTTTCTTTCAGTGTAAGCAACCACCTCCTTCCCGGCAGCCAGAGGAATCAATAAACTGGATTCAGATTGCTGAGAGTGCTGATTTAAATGAGTGAGAGACAGAGGAGTGGTTTTAGTCCCATAGCATTCACGGTTTGTGTGTGTTTTGTATTTATAAGCACAGACTACATGTCCAATTTTTAGTGATACTTTTGCTCTATCTGGATATTCAACTTGCTGTCTGTCTAACCAAATCCATCATTTGGGGTATATTCTGGCTCGTTCTGCAGGTCAGTCACAAGTGCATTAACACCAGTTCAGCCTCCCTTGTTCACCTTCGGAATACTACTGAAATCACGTGGATGTAAAGAGAAGTGGTTTGGCATCTTTCACAGGCTGTTTTATTCACTGAGTAAAGGGTCACTCTGACTTCCCCTGCATTCTTATTGCCAGAGTCAAACAGGTAAACCAAGTCTGTTGTCTGTGCATACCAAAAAACTCCTGTTAAAGCCAATGAAAAATTAACTTTGAGTTTTTGTTTTAAATGAGAAAAATGTCATTCTCTGAATCAAAACCATTACTGGGTTCAGTGAAAAAAAAAAAGAGTTTAAAAAGTTCAAATGCAATTTGTTAGAGTTCTCTGAACATGTACAGAAAAATTTGGGGTTTGTTGCTTTAATGCTCTGTTAGGCTGTATTTTTTAAGGCAGGAAATTTGCTTAAGAGAAATTGGTTGACAAAACTTGAGATAGATAAATTTTAAATAAATAAAAATACAAGTGCAGTACTTAACTTTACACATAACATTACCAACAAAGTATTCTGTAGACATTGAGCCTGAAATGCATATGGAAGTTCTTCACATCAGCTGGGTATTGAAGGTTGTGTTTTATGAATACAGTATGTTAATTGATAGATATGAGGTAGTAATCAAAATGTAAATAGAACTTGGTTTACATTAGTGCCTAAGTTTGCTGTATAGATATGTAATATATGATTTTAGGATGCTGAACTCAATTTCAAAGCATATCTTTAATTCATGAATTGTTAAAATTAATTCCATCTGTGGCTTACAAAATATTGTGATTAAAAATTATGGTTTTTCTGAGCTGAACCAACTTCATAATTTCACATTATTTCTACATTCAAACCTCTTGTTTGTTCCACAATCATTGCTCATTTGTTTTTAATATTATGAAATAATGTTCGGTTGACCACTTACTTTAACTGTGGCGGCTGCGCTTTTGGTACATTCTGATAAACCTAACTTAGGTAAAAGGCTTCTTACTGTTATTGATAGATGCTTCACATATTTAAAGGACCATATTCAGAGGCACGTGTTGTGCTGTTCCCAGTTCTGCATTTATGGTTTGTGTATGAAGTTACACAGTGGGATAAAACTCCTCAGCTACTCTGCTTTCCACTAACTGAATAGAGGAAAGGGCCCAAACATCAACAGGGATGGTTTTTACCTTGACCCTTTTGTTCAACTGTCCCAGAGATCTCATTCTTCTGGATGTACAAAATTAAGTCATCTGTAGAACCTTGGAGGAATTTCCTCCTCCCTAGGTGCCCTGATAATAAGTGCCAAGTAGTTACTCTTTGAGTTGTTGAAGAAACCCCTTGGGAAGAAAGCATTGCAAGAGTCCTGCAGGTAGAAGCAAATTAAGTATTCAGGGAAGTCTGAAGTCAGGGGAGAGTTGTCAAAGTTGGTAATTGGAAAAACTGAGTTAATTTTCACTGGAAGTAGAAGTTGTCTCTCATAGCACATTACCAAACCCCAGCTGCACTAGTGGGTCTGTCTAGAGCAGCAGTGAGTTTGGGCTTGGGAAGATGTAATTGTACTGAAAGAGGGTACATTTAGAGTAGATAAGGAAGAAATTCTCTGCTACAAGGGTGCTGAGGCGCTGGCACAGGTTGCCCAGAGAAGATGTGGATGCCCCATCCCTGGAAGTGTTCAAGGACTGATTGGATGGAGTTACCTATTCTAGAGCAAGGTGCCCCTCATGGCAGGGAGCTGGGACAGGATGATCTGCAAGGTCCCTTCCAACCCAAACCACCTTGTGATGCTGCAGTGCTTGATGCATGTGATGGAGAAGTGTAAAATGCTCTCATTCTCCCGGCAGTGAGCATTTAATGTGAGCAGTCTCAGCACAGAGGTGGGTGAGTGAGTGGCCAGTTCTCACCCCTGAAGGAAGATTCTCTTGGGGAGAGCTCTTATGAGACATCCTACAAACCTCCAATTCAGGAGGCAATTAGATGACTGTTGGATTATGCCCTTTTATTCCAGGGGAGAAATCAGTTAATAATCCATCTACTTACATGTGAGAGATGCCCACTCTTTCCCTTCATTTGCAGCAGCTAATATGGGTGTTATTCAAAAAACAAATATTTACACTCAGATCAATGCATGAGCCTTAAATACATTACTGGAATATTTACCCTAGGCTGGTATATTTTTGTTTTGTGGAATCTAACTGCCCACTACCAAAATAATTTACAGACGCTAAAATTATCTCAAAAGTCATGTGGGAAAACTTTAAATAACAAATGCTTATTTTGTAGCTAGGCATACTGTTACTAATGGCTACATTTAGTGATGGAGACTATAAACTGTAAATCATACCAGTGTTTCCCATAGCAGAGCAAGCTGCAATTGTGATCTGACAGTGCCCTTTGACCTCTCTGAGGAAGGCATAGTGGGAAGTATGTGAGGACATTATGCTCGATTAGTCTCTCCCTAGTTTGCCTGGGTGGGAAGATAATTGAAAGCACAATGGACTTTGGAAATTGAAGGTTCTGAAATGCACTTTGCAAACACATGCAATTTTAAATCTTTAATGTGTCATCTATATCAGCAGTGGACATTGTCTTCATTACATAAATACAATTCTTCTGCTAATACAGTGCAAATAGGGGTTAGGCAGCATCTGCAGCTATTGTAATTCATACTTCAAACAGCAGTATCCATTTTATATTCTTAAATTCTGAGAATTAAAAAATACCTTGGAACAGAAAAACTGAATGGCCGATTGATTTCACATTTGCTGATTTATAGCATTAAAATTGAATTTTACCCACTAAGTGATCTTATCTAAAAATAGACAAACAAAAAAACCCAGTATAACTTATCCTTGAGAATCAGGATTTGGGAACAGAAGGAATTTGGTTTGGCTATTTTGATACACTGCATCTATAAGCTAGTACCAAGACTATTATTCTGGATGTTTTCTGGTCTGTTGAGTCCTAATGTAGCTAATCTCCAACAGATAGTGCTGCCCAGGGTTCCTGTAAAACAATCATCTGCAAACATATTTATTAACCTTTGTTATTTAGTTTTCTGCAAAGTGCAGGCCACCCTGCTGAACAGTCTACAGCATTTATTTACAATGCTGACTCCTATTAGATATCATTAGGTACCTAATAATTATAATAATTACGTGCATTGCGTAGGCTACCCTGCTAAATAACAACCACTTTTATTCAGAAGTCATAATTGCAGCAGCTAGACTTAAAATGAAATCTAATTAGATTTCAGTTCACCCCCTTTCACACACAATCTATATCCACTGCATAGTGACAAAATCTGCCCAGCAAACACTAACTCATTTATCCTGAAAAACTATTGTCTCTATGGCCTGTCACATAAAAGTTACCAGTGAATATTTTATAAAATCTAGGAGTATTGCTGCAGTAGAACTTCGGAGGTTTTGTGTGACTCATTGAAGAAGGTATAATGCTTTTTCACAGAGCTATTTCCATGGTAAACATGTTGGGTTTATGCAGCCATAGCTGCATTACTGAACATAGTAATTCTGTAACTCGATAGTGGGATATAACCTTGAATTTAACTGTTTCCTGAGGTTTGCAAACTTGATCTGGTCTTAAGTGAAGCTATAGTCTTCCTTGTGGGAAAATAAGAAAGTCTGCATTCTTTTGAGCAAGGAAAGGTGGAAACACAAACTTGCAAGGTGAAGAAAGTACGGAAGGGATCTTTAAAACTATGTGATGATTCATTTACTGAATCCATTTTCTTTCGAAGGATGGAGCCAAGAATTAGCTGATACCTTCCCACCATCAACCATTTTCACTGGTATCTGACTCCATCTGCGCAAACATAGATTCTTTTTGCAGAGCAGTAGCTGGCACTGTCCTTATTTAACCTATGACCATTGAGCATTTACTCTATAAGAAGCCTCATTAAATGATTGCAGTAAAAGTTTCAAAACCTTGCATGCAGCTAGGAAGGAAAGAAAAGTGAGTGGAGTGGTCAAGGATTAATGGAGAACAGATTCAGTTCTGAACATGTAACAAGTTAGGATTTCAGGTCTACAAATTATTTTTTCCACCAAGTGTTTTGGAAAAGGCAGCAAGTTCTTTAAGGAAGGCTATAAGGGAATTTGAGTTCCCATAATCAGTTTTTCAGTAGCAGATTTTTGCCAAGTAGTCTAAATGTAACTGGAAATGCTCATTAGTGCAGTAAGACCTGCAGGAGCACACGAGAGAACTGTAGACTCACTGCTTAGTTGAAGTTATGCCAATTGTGGGCATTAAGTAGACAGTCTTGTGATGGGGGGTAGGTGTATTTATACCAGTCCTGGGGATGTTTTCAATCTGAAATCTATTTAGGGTGTTTTTCTGGGGTAGGAGGCTGTTCCATGGCAACATCAGCCTCTCCTGAAATGCCTCAATCCCCACTCCAAAGCAGTCAGATAATTCCCAAACACTAAGATGATTCCACACAGCCACATCCCATCGAAGCCCCTGTGCTCCCTGCAGTCCTGCCTACCTTCCTGCCAGGGATTTCCACCCATTTTGCATAACCAAGTTTGAGATGTAGAATTTGAAATCCTCTCTGGAGACTGCCTGAATTTAGCAACTTCCAAACTCTGCAGGGGCTGTTGTGACACTTTGCAAGTGCCAACATTTTGACTGGCCACTTTTGATTGTTGGACTGTGTTGTGAGCCTTGAGTATCATCTTTACGTAGCTTCTCCTCAGTAAAGGGAAGCTGTAAATTTCCACTGCAAAACTGTTGAGGCTCAGGGGCTCCTTAGTTGCCCAACAGGGTGCTGATATCTGTGTCATAGCAGTTAGAGTGCTACTACTTCACTTCTAGCATGTAACTATTAATTCTGGGCTGTGATGCCTATACAGCCCTTATCTGGGGGTAATAACTTATCCTTCCTTCCCCCTTCAGAGAGAGATGCTGGAAAGGTTGCAGCTGGTCAGTCTGTGGGCAGAGTTGAGTACACACCTCCTGGGAAAACATTGCAGTCTATCTTTTCACTCTAGCTGTGCTCTACAGCAATGATACCAGTTCTGACTGAAAACTACATAGTTTGCTTCCTGATAAGAATCCTTCTGCAGGGATAGCGGGGTTAGTGTGGCTGATCCAAAAGAAAAGTACTTTATTTCTGTAGCTACAAGAAAGAAAAAGGACCATATAAGCACACACAAACGTACATGTATAACATGTATCCATATATATTTCTCTGAGAGACTGGTTTTGAAAGTTTTCAGCTAGAATTTTAGAAGCTTTCCCTCTGGAATATCACTGAAACAATGACATCAACCCTGCATGTAAGATTTCCATTTCTATGCTTTACTCTGCCTGGTCAATCCTCTCATCCCTTAGTGATTCTGGGCATGTATAGCTATTTAATGCATGTGTATATCCACAGGCATTTCATTTGTCTCAGTGGTGCTGATGGAAAAGTATTCATCCCGAAAAATGTGGGTGACAGGTATTGACAGGCACAAAACATCAGGAAGGGCTCAAAACTAAATCTCCTTGAGGAGTTTTGGAGTAATAATTGACATACTTTGAGTACCTTGTATGTTCACCTTATTGTTGCTCTGCAGGGCAATGCTGAGTGCTGTTATGAATGTTGTAGGATGACATGGGCCAAATTCTTGTGATACCTGTGCCCATCAGATGTGCCCATCCACATGGAAACAAGGTGGGCATTTAGCTTGCAAGACCACCTGCAAATCTCTGATATAATGCTGAAATATGTTGTTCGGAATCCTGAGCTCTTTCTACCACGAGCAATGGCATTCCAGGCTGCCCAGACATCTGTGCAGGTTTCCAAGGGTCACCTGCAGAAAGATGTGGCTGTTCAGGGCTGACAGCAGCCCTTGGCTGAGTGGGAGCTTGGAGTAACTGGCCTCCAGTGCTTCCTTCCAGCTAACACTATGGATTTATGGTTATGATTAGCATTGTGAATAATGCTAATAATTTTGTGTGGAGTGTAATTCCTACATCTTGACTAAAAGCTTCGAATCTGAGTACAATCATTTCGGTGTTTGTCGTGAGTTTTGTGAGATAAATTAATCAGAAACAGAATACCCAGAGTGTTCTGAATTTTGGCCCTGAGATATCAAAATGAGAGTTGCTGAATGATAAGCACTTTGGCAAATCTGCACTAATTACTTAACCTTAAGTGGCTTTAAATTTTAGTACTGGCCTTTCCTGGTTGTACTTGTTTGTTTGCTTGATTTGGGAACTCCTGTCAAGCAAGGATCAGGACTATATTGATTTTAATAGTACAGAGGGGTATCCTTGACACAAGGGAATTGATTTAGATAGAAATACGCTTGAAACAAGGATCATTGTGTTCTATGGTCATTCTTAATTTACATTCAAATGAGTAAACTCATCAGCAGGGAGACTGAGCAAGTATCATATACACATTATTACACAATATTGAATACACAGATAAGAAGCAATTCTGAATTTCTAGCAAAAAACTAATGATTATAAATGCTTGTTAATAATAAATTTGACCAAAATCTCTACCAAATGCCAATGGGAAGACTTGCATGAGTGGAAAATTAGAATAGCAGATAATAACTGATTTAGGAAAGTCTGAATGGATGAAAAGTAAAACGATTGAAGTCTATTTAGTGGCTTTAATTGTTTCACTCATTTGTAATTTGAAAACTTGTAGTCTCATATAGGAAAGGATCAGTGCTATGGGAGACAAATCTTCTGAGAGATGACTTCTACGAACAGGAGAGCCAAGCAGATAATCAAACCCCTGGTTAGAATATCTAGTCAAAATAAATATATTATCAAGATTACAAACTGAAATGGTGAATAATAACAGCAACAACAACAGAAATGTAAATTAGGTTAGGGTTTTCTGGTTTTAATAGAAACATTCATGGTTTGAGACTGTTTAAATTCCTTTGCTATATTTTAAGAAATCAAGGGCAATAGGATCTTGGATGTAGTTTGCTGACATTGTTTGGACAGAATGAAAATAATTACTAAAAGATATATATTGATATGTTACAAAGGCATTGTACAGAAATAAAACTGAGAAAAGGATAGATTTCTCTTGATGACTATAGATTAGGAACTGTAGGAATAGTTTTGATTTTTAAAATGCCATGAATAAAAGATCCTCAGTGTGTCGTTCTACTGTTCTATCTGTAATTAAAAAAATCAAATATAAAGTGGTACAAATTTTAAATAATAATTTAATAAATAATAATAAAAAAATAATTTTTCTGTCATTAGGAAAAGCTGTTCCATGCTTTTGTCTCATACAATACTTATAATAAATTATTATTATATTTTATATAAAACAAATCTACAGGATTATATTATGTAACTGCACTAATAAAGGAATCTTCAATCTCAGAAAAAATAAAAAACAAATTCATTAACTGGAATATGAGATTAGACAAGTTCAAGTGACACAAAAGGGCAAAGACTTGTGCTGTGGGGAGCTGTTCCTACAGGATTGGTTTCCCCACGCCTCAGCCCCACTTTCCCTGGGGTGGTTGGGCTGTGATGGTTGTCCTTCACTAAAGGGAAGGAGCAGTTCTGGGATTTGAGCACAAGGCTCTGCAGACTCAGGGAGGCACCTGGACGTGCCAAGGAGCAGAGCCTGCCTTTGCAGATGCCTTTGCAGGTGACAGCATTCCTCAGGACAGCTGGACAAAGGGAGTTTAAACCCCTTTCTGTGGCCAAATTCACACACACCCACAAACCTGAGCTGGTTGTGGTTTTTGTTTGCTCTTGGGGGCGTTTCTGGGTGGAGATACCCTCCTTCAGCTCTCTCCAATTCTCCAGGTCCCCTGACGTTTTGGTGGCTAATCTTTTGGAGTGGCAGGGCTTCCCTGGCTGGTGTAAGGCTCCCAGGTGGTGTCACAGAGCAGGGTGAGCCTGGTGTAGCTGGTGCAAGGCTCCCTGGTGGTGTCACAGAGCAGGGTGAGCCTGGTGTAGCTGGTGTAAGGCTCCCAGGTGGTGTCACAGAGCAGGGTGAGCCTGGTGTAGCTGGTGTAAGGCTCCCAGGTGGTGTCACAGAGCAGGGTGAGCCTGGTGTAGCTCAGGAGGAGAGGAGCTGATTCAGCAGGAGACAGTTACAAAAGCACGTCTGAGGGAAACCAGAGCGTTAGGCAATGCTGTCAAAAACAAGAAAAAGGAAGGATGGAAAGAGTCTCTTGAAGTGCCTGACACTAGTCTTGTTTGAAACTGAGTCAGGCTGCTGAAATGGGCAGTGATGGTGGTGTAAATAAGGGAAGAAGTACCAGAACGTGGCACTTTCTGTAAGGAGTGCTGAACAAACAGTCCTGTGTAGTTCCACTGGCAGATGTTGGAAAGGGAAGAAATTGCAAGACACAATGTGGTTTGGTACTTTTTGATATGCTGTTTCTGTAGTATGAAGCTCTCACCATGATTGGTATATATATCTCAAAACAATTCAATTTTGATAAGGGAAAGTTGAGGCAAACTGTCTCAGTAATGCAAAATGTCATAAACAGAATGTGAATAAATATGTGATGAGCCTGGAAGCTCAGAGGGACAGCCTTCTCTCTTTCTTCTTGTTTCTAAGTCATTATCTATACAAAAGCATCAGGACTTCAGTTTTAAAACGGGACTGTTTTTAAATAATTTAAATAATTAAAATTTTTATTTTAAATAATTTTTAAATAAGTATGTTAACAGTAGAAGCCCAATGAGAATGTTTCTAGAAGTCTGTGAAACAAAATTTTTTTTCGATTTTTTTTTTTTTTTTTTTAATCAGCCCAGGGTTCTGTATTTCACTTGTCTATAGAGGTAACATAAATACTGGAACAAGCCCTGTCACAAAGGCCTTTATCTTGATTTTAGCAGCAGTAGAATCAGCTTGGAGTAAGCAGCTTGCAGCTCTGTAAGTTGTATTGCCCCAGGACTGCATCAATCCAGGGAACTTATTTTGAACTATGTCTGAAAGTTATTGAGTACATTTTCAAATGCTTCTCTATCGAATTATATGTTTCTCCTATGAAAAGTCATAATACATATCCCTATATTTTTATGTTAATTGAATGTATAACTTGGTGGCTTACAGAAAGTTTTTAGACAAATATGTTTAAAGTAGTTCTGTTAAATATTAAAAAGGCAGAGGAAAAGCATGAGCCAAATTGGGTTAAAAAGTAGATTTAGTATCATCAGCACAACATAGTCCTATATAAAAATTAACAAAACATGTTCAAAAAGGAAAACTGATCTTGTTTTTTAGAAATTTTAGTCAGTGACATCTGGCACCAATGTATTTCACATCAGTGAAGCACATATCTTGCTCAACATATTCATGAGAACTCTGATAAGGTATTTTTCCTTCGTCAGAAATTATGAAAGAATATTCTGGTCATTAGATAAATATTGGGATTGTGATTTGTCAAACTACAATGTAACCAAACAAAATAATATTCTTCTTTTCTGTTTACCTCTGTACACCTTTTACCTTTTGTAGAGGCAAAAATAAAAGTGACTTAAATTGAAATTTAGTACTTACTCAGATAGTTATAAGGTACAGTGCACCTATTAAAAAACATTGATCAAAAATTGATATTAATGTTTATGCTTGCACTGTGGCAATTCTGGTCCTCCTCATATTATTGATTAATTGCAGCTGAAATGAATTTTTACTTCTTTTCTTTAGTGAGGTGTAGCAATTGCTGAGGAGAGATGCCTGCAGCAGCACAGGCATCCTGCAAATCCATTTATTTTTGCAAGTGTAGGTACAGAAGGTCTTATCTGCTTAAGTGTACAAACATTTTCTGAAGTTGATATAAATCATTCCACTTCAGACCTTCTGAGATATATCTCTCACTTAAAACCCTTAGTAATCCATGATCCACAAAGGTTTTAAAACCAAACAATTATAGCAGCAGGGAAATCAGATGGTTTTTTTTTTCCTTTTTAAATGTATGCAATTGATCAGTATCATTGTTTGCCACAAAAGTGACTCAGGGAGATGAAATATATCTTCCTTCTTTCCTCTTTTATACCCAAAAAATATCAATCCTCAAGATGTAACAATATTTACAAGCTCGTGCTCCTGTTAAGTGGACCATGCTGCCACATAGTGGAGGTCTGATACACCCTGTCTTCACCCATTTTATTAAGTTGCACGAATATAAAGATGAAATAATGGGGCTTGTTCATTTATGTAATAATTAACGGCACATTTACACTCCCAGCGTATCACTGTTGATGTTTACTATTTGATCAAGTATGATGGATGCCTTGTGGTTGCAGATTCAGATTAGCATAATTTCATCACCAAGGGACCCATGAAAAGGTTCAATTATAGAGCAATCTCATTAATACCAGGGCTTGTTAAACTAATAGAAATAGACATCCCAACAGCTCTGATATGTATACATGTGCATGGAATATAATTAATGGAAAAGCAACCCCTACCTGAAACAAGCTTGAATGATACAATTACATGATGTACTAGGATGACTGAGACAAATGCTGTTTTGTTAGCTCTGCTCAGAGAAAAAATGTCAGCAAAAATATAGGCAGCCTTTCTTCCAAAATGTAAATAGCAGATTTCTCCTCTAAGTGATACACACACCTTTTTTTTCCCTTTGCCTTTTTATGAAAATCTATTTAATTTGTGCTGTCCTTTGATAAGGCAGCATGAGAAAGAGTAGCTCCTCAGCTCCCTTTTATCTTTAGCCTCTTCATTTTTAAGCAGCCATTTTTCTAGAACTTTGGAGAATTTACCTCCAAACAAGAACTGTGGTAAGGAAGTTTGTAGAAGTTCTACTTATTCTAACTGTGAATGTGAGTGGGCAGCCAGCTCTCTTTTTGAAGGAGCACAATTCAAATTTCTCAGAAAGGAGAATAGAAAACTCCTGCAAGTGGCACCTGTCATTCATGCATGACAGGAAGGAGTTTGAAGTCCAAGCAACAATCTTAGTCTTGCAGATTTTCTAGTGACAGACAAACCCTTTCCCTCAGTTTTTTCATCAGTTAAATACTGAAGCTGCATGCAGAAACTCTTTTCCCGAAGCTAATTTTTCTGTATCAAGATGATTGGGGTTCTTAAATTATTTTTTCATTAGAAAAATCAGTTTGCATAATAATTGCCATGTTACCATTTACTTACAACTACACCTCATTTGCACTCCCTGCTATTCCCACTATGCCAGACCAGTGATGATGGGCATACATTCTACTTTGAATGGTTCAGTGCATCATTTCTATGCCAGCTGAGAACTTACCCACGGCCTGCTTCCTCTCATGTCAACAGAGAAACTATTCTAAATATTTTATATGAAATATTTCTTTGACCTTGACCAGCCATAGTACTCTGATCAAATATTTTCTGAAAAGTGCCCTGCTAGTACTAATAATACTTATTAAAAATACCTAATGATCTATTAACAGTGCCTAATGCTCTCTTTTTCTAGGAGAGTGGTGCACAAGGAGCTGAATGGCCACTCCTGAGCTCTGGGCTCTCCACTCTTTAGTCTGTGTGCAGCAGACTATGAATTGCATAGGGAGAGAGGTCCTTCCCTTCTGCACTCATCAGCAGCAGATCAGGACTTATGCACTAGGAAAGGCTGTTAAAATTATTTGGGACAGGCTGGGTGTGACTTTTTCATAGCATCACACTAGAAGATCCCACATCCCATAACCGCTCAGAGGCTCGGAATCAGTGAAGGACATTTGGAACTGGTTTCACAGTCACCTCTTGGTCCCTTTGCAGGAAGCAATATGGCATGTCCATCCATTTGATGTCCCATTGACATCAAATGTTTGAGAAATGGTGAATTTCTCACTGGCTGACATCTTGTGTATTCTGGGAAGGTTTGTTCAGAATTCACTAAAGTGTAAATTTGTTAGTTCCATCCAAAGAAGCCCCATGGGCCCATTCTTGTTTGACTTAGTTTATACTGCTTAGTAAGGAGTTTAAAAAAAACCATGAAAAGCCACTCTCAAGCAAGAATAAGAGTGTCAACACAGTCATGCATCTAAGAAAACTTTCTCTTTCAGGCAAAGTCTTGTGACACAAGAACCTTGGCTCTCAGTGGAGGAAAAACTTCCAGATTTTGACACAATCCTTCCTATTATTTCTCCAAATGGCTTTAATTCAGCCTTGCTAAAAAGCCAAAACTGATTTCTGCCCAAGAGAACCATGACTAAATGTCATTTAGTCTGAACCTGTGTGAAAAGCGATGTTGGATGGTCACCACAAAGACAAGGTTATGAGCTCAGAGCTCTGCCGTGGCTCTTCATGAGCTTTGTGTGAAGCTTGGTTTATTTTTCCTGTCTCCCAGTGAGGGTGATGTTTTGGGTCCTTACACTGAAGTCACTTCTTATGGTATATAGTGTGTTTAGGCATAATTTAAAATGAACAAACAAAAAACCCCACCCATACACACAAAAAAAACCCCAAACCCACACTAGAAAAAATAACAAAATCCCTATGTGAGTGTAGGAATAGTGTTTCACACTAGGGGTAGTGTGATTAGTCTGTGTCCTACACTGTAGTGAGACTGACTCTTTTCAATTGGATTTATTTCCTCACTGACCTCACCAATGGAATTTGGTCATGTCCTTTGCATGGTGTCTGATGCCCCTATGATCAAGCTCTTAATCATTTAGTGCTCATAAAAATCTTGCATGTCTGCAAAATGCTGTAGGAATGGTAAACTGTAGCAGAGTATGGAAATAAGTATTGTAAGCACGGACAGCATCTGAGGCAAGAACTTTTTGGCAACCATGACTAGCTCCAGTAAAATGGGTCCTGTTCAGAATACAATAACTCTCTAACAATTCATTGTTGAATCCCTCGTTTCCTCTGTAGGCCTAATTTTTGCTTAAATTAATTTTTATGCTGATGTGTATATGCTCTGATTCCATCATGTGATCTTATTAAATCTACAGTGGTGCATTTTTTATCACTTCTGCTGGATTTTTCTGCAATTTTAAGCAAAATAACACAATTCCAAAAATACTTGAAAGCTCATGAATGACTCATACTGTAGTTCATTGAATACCATAAAATATTCAGTGACTCAGAGTCCTAGCACAAACCAAAGGTCCAAAAAAGACTCTATTGTTCCCAATACAGAGGTACAAAATCTGAAGACGTATAAATCAGGCATTAGCAGCTATTCCTGCTTTTGGAGTTGACACTTGTCAAAATTCTAGCTAATCCCTGTGTGGATTTTTAAAACAGTGTAATGGAACCTAATAATTTTTTAATGAGAAACAGTGTGTTTGCTAGATTAATTTCAATTTGTAATGTTGATTAGTTTCATGTGAGTGTAATGATCTGGAGGAATATATGACACTGGAACACTGGAAACAGTTTTGAAAGCATAAAGCAGCTGTGTTACATGGTTCCTCTACTCAGAATTACAATAGCAGTGTAGCTCGCTTTCTGAATGATTCAGCTTTCATGTTTTGAACACCAAAAGCTTTTATTCTCTAGGGCAAACTGATCCCTGCATAGTCCAATGATCATGTCTCTCGCTGAGTGGATTAAGTAGAAAATAACTTAGAATACCCTGATCCAGAAATGGGAATATTTGAGGAATGCAGTTCGCTCAAGCTTGTTTCCCATCTGAAAACAGCACTTCTCTATGGATTATGCACCCTGTCAGTTACATATATGAGTATCTTTATACAATTTCATCATTTGTGATCTCTTAATCCAATATCTCTTTACACTAGCATACATCTACCGATGTGACTAGACCAACAGCCATACAAGGATGCCATAAAGCAGAGGAGAACCAGTGTGTCATCTTTATAAATGGTATATTTACTTTTGAACACAATGGCATTTTGAGGCGTGGATATTCATGTGTTCACAGACAGCTTTGATGGGTAACACACATTCTGAAATAATATTAACACACTTCTTAGTAAGTACAGAGACAATTCAGCTGGCGTTTAGGTGGTGATAATATTTGTTTTGAGCTGAGGTTTTGATAAAGAAACAAAAATGGCATTGAGAATCATGTGGCTTCCTTGGAAGTACCTTTGGAGAAGAAAAGATGCATCAAAGTACCTTTTTAGGAGGACTGAGCATAACTGGGATTTGAGGATTTCATTGGAAGACTCAGGTTCTGTTTAAATGTAGTCTCTGGAGCAGATAGAAAATGGTAGATAAGAGACTAAGTGGGTATCACAGGAAATCGTAGAACTGTAATGCTGTGTTACTGCACCCAGTAGAGTCAGAAACGTCATTCTGGTAGAGCAGTTGTATTTCTTATGTGGAGATTTTTAAAATAAAAAATCTGCAGCCTTGTGCAGATGACTTTTAAATGAATCCATAAGCATTGATACATTCCCTTGCCAAGGTGCAATATCATTGATCACAACTGGGACTCATTGTTATTAAGGTTTCAACAACATTTGTATTAACAAGTCACCTTTGTATCGTAAAAAGGGAGAGGGTTGATAGGCATTAAGAAAACAGCTGCATCGTAGCGAGCAGCCAAGAGCACAATGGGTGTCAATAGGAGGTAAAACTACTCCCGCTGAGACAAGTGAAGAAGAAAAATGAAACAGGAGGGTTTGTTCCAGCTGCCCTGTCTAATTGTTTATTCCTTTCTCATTCCATCCTAGTCACTTAAGGGCTATGGCTTCTGTCATGTAAAAGGAAAAATCAAACCTTGGGCCGCTTGGGGTTTCTCTCACTGTAAATGAGAGGAATTTGGGTGCTGGGAAGCTGTGGGCAGGGTGGTGGCATGTTACCTTTTCCTGATTAGCTACAAGGCATTTGCCTCAGATAAGTGCTGTGTGAGCGTATGACCTCATAAGTGGCCCCAACCAAACACTAATAGTCTACTTTAGAGAGGAGATTAGGTTCCACTAATGGTGTCACAGCATGAAATAAGATGCAACATATTAACTGGGGGAGAAGGAGCAGGAGCGGAGGGGGGGAAGCTTGGAACAGAAAAGGACAGCTTAAAGGTAGAAGGAACCCAGGGATAGCACAGGATATCTGTAGCTCCCGAATGTAAGAAGCTTTTGCAGGCTTTTTGTGTGGAAAGATAACTTAAAATAACACAGGTACTGCCTCCACAGCACATGGCACCCAAAGGTTTGGCTCTCCTGAGTGTGTTGTTGGCCAGGGCAGGAGCCCAGCGCTCCCCCCTGCCATAGCTGGGCTCCCAGAGTGGGGCAGAGTTTGCCCCCAGGTCCCTGACAGCCTCACAGTGTCCCGTGTCCCTCTGGATGCTGAGGGCAGCACTGCCTCCGTGGATCCATCACATTGGTTCTGAGAGCTTCTAACAGCAGGAACCCAAAGTGTTGTTGCTGGAGTTTCACTCAGTGCAAGTTGACTTGGTCCTACTCCCCTCAGAGGCCTCTGTCTCTCTTCTGTGGTTCTACCACAAGCTGTAAAAATGCAAATTTTATCATCACTGGTAGCATTGAAGCTGCTGTGCTTCCCAGGAAGGACAAGTCAGGCATTCCCCATAATCTATAGAGAGATCTTTTAACTATAAGATGATTTTCTTATAAACAGGTCAAACAAATCAATTGAACTCAAAAGCTTGCTGTCAGGTGAAAAGTACCTGGCAAATTACATTATCACTGTTATTTTAGCCACCTAAGCTGAACGAGCTGGAGCAACTTTCAACAAATCACCCAAGCTTTTTTTTTTTCGTTCAAAGGGTCTTAGTTCTAAAACTAGTAAAATTTGGCAGAAGAACTTCTGCTCTAATTTATAGGATTTCTAAATTCTTGAAGCTTATCCCATTTGTGCTGACCACATTCCTTAACAGGCTGAAGTTAAAGGGTTGGCTCATGAATGTGAAAAATGTTTTGGCCCTTTTCATTTCTCAGATTTTGCCATATTTATCAAATGGGTGTACCAAATGAGCACAGTGAAACAGCATGTATTTGAGCAGGGATATCTATGGCATCCATGCTCACTTTCAAGTCTGTGATACTCCCATTAGAATCTCCTTTTACATACTAGGAATCAGGCAATAAACTCTATATTGCATTTTCTATGTGCCAACTGTCTTAACCTGACATGCAAATCCAGTGGGAAATAAATCCTTGAATTAGAAACTGATTTATTACAAAGAAATCTTAAAACATTGTAAGGAATATTTCAACCTATGCAATGTATGTATGGTTTTGCAGTCCAAGCACAATTTAAAGTACAGACATAGTTTAAGAGGCTAGCGTTAGAGAATCTTTTTCTGAAGGCTGTGTACTGATTTTACTGTTGTTTACAAGCTGATAGCATGTGATTAACAACACTGGCTTTGAATAACAGGGCGCTGGACTTTTCACTAGAAGACATGCTCATCTATTGAAGCACTGAGGTATAATGGTGCAGTGCTGCTGCTGATGTGGAGAAAGATCCAAGAGTGATCTGCTCCTTCAGCAACTTGGGTTTTCTGAGAGGTGAAAAGTACAGGTGCTGAACTAAAGCACAGCTGGTAATTTCTGTTCTCACACACACACAAACACACATATGTGCATGTGTATAAACATACATATAAGTACACACACATTTACAGATACATGTACAAAACTGTAAAGTGACAATCATATAACAGATTTTTTTTTTGAAAGAGCACCTTAAAAGCGCTGACTAATTTCAAGGTGGGGTTTGAGACAGAGCAGAAGACCTAAGTGCATCCCATGCCAACAAGCATCTGATGAAAACATTAATCTCTTTGGAAAGATGAATAGTTGAATTGTGGTTCTTTGCACGGTGACAAGATTAATTTGGAATATACCCCCTCCTGGAGATACCAGCCACCCAGATTTGTTATCCCAGAGAATTCACTGTCAATTGAAGTTATCAGACTATTTTCATTAGATAAATGCCTCCTTCTGCAGGATTACACCCATTCATTTCCATCTCAGTTAAAGACTCTTTGTTTCTCTGTAGCTAACACTATTGAGAAGTTGGATGTTTTTAAAGCTGCTAAAGGGACACTGGGCAGTTTCATGTGCCTACAACAACCAGCTTGGCAAAGCTGTGTGTTTAATGTATCTCATACCTACATTTGGTAGGGTTTGGGGACCAGGCATCCATAGGCTCAAATTCCCTGAGGAGCACATGTTGGTAGCTGTACTCAAAGGGCAGAAATAAATGCTGGGCTTTGGTTTCTCTTGTCCTGTAGCACAGTTCCTAATGTGTGAGCAACAAGGAGAATGATCCAATCTTTGTGATACAAGTGCTGTTGGGGGACAGGCAGCTCTGGATTTGTGTGGTCTGGTCCTGCTGCCTAGGGACTTGATATACTGCATCTCAGTGGGAAAAGAAAGGGAGAAACAAGGAGCCCACCTAGCTCCTGCTGTCTGGTAGCCAGCCTTCCTCCAAGGGACAATGAACACCCTCGGACCAAGGTGGGAAACAAGCAGATTTTGCCACTCCAAATGCTCCAGCTACTGGGCTGCAGCATGAACAGAGTCAGGAGCACCAGGGACTCTTGCAGCTGTGGTTGCAGAAGTTGTATTCTACTCTCATGAGAGAGAGAGGGGCTTTCAGAGAGGTCTTCCTCGTGTCCCCAGGGGGCTTGGTGACTGGTAGCTCAGGCACTCAAGTGTGTCAAAGCAATCGGGCTCTTGGGGCAGTTTTACAAGGCATCTGCTACTCAGCGTTTCTCCTCAGAGATTTTTATGCTGGTTCTGGATGCTTCCATAGGAAAGGATGCTTGTCACAAGTTCTCTGCTGCCTTGTATTGCAGTCTAGACAACAAATCCAGCTGTCTCCTGTGGGGCAGTACCAGTGGTCCTGTACCAGCCTTTTTAACATGGTAGCAGAGCCTAGCTAAAGCAGAAACTGGGTCTGGGGGTAAAAAACCAACTCATATTTTATTATATGAAATACAGCGTAGACATTTTCCACATAATTTTCAATCTCAAAAAGACAATGCAAGATCAGTGTGAGGAAACTCACAGCCTACTGCTATAGATGTTTCTCACTTTTGCCTTTCTTTGAGGAACTTGAAAGCCCTGTCTTGCTATCATTAAAATACTGATTTAATTGTCTTCTAATATTCTTCTCAGCAGTCCTGCTAAACAAATAAATAAACCAAAGGCATGAGACTTCCTGTTCTACCTTCTGTGCCAGATGAATGCAGAAGGCTCTCTCCATGCAATTTGTAAGGTTCATGCATTTCTATGATTGCACCCAATTTCCATAAAGCAACAGGGTGAGAGCATCATTCCTGCAGGACACACCACCCCTCCTGACTGAAACTCCATTCAATATATCTATCTGCTGCAGGTTAAGAACCGATCACTGCTCCCAAGGCTGTTTGAAACACTCTGGCCACTGACCTCAGTTGTTACCACCCTCATTTCCCAATATGCCAGAGATTTGTACTTACTCTCTCTCTGGGAGCTGTTGGAGCTGCAGGGGGCTGGATGTGACATTGGCTCTGATCCCAGTGCCCTCACACGTGACCCCAATCAGCTTCGCTACAATTCTCATGATACCCACAGGGTTTCCAGATGGAAAGAGAAAAATAAATGTTATCAGCAAAATCCAAATGGAAAAGGGTTATATTTTTTTTCATAGACAATCTCTGATGCTGATACACAGGAGTTATTAATTCATCTTTTTGTATAAGAATGGTTTCATTTGTTAGAACAAGGGAAATATAACAGGCTTACCTTGATTGTCAGGTTCCTTTTTTTTCCTTTTAAAATGGGAAATAATGCTAAAAGAAATTATCCTTTATTTTTAATGCATTTTCTATTCCTCATCAAATCTCGCAGTCAATATGGAAAGAATTGGTCATTAAATCTATAGTTAACTTGCACCTAATAATGAATATTAGTTGCAGCTACACTAAAATGAGAATTGCATTTGCAATTGACTCCAAGTCATAAGTCAAGTAATGACCAGCAATATTTCTCTCTGAAAACAGCTAGATGAGACTGTAGAGGCACACTTCAAAAACACAGGAAAAGATATTTCACAGTGGTTTTAACTACTTTGCAATGTATTTTTGTAGACTTTAGAAATAAAACTCTGCAGAAATCCGTTGGATATATTCTGCATTTGCGTTGGTGCTCATGAGTTCTCATCCCACTTTCAGTATATGAATGTGCCTGGATTTATCCTGTAATCTCCAATGACTAAAGGAAAGTTTTGAATAAGTCTATAAAAATATATATATTTGGCAGTTTTCTCATCAAATGGAAAATTAATTTTTAGAGCTTTTGAGGAATTTTGATTTCTACTTTTTTCCATGTCTAGAGACAGAAGAGAACAAAAGGAAATAATAATTAAATTTATTTCTCATAATTCAATTTTTCTGTCTCTTTTGACAAAGAAATACTTATCATTGTAGTTTTAATATCATTTTCAAATAGGCATTTGAAGAAATAGTATTATGTGATGTGTCACAAACATGGCTCACCCGCAATTAATAGCTTTTTCCTACGTCTTCATCTCATGGAAACTTAGGATAAAGTAATTTATGCATCTCAAAAAAGTGATTTTACCCTCTTTTCCCCTGTGAAAGCCTAAATATTGGAATGTCAGAAGATAAAAGTTAAAAGATGAACCCTGCTTTATGTCAAACATGTTGGGGAAAATAAAACCAAAATTGTCTCATATTGTTGTTAGGAATAAGAGAACAGAGTTGAGCTTCACACCTGCCCTCTGAAAAAGTGTTTGTGTCGCGATAAGTTGAAATATTTGGCTCAAGATGTGTTGCACTGATAGCCTCAACATTTACCTGCACCTGTCTGGTTCGTAGCAGGACAGATTCCCCATGGGCACAGGTCCCATCCCTCATGTGCTGGGGCTCATTTGAGAGCTGGATCAGGATGTTTTCCCTCCATACCAATTCAGTATGTGCTGGGATTACCAAGAATGTCTTGAATTAGTAAAATCTGTGATAAATTGTTAATCTAACTAACTAAAATTTTTAATCAGTTGAGCTATCAACAAACATGTTTTACAAATATGCTAACAACACCTCCAGAAAAAAAAAATTGGTTTATAGGTAGCAATTAAAATAAATATTTAATCTGTCATTGCACAAAAAGCAGTTGGCTGAGCATAATATAATTATATTATAATCTCCAAACCATGATGTAAGTAACTAATCAGCTCAAAACCAAGAGCTGCTTTGGCTTCCCTATAAATTATGTAGTAACAATTTCACTAACATCTTTGAGGATCCCGAGGAGAGCAGGAACAGGTGAAGTTTTTGTTTGATTTACAGCTTTCAAAGTTCCATCAGAGCTACTGAGTGCTGGAGCTGGGGAAGGAGCGATGCTCCTGGACAGTCATTCAGTTTGTTGTGCTCAGTCTTGGTGGGATAAGCAAAAATGGTGGGCAGTAACTGGAGGAACAAGCTGCTGTGTCTCATCCTTGGCACAACCCAGCATCTTTATTTGCAATTCATTCCTTGTATACAAGTCCCTTTGTGCCAGATCTTGAAGTTTTGGCTGTTTCTCCATTAAAATAATTTCTGCTAAGGAATCTTTCTTGATTGTAAGAATTTTCAGTGCAATTTAGAGGTGCAACTATGCTATACTGAGTCAAAGCTGTTTGCCAGCTAAGCAGTATACTGAGTAAATATTTAGTGCCAGAGTTCACATACAGCTGTGCACATGTGTAATTCATACATGCAAGTTCTTTTGTTAAGTAAGACTAAGGTTTGAAAGTTTTCAGAATCAGGGTCTGAAATGAATGTTTCTGCCCTGCTCCTACTGCTCCAGCCCCAAACCAATGATCCAAAAAATAAGCAACATGCTGAACTGTGGAAAACTCTCATCATCACCTCACTTTTTATTTAATAGCAACCAGATATTTTTACTTCCAGATACATGCTGAGGTTTTGATGACATGCACATGATATACAGTGGCCAGTAAAGTTAATCTCAGATCTATATTTTTAAAAGATATCCATGAGGATGGACTTCTGCAGCTGCTGTCAGTGTAAAGATGGCTTTCCCAACTGCAACCGACCTCAGGCATGTTCTTGAAAACCTTTCACTTTTAACATATCTACCTAATAAAAATGCTTTCACTGACAGTGAAAAATGGAGCCTATCAATGTGTTACCAGCCCACATTTCCATTGCTACCATCTAAACTCCAGAGAGCTGCTGCCCTCAGTGAGAGACAATGGTGCTGTTACAGCCTGACAAGGGCATATTGAGATACTTGGGCATAGATTGCACAAATGCTCTTATAATTTTGTCTTTTAGAATGAGCCTCGCAGTAGAGATCATTAAAAAGTGCTGGCTAACAGGGCTCAGCCTGAGAGCTCAGAGAGTGAACAGAAATTACGAGTGAACCAAAAGGTAAATGTGTATGTACGTTCCCATTAAGGGTAAAAGAAGCAACAAGTAAATCCTCTACCAAAACCAAACAGATTACAGTTCAGGCTGTGTTTCTGAAAGATGAGGAAAGGTAAATCAATCTCACCCTCAGATGCAGCAATTTCTAATAGCTGTGCCAGGGATGTCAGCAGTGCTTCTATCTGTCTGCGTTGTGGCTACCTGGTTCATTCCAAACACTGCAAGCTGTGAACTGCCCTAGCAAAAAACCTTAACAACTGCAATTAAAACATTTAAAACTCCTAATTCATGAGGAATAGAAAAATAATATTCCTTGCAGTGTCCTGCTCAAGTGGGAGCTGTCTGGTCACTCCTGCAGAAAGAAGCAGTGCTCTTACAGGGACACCTTGGGACACTTTCACAAGGAAGCACCCCAGGCTCCTCCATGCTTGTTTGTTAGAGACTGAATGTGTTATGGTGTCCCTAACGATACTTGCTTGGAATGCCAAATGAAACCTCTGGATATAGTCCCTAGGCACCGGCAGAAGTCCCAGTAACACAAAGGTATCTTCTTGTCCTACTCCCTCAAAAAGGGATATTTCTTCCAATCTAAATTTCAAACATTCAGTTTTGGGAAATCTTTTGGAGGAAAGATGTTTTTGTTTTAGTGAAGAATGAGACAAGGGAGTAGGGAAGTCAGAACAGTCTTAAGTTTTGAGGACCTTCCACTGATAATGATCCTATGAACAGCCAGTGGTTTGATTACATGCTTGGCATGCAGAAGATGTAAATAAAAAGAGGGAACTATAACTGGATCTCCAAATCCATGAACATTTTTTCAAATCACCAGTCCTGGCTGTGGCAGTATAGTCTGACTCTCCTTGTGCCCCAGGAATCAGAATTCCCATCCTTGGCTAGCAGCAGCTTATAGCCCTGGCCTTTCTGCACAGACATGGTGATGGGGATTGGCATGCATGGTCCCAGCCTCATGACCCAGGATTCAAGAGCTCCATGGCCTGAAGCACCTGGTCCCAGCACAAAGTAACCTCTGCTCCCACTGCATAGTCTAAATTTTTACCCAGCACACAATAAAGTATAATATAGCAACAATATATTTAGAGCTGGCCTGGCCTTTTGAAATGCAAATTAACAGAGGAGTAATAACTGGGTGCTTTTGCCCCTGAGAAAAGCCAAATGTTGAGCCTGTTTTGGCAAAGCTGAAGGTGTGCTGTGTGCATTGCAGCACAGTTTAAGAGCACACACAGCCATGTAGCCCAGCCAGCACCAGCTCCCTGTCCCCAGTGCCACCAGGCTGTGCTTCCTTTCTCATGGCTCTGCTGCTTTGAACTCGAGCTGCAGCATGCTCAGCTGTGCTCAGCAGGAGGGACTAAGGGTTGAATATTCAGATTTCATCTCTGTTTACAGACTGGGCTTTTGAGATGTAGGAATTCTGTTATGTTGCCTGGTGTCTGGGGGAAGGGCTGCTAGGGTTGTTAATGGGTCCCGAGGAGCTCCATCCCTTTCTCAAACCACTGTGGCCCCTCCTGCTCCTGACAGACATTAACGGCCACGTGGACCTAGTGCAAATCAGACACCTTTAACAGAGCTTTTTAATTGCATCTCTGATTTAATTTCTGGTTGTTTCATACTGGTTGCATGCTGCAGCAGGCAGTATTTAGTCCATTCCACTTAACTAGTGCTGCTTTAAAGTTGATTTGGTTGCATTATTCCTTTCTGCAGTGGCTGACACACACACGTGAAGTTTCTTTGGTTTCCCTAAGGAAAAAAGTATGAAATTTGATAATATCACATGGAAGCTTTGATTCCAAAATATTGATTTTTCTAAAGCCCTATGTGCTGCCTTGGTGTATGTAATACTCTCATGTAGACATAACAGCCCAATTAATGAGTGACTGCCCAGGAAGGGCAAGCAGCAGAGTATTTGCTTGCTCTGTCCTTTCATTCCAAATCCAGACAAGCAGAGAAGCCTTAACAATATTCCTACTGCACAACTTGGGAAGAATGAGTTTGTCTCACAAAGCAGGACTCTGGAAACTTCTGTTTTCCAGGCAGCTCCTGCACCACACCACGAGATGTGCAGCCCTAGGTATGATAGGATTGAGGCTGCTGCTCCTGATAGCAATGTGGTGTGGTTGTGCTACAACAAATTGTACTGGGATAAAGGAATGAATCCCTGTCCTGTTTGTGTCGTGGGGGACCCTTTCTCCCCTGGCAGAAAATTTGGCAGCTCCCAGTTGTGCAGAGCTGTGTTCACAGCCAGGGAAGGGGCAGGCCTGCCAAGGGGTTTGTTGCCTGTCAACAGAGAATGGCACTTTGTGGAGCGTGGCTGGGGTGGACCTGTGACTCCTCTCTGCTGCCAATCCTTATTACAGGCCGTAATCCTCTCCAAAGTTATTCCTGCCCTTCCTGCCTCTTGTGGGCAGATGTTCCCTATTCTTTATCAAGCCTTGATAAATGAGTGAGTAGGAACAGAAATATTGAACTGGGCGAGCTGTTTTAGCACGGGGTAATTCTGTGGTCCATGCAGCATAATTAAAGGTGCACGTGCTCCTTCCTACTTAAGGTCACTTTGTGTATTTGAAGTTTTACCTTAGACTTAAGACTCTCCTTGCACAGGAGGAAGTGTTATAAATGAATGAACTGACCTACTCTACCTCTTCCTACACTCTGGAAAACCCCTTTTTTCTGTAAGTTGTGGGCACTGCCCATTGGGAAGTGTTGCACAGGGTTGCATACATTTACAGTGCTATATATGGAGCAATTCAATAGGATATATGCTGGTCTCTGTGCCTTTTTTTTTAACTTTTTCAGTTCATCCTATACAAAATAATTAAGGAGCCTAATGGAGAAGGCACAAGAGAAATGCCATTTTTGGAACATTGCAGTGATGTAGCTCCAGTGTCTGGCAGAGGGGCTCATATTGAGCCATATCAAGCACCTACTATTAAAAGTAACACACTAAAGCAGGATTCCATCAATTTGCTGTTTGCGTTTTTTAATATTCATAAAAATATATTTCTTGAGGCAGCAGGGACAGCAACAAAAGGAAGGACAGCTAACATCCGCATCTTCTCCATGTGATTAGAGTATTTGCATCAAATACTTTATTATGAAGGCTGGAGAACAAGAAAAGCGCATTCAGCATCATATGTTATGGCACAATCCCTCTCTGGTAGAGCAAACAATGGGACCATTATACAAGCTGACATATTTTTTGTTTCTAATATATTCTGCTTCTTTGTGTCTGTGTGTGCTTAAATAGCAGGCACAGATGTACTGTTTCCAAAGGTCTTTGACTTGTCATGAGAATACTGTCTTTACCAGTAAAATAAATTGATTACTAGTGACAATGTTAACTATTATACAAAGAACGCAGCTCTGGTGGGCTTTGTTAGATTTTAAAGAAAAGGTGATTATTTCTTCTTTATGACAGTTTGAAAGGTTTGCCATGTGGATATGGAAAGATTTTGCTCATGAATATGCAGAGGAATGGCAACAGGCCGGGGAGCCAGATCTTCACATTGACCGTTGGCTGTGATTGAGAGAGAAGAAGAAGTAAAACAGGAGACAAACACAAAATGCACAAAACCAGCATGGGAGGTGGTTGTTAGAATATCCAAGTGTGAGGATATTGTGCAATACTGTGTTTGGGGTATAATACCAAATTGCTGTCATAGTTATAGGGAAGACAGTGCCAATGGGATGATGCACAGGGCACAGGTTCACCGTAAGGCCACCAAATTCTTGAATATGGCTAGGGATTATTATTTCATGCTATGATCAAATGTCCTCTGAGCAGTGACATCAGGAAACTGCCCTATGACACAAGGCAGTACACCTTTCTTAGCAAGATGTGTTGCAATTTTTCTGGGAAGTATTCGAATTTGCTTAAGAAATAAACAGACAACTCATGAAGGTACTGCAGTGTGCTAAAGAGCAGAGAAATTAAAGAAGGAACAGGCTAAAAAACACAGCCACAAAATACCTACTTTTTATATTACAATGGCTTTTCAGAGATTTTTTCTTTTATAATGTGAAAAATTATAAAAGGCATGCTTATAGTAAGTCTTTTACTAGAACCTTTACATTAGTGCAGATTTTTGCACTAAAACATATTCAAAAAGTTCCCCTTCTATAGATCTCATGTTAAAATAATTTGGGATCTTTTCCAATCTAATTCAAGATGCTACAAATATTTTGTGTAATGAGATTGGAAATTATCCATTTGCTCCCCCTAGAAAAGGCTATGAGTTCTCCCTTGATTGCAGTTCAGATCATGCTGATAAACACCAATTTAGAACACAAATCAGGCTCCTTGTTGATTGCAGTTCAGTTCATGCTGCTAAATACCAGTTCTCTGATCAGCAAGATGCTGCTCTGTGGGCTGTGACCTGGGCCTCCCAAAGCCATGTGTGCTCAATTCTTACATAGGATGCATTACTAAAATTAGGTCTATCATATCCTATCATAATTAAGGATACAGTTCTTACCTGATCCTACAGCAAGCCTTCCCCTTTATATTCAAATGTTTTTTAGTGACTAATCTAAAATTAAGTGACAACTACACATTCCTTTGGCACATGAAATCTGCCTTTAATTCATCGAGTCTAGTTCAAATATCTATGACATCCTTAATGCATTTAATCTTCCTCCTGTTTAGAAGACTTTATCTTAGATTAATTCTTTCTCAGGTTACATTTTTTGATTTTCCTTACTGATCAAAATGCTGATGGTTTTCACAATTGTTCTTTGGGTCAGAGTGAAAGAAAGAGGAAGACTCCTAAAATCTAGACCTCATGGCAACATCTTGCTGATGATGCATCTTTTTTCTGTTCTTGACTGTTAAATCCTTCTTGGTGTTGCATAGCCACTGTTACCCCATTGCACATCATTTGATCCCTGCCCCAGCTCTGTTTTTCCCTGCCTCGTGTCCTGTGCAGCACCTCCAGCCCCAGCATCTCTGCGAGCTGGAGGCAGCACTCTGTGTGAGTGGTCTGTAACCCCTCTTCAGGGCAGACTCACTTCTGAAAACAAGCTCATCAGTGAATTCAGCCCCTGTTCCACCATGGAAATCTCTAGCAGAGAGCATGATGTGTTCCTGTACTCATTCTGTGATTGATGGTGAAATGTGGTGTTAAGACAGAAGCTGCTGCTTGTGGTGGGTTCCTTCTTGTCAGGTGGACTTTGTACCTCTTTATGCTTCCCAGCCCTCGCTTCCATATTGCTCGTAAAACTTCAAGTGAATTCTATTGCATTTTTGTGGGCCACAGAGCTGCCTCGATATATTTAGGAGGACTTGGCTTCTGTACTTCTTCCAGTTCTCTGCTTCATCATCCTGCTCTTATTGTGCCTGCCCAGCCTTCCTTAGGTGTCCCTCAGCCTGGTTCTCTCTGATCTTCACATTAAAGCAGCTAAACTCCATCCAATGCTCCCGCCTTATTCCTAATATGACTTCATGTCTATGTCCATTCTGCCTCTGTTGACTAATATTTTAAAAATACAGAATATGTCATAAAGAACAACATTTTAAAAGAAACAGGTGTCCAGGCACAGCTAGGAAGTACAAAAGCCACCTGATCTTTTTTGCAAACTTTCTGCACTACTCTTCTGATTAATAAACCTGCTTTATTCTGTATGTTTTAAAATTGCAGAGAATTTATTTTGCAGAATGTAAAAAAAAAAAATCTTACTGGAATCCTGCAGAGATTTGGATGGGACAGACCCTAAATTGAATGAAAGATGGAATATGACAGTAAAGGAGACTGAAACCAAGTTTGCTTTTCATAGCAATTTCTAATCAATCCCTATGTGTCAGGTGGTCATATTTGTAATGAAAATATTCTCATTAAATAAGAAAAAGCATGAAGTGTTCATTCAAAAGCACCTACCAGCTGCATATACTGTATTAATAGAAAGACTGATATACCTAATCAGGGGTTCACATTTCAAACCAGGAGGCCTAACAGCTTCTGAGATATAAGTAAATGAAAATTCATGATTCTGTATTGTGCCCAAGAGCCAACTTTACTGCTATTGCCATATAATTATTTATAGCTGCAAACTATCAAATGGAATTGCTTACCACCACCTTACTACGTGTGGTAATTGATGTGAAGTGAGGCATTGCGTCCCCAGCTGACCCCAGCGTCCTGAAAGTCAGATGGATTTTATCTAACTCAATTATGATTGATATTATCAAAATCCGTGAAGCACGACATGGTATAAGGAGCTTTCTAAGTGTATCTATTGATTGTTTCTCCGTGTCTGTGTGTGTGTGCATGTGTTTCTCAAGGCTGTGGCAATGAATCTGTGTCTGGGGAAAAGAAGAGCAGTATTACTAACAATTTCCACTTGTAAATATATATTTCTGATGGCTTAACTTGCCCTCGTTGCCTCTCTTAGGGGTTGCTGGAACTTGTACTATAAAACCCCGCGTTCACTGGCAAAGAATTTTGTTATAGTAAAGACAATTTGCCAGTGTGGTTGGTGGGGTTGAAAAGCAAAATGTTCTGCGATCTGCTTAGCTGTGACTAGAGCAGGACAAGAATTCCTGTGTTCCAGTTCTGGGCCATTCCTTCACTCCCCTGGAGCACAGCAGTGCCCTGTGCAGGCTGCCAGCCCTACACGCTGGCTCCTGCAGATGTTTGCAAAAACAGGCTGGAGCAATGAAATGAAGATTTCCCCATGGCAGTCTTACTATTTCCAGTAACCTGGAGTTCAGGGACTTCTGTTTTGATCTGCATCATTGTGTTTAATAATCTCTGATGGACATTTCTTGTCTGAATTCTCTCCAGTCACCTTCTGAACTCGCACACAATTTTAATATCCAAATTTAGCACCGAAGTCTGTTGTGATAAAATAGAAAACATGTAAAGTAATATATATTTCTATATGCCTGCTGTTTTGTAATTTCCCAGATTGCTCCCTAGCTGATATAGTATTAGGAGGAATTGTGGCCATTTATTCCCAAATCAACTTTTCCATGCTAAGGAGTGTTTTTATAACCTCCTCACAAAACCTTCCTCAAGATTTCCTGTCGTATTTAAAGGAATCTTATCTAATTAATTTTTAAAAAACCTATCCAAAATGTTATTGTCATTATTATTTTTCTCTGTGTTATTCTGTAATACCACATTTGAGATCAAACACTGAGAAATATTCACGAATCACAGGTGCTTTGTAGAAATAATGTTTTTTCCATTCCTCACCTAAGCATTGAGTTAATGTTTACTGTCCATAATTACTCTCCCACTTTGCTAAGTGATAATAAATTATTTAGGGTGGCATACTGTGTTTCTGGTTTGGAGTATTGTTTTCTCTTCCCTTCCCCCCTTCAGAGCAATGTTTGCTTTTGTCAATATTTACTATCTTGTCTCTTCAGCCATTTTATCACCAAGTTGCTCTGAGAATTTTGCCAAGCCTCAGTCAGTTTATGTTTTTGCTGTCCTGGTAATGTTCTGCCAGATATTAAATTTCCACCGGGATATGCACCTCTCCATATTTCTAAGTCAGTTATGAATATGCTACAGCATAGGTCCCACTACAGAGCTCTGTAGGAAGATGCATATCCTTCACAATGAAAAATCAATTATTTAATCATCATATTGCTGCCAACATGTAGGATGGACAAATTTATGTGCTGGAGAAGAGGTTTCACTGCTCTGCCTGCCCTTTTTTTTTTAAAAGTTTTCTGGTGGCCTGGATGCAGCATAGCTCACTCAATAACAAATTTGGGAATTCGACAAGGCATCTCCCTGACCTGTTCCAGAGACTCACTTTGCAAGGGACACCTAAAGAGTCAATTCTTGCACCATTATGAAGTTGCAACAAGTGAATGTCCAATCACTGAGCAGCTGGAACAGGTTGGAACAGGTTGTCCTCCTGGGATTTGTCAGCTGGCAGGAATATCTATTAAAAAGGTTTTTGTGAGGTTATAATGGGAAGTCTGTATGGCTTCTTGGGAAATAAGTTATAATGCCAGGTATTGTCATTTTAGAGCTTTCCATTCACTTAAGTAAAAGTTCTAGTTATTCTCATTAGCAAAGTACACATTTACATTCTTTACAGAGTTTCTATAGTGTTCCTTCTCTTTTTCACAGTCTCTTGGGACTCTCCCAGAACTGCACAAGGCAGCCATAGGACTGACCTAACTGCCCTGTTCTTTGCCTAAAGACAAGGCAGGAGTTTAGGAATGTTATCCACCTCCTTGTAGGAATACAGTAAGGAGACTGTAAATGCATCCATACTCCAGTACTGCCAGCTGTCAGACAGCACCTTTCAGGCCTGAGTTACCTGTAGCTGAGTATTAAGGGAAAGTTACGTTTGCTCTTCCATCCTGCCCGACCAGCCACACACCAGATCTCCTGAACAGATGGGTCACGCCATCCTGTAATTAACACTTATGTGGGAAAATAAAAAGCAGTCCAAGACGGTGCACTGTAAGCAATGCCTCCTCTTTTTATAGCCATCAGCTTAGTGAACCAAAGAAATAAACATTGCTATTAGAAGATTCAATATCCATTTCCCAACAACAAATTCACAGAGATGTGAAATTTCCTGCTACTTGTTCATTCTTACAGAGATGTATGTTTTCCCAATACATCTGGAAATGTAAAAGAATACCCTCAAGAGTACCTATAATGCACTACCCAAGACATGTTGACAGGATGCTTATTTTCAATTTCTCTCCTCAGAAAAGCAATATACTGCTAATTCTATTGCTACTGTTATTTAAACCCAAGTGGACAACATTTATACAGGCTGTATCCTCAATATCTTCCGAGTTTGCTGATCTACTCTATCAAAAGTTATGCCTTTTGCAACACTTAAACCTTAGTAAAAGATCTCTTGCTCATTTTTGTTGTTTTATTTTAATCTTAAAGAATACTGCCTAACATAGGAAATGGATGAATGGGATGTCCTGACTTTTGTCATTTACAGGAAACCAGTCCACCTTTGAGTGAGCCAGCAAAAGCAACATGTTTATATCACACCTTAATTTTGGTTCCAAGTGCCGGCCAACAAGTAGCCACCTGGCCACGGTATTCTCTAGCACCTTAGCCCAGGTAACTTTCATGCTTCTACAGCATCTGACATGGAGTTCACCTGCTAGTGACCGACCCAGTGTTTAACAGCGATTCACCACTGGAAATAGTCTTTGAAATTCATAAATTCAAGGCAAGCCTGGTTTATGGGGACTGATAATGCTGTATTAGTTGCTGGAAGTTAATGAGGTCCTGTGTTTGAGTACAACCAGATTAAAATGAAAAACGAACCACATTACATTCTGTTTCGACAATTATTATCAGTTGGTTGTAATATAAATATGCAAATTTCTCAGCTTGAACTTTAACATCCTCTGTAGAGACCATTCATCTCTTTAAAGTATTAATTTAAGTTGTAAAAGGATCCATACATCATTGCATGTCATTTTGAAAACAAATATTAATCAATTTTACACTCTGAATTGCCACTGTGCAAGTGTAATGTCCATTATTTTGGAGCAAGTCAGTGGCAAGAAATTTACATATTCATTCTTGGCTTAAGAAATCATATGATAATACAAGTACAACACAAGAAATTCAAAAGACTTAAGACCTTATCATCATCTATTCAATGGCAAAAAGCCTGCCTTTGCATTCTCAATGCATTGGTATGCAGATTAGGAATATGTTTCTCATTCCTATCAGTATAACCTTGAAAGCTGGTGACAGCTGAAGTGTAGTCATAAGTTTCCTCTTCTAACAGAAAAAACAGAAAGAAAAAGAGGCAACAAAATGAGTGTAAAGGATACAGCAATTTCAAGTTTTATGATAAGCTGTTTGATAGTGTATCTGACTACTTAGACTCTACTATGTGTGTATGTAGCTTGAAAGTGTGTTATGTCTAGATTTAGCTGGAATTGTAATTGCAAGTACGTCTTTGCTACTAAACTAAAGTTGGTATTTCTGATATGAGAGTTAAACCCGCCTTTTACTGACTAACACAATAGGAAATAGTTGGAGGTGTTTGCATGTTAAATATTGCCAAGAATACCAATTTTTATACCAGCTGTCTCCCAAAGAAAGGAGGTAGTTTCCAGCTGGAAGGCAAGCAGTGCCAGGCAAACACTGTGATGGAAGCCTTGTCCTGCTGGAACTGACAGGAAGCAAAGTCTGCAATACAGGTAGCTCGCCTATTTCTTCTGTGGGAATCATAGCTACTTAATTCTTGTTTTGCAGTCAGAATTGAAACAGGCAGGGACAGAGGATAGGATAAATGAAGCTTTGCTAATGCTTTAAGTCCTCACTCAGCAGTGGCTGTTCTTTCTCAGGTTCGAGTGTGTCAGTGAGGAAGGTGAATCCCAGCTAATGCCAATGGGAATGCTGCTTCCACTTGAGAAAAACAAATTGCTCTTCTGGACAGAACTGAACTCCAAAAATGCCATTCCTGAGCTCCAGGATGACAGGTGGAGAAAAGAACAGCAGTGCAGGTATCCCCCTTATAACTACCTCATCTTTGTTAATTATGCAAAACCGGGTTCTGAGATAATTGGCCTGGCAGAGGTTATACATAAGCTCCCTCTAGTGGATTATTAAGCAGGAATTTATAAAAGCACATTTTTCTCTGACTGTTTTCTGTCACTCCATGTGCACATGAGGCTGCCATAGGCACCATGCTGTTCCACAGAGCGAGCTGTTGTTGTCTGGCCCTGCTTGCTGCCTCAGGAAAGTCTGTGACAAAATGCTGCCCATAAACCTGCAGTTATAACACGAGACAACTGCAGCACTTTTTTGGCTGGGTTTGCTGTTCTTCACTCCTTGGCAGGGTCAGTTTCATTGCTGCTTTGGAATATCGATGTTTCTTAATCATCTGCCTTTGTTTTCTGGTTAAGTGAATGGGTGGATGCTTTGCCACACATCCTCTGT
This sequence comes from Vireo altiloquus, assembly GCA_013396875.1. Classification (NCBI taxonomy): domain Eukaryota; kingdom Metazoa; phylum Chordata; class Aves; order Passeriformes; family Vireonidae; genus Vireo; species Vireo altiloquus. The sequence goes on from VZRF01000187.1 coordinate 710,461, forward strand.
CAATCCAACACGTTGGGAAAGGACACTTGAAGCAATACACACTCTCTTCGTTTCATAAATTTGTCGTTATGGCATTATCAGATCATTTGAGCTTACCCTGGTCTTGCACAGGCTGATTCTATATTCCTGAAAGAAGTACCCTTGGTTACAGTGCTCTGCCCCTCTGTCCCCCTGGGTGTTTACTCAGACCAAAACTGCAAAGGCAATATGCAAGATGCTCGTGTTCCTTGTTTGCACAGCTCATGCAGGTCAGAGGAAAATCATAAAGAGGACACGTGCAAGTGGCCAGATTAAAATGAAACAGTGCATCAGGTATGTCAACTGGATTTAGGATTATAACAGACATGTAAGCAATTAGGGTATTTGCTAGTTCAAAATACTCACATGAATGAACCCACATTATCTTCTGAAAAGCATAATAATATATAATTGCAGTAACAATTCCTCTTCCATTATGTCCTAGACATCAACATTCTGTAATATGCTGCACAATTGATTGCAGGCAAACCCTCAGTAAGAGAAACACTCCCAGATGTGGTAATGTCCCAACACTGTGGCTGCTACCTAATATTAAAGAATTACAGTAGAAATGTTTCAATAAGAAAGTAGAAGCATTTCAGTTTTTATGTGGCATAGATTGCCACAGACACTGCCAAGCAGCTTTATAGAGTTCTAAATCTTCATTCAATGCCCCTTTACATCATTTGAATGAAGATTTAAGCCTCAATAAAACTTTCTGAGTGCTTGTGGCCATCTTTGCTGTATAGTAATCAAAGTGGGGTACAAGCAGACGAATGCACTGTAGTGCTCCTAATGATCAACACTATATCTAGTGACATTTTCCTTTGTAAGATGAGTTGTCTTAAAGGCTGTTTTCATGGATGGTGCAGCAGTACATGCAGAAACAGGCATTTATATCCAGTTTTTATGCAATCCTTTAAAAGATTGCTTTGGGGCTTGTGGGGATTTTTGTTGCTTTTTTTCCCCCCTGTGCAATGTTTATTTTCTCTATAGCTATTTTGAATTAATTTATTATATGGAAGATATTTGGGAAAAAAAACCAAAACAAAACAAAAAATAAATTAAAGCTAATATTTAAAGGGTAACTTTCCACAACACTACAGCTGCATTTCCTTATATACTTATCAATCTTCAACTGTAATTAAGATATTGCAGTGCAATGAGTTGTGGCATTGAATTAGAAGCACAAATGAAAATAAGCTTCTAGTTAAGATATTAGCTAGGAAATTCAACACATGCTGGTGCATAAGCTCGAACACAAGGTATGACTGAGTGGAATTTGAAAGAAGCTTTACTGTGAGAAGATGCCATTGATAGAGTACATGTTTTGTTTCAAAAATACGGACACTCATTCAGGAAAAACTTTGAAAAAGGAATAGCCAGCCAGTGAATTGTGGAGAGGATTTGGTGTTTGGATCCTCCTGCAGAGGAAGGTGTGGGACCGTTGTGAGGGTCTGAGCACCCACACCCTTCCACAAATGGAAAGGAAAGTACAACTTCTCTCTTGAAGTTTAGACTCCCACCACAAGGTGTTTATTTTTCATTACGTTTTACTTTATATCAAGGTTTTCTGTAAATGATTAAAGTCTCTGAAATTACTCCCCTTAAGCAGTTACCTTCAAAGAGGGATCTGTCTGGGCCCATATAGCTCTGTATCAGAAATCTGCTGGAGGGCTGTCTCTGTTACATGTTTTTTCTGGATACTTTGGCAACATCATTCTTCCTATTGAACAATAGTGAAATGCAAATCTTTATTGGTAGGGCTACTAAGAACAAAGTGTGGCAACTACTGTCTGTGAATGATACAATTGTTCCAGTGTAATCCTTAAAAGATACAAAATAAAAAATATGAGAAATGTATCTTACTCAGAGTAACTGAAGCTGCCAGCATGCTGCAAAAGCAGTAGTACCAGCGTGAAAATCTAGCTCTGATTGTTTCCCCTCATTTTTCAATGGGGATTTTAAAGAAGACCAAACGTGGATATTGCTCAGCCCATCTCCTCTTGGGTGCCAGGCTGTTTCTGGTTTTGAAAAAGGCAGCAGCTGACCTGCAAGGGGAATGCACTGGTTACCAAGGCACTCAAAAATAGGCCTCTCACATGCTCATGATGGAGATATTCCAGGTTTTGTAAAAAGATTTCAGGTTTTACTAAATCAAAAGGAGAAGCTGCTTCTTTGGCCTTGTTTTTGGGGAAATTGTCTCATTTCCAGTTCTTTTGTCAAGAGATGCAAAACTGGAGGAGCTCCATAGCAGAGAGACCCTCCTCATAGCACCAGGGTGGGTGATCCTCTAGGACAAGAAGGGCCAGCAGTAGCCCATCCTTCCCCTTGCTGATTTCTGGCTCAAAAGGTTAACACATTGACCTTAAGTCAAACTTACTGATTCAAGTTAAATTAAATATAATTTTCAGCACATAAAATATGCAGGATATGAACTGTAAAGGCAAATGAAGGCCTTGTTCTCCAAAACACCATTGCCCCATCAAAATTTGCAGAGTTATCTCAACTTTCACCAGCAGAAAACCAGGCCTGAGGGCCCAGGCTGGAGATTTGCAGCTGAAGGATCAGAGTAAAACTCAGAAAAAAAAGATATGTTTCTCTTTTGGGTTCAAAAGGAGAACTGAGTTTAACATAATATCCAAATGATTGATCCCAAGCAGTAGGTTAGGAGGGGGATGTTTTGGGCAATACTGTCCGTTCCTGTCCTTTGTGTTTCTTTGTAAATAACATATTACCTATATTAAGGTAAACTGAATCTGTTAGACAATTACCTAAGGGGATTGTGAAACTGGGGTCTGCATTATAAAGCAAGTGAAGTTATGACAGCTGTGACCCCAGAGGAATCAAGGCTGAATAAAGACTGTCTCCATTGCAGACAAATGATGATAAAGTGATCCTTTTAGCCAGCAGTCAATGGAACCTGACAAGGCCAAACCTCCAACTAATGAACAGCCCAACCTTTGCTACCACGGAGATGTACTGAAAGTTTAATCTCAATAAGCATCAAAATACATTTGGCCAAACATTTTTAACAAAAGAGCGGCACATATCATTAAATGGCTGTGAAGTTAGATGAGTGAGGAGGAAAATAGAAGCATTGGGAGCATGGGGGTGTGTATTCTTACTGTATCACAGGTGCACAAAATTGCCTTGACAGAACAATATCTTATTTTTCTTCTAAAATTGAATTTCAGATGGTACCTACGTCACAGAGACCTAATAATACAGAAAGCAATTGTCTCAATGATTCCTATTAAATCTGTGCATTTCCAGATCCTTATAGAGTAATGTCAGTTACAGAACAATGTCAGGCTGACGGACGCAGCGCAGCGTTAAAGAAAAAAAATCATGCACACAATAGGCCAGCTGCACATTAATAAATATGTAATGTTTGATTAAAAATATGGATCGTATTTTTCCCCCCAATTGCTGACTACCCCTAAGGCAGAAGATGTGATCTGGCTCCCACTGATGGGTTTATTTCTTGCTTGCTTTGAAAATACAAACTAAAATGTTTTCCTGTCCCAGCTGTTTCCCATTGTTCATGTTTATCAGCTCAAAGGGTGAACGGAGGAATAAAAAATACGCTCGCATTTCAAATGTGCCAGTCAGTCAATCTATTGTTAAAAGAAGAAAGCCTAATTGTCTGTGCTGGCAAACTTCTTTTTGGTGAATGTCCAGTTTTTAAGAAAAGCTATTCAGCTGTGCCATTTGTTTAATACATGCATAAAAAAGCACATAAAATCACAAGTTTTCTGTGGGATGGGATGGGGGGTGGGGAAAATCACATTTCTAAGTTATATCCTTGAAACACTCAAGTTGTGGCCTAAGTCCATGGATTACTTTTCTGGTTATTTATTGATCTGAATTAGTTGCTAGAAGAAATTTTCATGGAATAAGAGCTAATGCCCTAAAACTGAAATTGGCCTCCATCTCCAAATCTTTCATTTTACTTTAAGAATCAACACTTCTTCCAGATTGCTTCACCAATGCAGGGGTGAAAGTCTTGGATTTTCCAGTTATATTCACAAGAGTTTTATGTTTTAATTTAAGCTACTACTATTCTTCATTTCTTCAGACCCTCATACTAACACAAAATGAGAATCTGGGTGGGGAGAGAGCAGGAACTACTTTCCTTCTTAGGAGAATCTTCTGTTTGTCTCCAGCTCTTGTGGTAATTACACAGCTCTATCCTGTCTTAGACTTGCTCTCCAGCTTGTGCTGGCAGTGTTACTCTTCCAGCTTTCAAACCAAGCCCAGTTAATCAGAACTGACACTCATTTTATGCCATGCAAATGAGCAAATATTTAACTCACAGACCACTATATTGACCAGGACTACGTTAGTCCATCTTCCTGTGGCTAGTGCAGTTTTTCTTTGAAAGCCTTTTGAGGAAAGGGTCACCTTTAGTTCCTCAGTTGTACAGCACCAAGTGCAAAACATTCTTGCAATTTGAAATATTAAAAAAAATCATTAATATGACAAATTACTGTGATGCTTTGCTAGGACCTTTCCTGTTTTTCTAGATTTTTCTTCTTTTTGATGGGGAAGGAACAAGTAAGTGGCATTATCACCCAGCTATCACCCCCTTGTGAAGCTGAGATGTCGCTCACAGCAAATTGTACAGATCTTTCTTACATGAGGAGTTCAATAACTCCTCGTGACATCTAAATTACCATTCCTGAGTGTCTGGGTTAATACCTCACAGGAATGAATAAGGCAATAAGGTAATTGTCCCAAGTGCTCTGCACATCCAAGTATCTGCCTTGGTCATCCTGGGCTCATGTTTGCCTGGACATTTGGGACAAATATTTCCAAAAATTGGAAATTGGGCATCTGGCAATGAGCTACCTCACTCACTATGGTGAGGACTTGGGATTTTTCTAAATCTGCCTTTATTAAAAGTTACTGGCACATATGAAGGTTCTTCATACTGGAAAGCACAGTGAGCCCCACCCTCACCTGCCTGCCATGATCAGCCATTTCAGAAACTTCATTGACTATTAATTTATTGATTTGGCAGAATAAAAATTATAAAGAACTATTCCAGAGACTGTAAAACCAAAAAGGAGAATTACTAAATAAAACAATTAGCGTGCAGCAGGTGGAAGGGAGGCAGTCAGGGAGAAATGAGATGTGGTTGAATTGTAGCAATTTATTTGGAAGATTTTTTTCGTTGTCTTAGGGACCTCTTAAGCGAAATAGAAGGTACACAGCTCTGGAAGGACAGAGCACCTTGTGACAGCAGGCATCAGATGAGGGCCCCTCAGGGGACAGTTTGGTGGTCAGAGAAGCAAACAGATGGGAAGGGGTGCAAGAGGGGCCTGCAAAATCTCCTGGGGGAGCACAGGCCCTCTGCAGTTCCCCAGGAGCTCCTTGCTGGAGCTGCTGCAAACAGATTCAGCCTCTTTCTGTTTGTAAAAATTATGGAGAACATTGTTCTCTTCTGTTAACCGTTCATACTGCCACAGCTGGACAACAAGCAACAAGGAATTCTGGAGACATACAGGGCAATTTATTTAAACCCACTATTAATATTCTGTAGCTCCACTATTAAATTGTAGCAGACTTCTCCATTAAGGATGAAGAAATATTTGGGTTTAAATTTGATAACCAATGATCTTCTTAGAAGACTTCAGTCAGCAGATTATGAGCTGTTCATCACATCAAATCTACCAGATGTGGGCTGATTTTGTAATTTTTTTTTTCCCAGAAAAGAAAATGAATTTAAAAAATAGCAGCCTAGAGTCCTGTGACTGAATTGACAGTTAGGGCCTGATCCAGTCTTTGCTTACTAGGATTTGTCTGCGATATGGTGACATAACATTGGGAAACTTCTTAAGAGCTGATAAAGCACAAAGCAATGGCTCTCCTGAAAACACAAGCTCATAATTACACTGATTTATAGAAACTGAAACTCTAGGTGTTGCTGGCTGGTGATGTTCCAGCAACAGAGACCCAGGACAGATGTCCATTGTCCTGTGATTCGTGTAGTGACTTGCCCCAGTCAGTGCAGACATAAAACAAGCACAGATCAAAGTGGAACAGGGCTCTTCAAGTGTGTTTGGGTCCAGGTCAGAGAGGAGCAAATTGTGGCTCACGTGTCAGTCAATACCACAGACATGAATGTGCCTTCCCAAGGCCAGCAGAGACCTCCTGTTTTGTCACATGAAATGGCAATGCCATGAGCTCAGTAAGGGTTGGAAATTGCCACTTTTCCAGCACCATTCTGGCACAGGTTCTGCAGGCAGAGATGTGAAATGGTGAGCCTACATCATGGATCACTTGGGAATTCACTGACCTTCCAAAGCAGAGAGGAATTTGGTATTAGTTATTATTTATTAAGTAATTGTTAGCTCTTTTAAAGACTTGACTGTTCCAAAGCTGATCCACAGGTGAAAGTCCAGCTCCTACTAGGAGAACTCCAGGGTAAATCCCTGCCTGAATAACTGGCACCTTATTTTAGCCAGACACCAACTGTTTTCCAGTAGGGGAAAAGAATTCTTTTTTAGCTCATCCTTCCTTGATTTAAAAGAATATTTATTCACAATAATTCTTTCTTAAGTCTTTTTTCTTTTTTTTTTCTTTTTTTGTAGAAAGAGGTAATTTTCTCAGTATGAAGCTTTTCTGTATTCTTTGTCCTTTGGGAGACAAAATAATTGGCAAGACTTGGCAGAATTAGTAATATTCTTGAACTTGTAATTGTCTAATGTCTTAGTGTTCTAGATGGAAAATCAATACATTATGATGTGCCCCAAGCCAAATTAATATAATGTTAAATGTGATGGTTTGAAACTGTTTGAAATGCCTGTTTGAAATCCTGCATATCTACATCTAGCAATTCAGAAGCTCGTAGCAGAGGGTAGCTGGGTGCTCTGTCTCCCTAGGTAAATCTGTCTCTTCCTGGCTATTTGCTGTTTTAACTGTCAGGCAGGCAAAAACTTCTGCTGTGACTGATTTTCCTTCAGTGGCCGAGAGCTTTTCCAAGAATTCTGAAGGAGACAAGAAAACACCCTGCACTGATTAGCATATACCCTTTAAAAATTATATTTAGCAGTTTCTTGCATAATATCAACTTCTTTCAAAAATAATGCTTAGTACAGGATGGAGCATTGGGCCAGGCAGTGCAGGCATTATTTTATTACCATAACAATTCCCTGCTATGACACATTGTCCATGACAGCATCCATGTTATCCACTGTACAACCAATTTACACAACAGAACTTACACCCTAGACCAAAACTTTGAATTGGATTGTAATGCACTATAAATAAAACACTGACATCTCTTTTTAAAATTTAAAATATGAAGTGTAGCATAGCAGGGGACTTTCAAATGTAATTAGCACGAATGCAGCTCTCTTTGAAATCAAGAAATGTGTTTCCTATGATTCTGTGTCATCCCTAGATTGGAAGATAAATTCATAAACTTTCATAAATTGCAGCAAATGAAGTCCATGTCATGCTTTATATCATTTTCCTACTGCCATCAGGAAGTACAGTTTTCTTATAAGCTTGTGGACCATCTGTTAGATATTAAATGCACTGAGGGTTTAAAAATCAGTTTTCTTGGTTTCTGTACTGCTCTCCTTGTTGATACCAGGCACTGTTTTGTTTTATGCAATATGCTATAATATCTTGCAGTAAGCAGAAGAATTAATTTCCTCTGAAATCGTGGTCATGCACCCAAAGCAAAGACTTTTGACATTCCATAATAGGTGTTATGCATAGTGGGTGTCAAGAGTTGCCTAGATATGCTGATAATGAGCCATACTTCTGAGGAGTCATAATCAATCATTCTTCATTTAGAAAGTCAGATCCATCAGCCTGTCATCAAAATGTCATAACCCATTGATCTCACATTGCAATCAAGGAATCTTGACTCTTATTAATGGCATTCAGTTATGCCAGTAACATCAGCAATCATTTTATCATTTATGATAATTTTATCATTTTAGTGGTATCATTTAAAACACTGAAGTTAGTGACTAACTCCATTCATCCCTTTCTTAATCCCTACTAATAGTTACTATTAATTCTAACATAGCTATTTTAAAACTTCAAGCAGTTTTAGATCCGATATGATCTGTATATAGAAATAAATGAGAAAAAACACCTGTGAGTCAGAAAGAACTGAGCTGATTGGATTCCCTCCTGGGGGTCATTCTACCTCTGCTCTTACAGTTGGTGATGTCAACACAATCTTTTAAAGAAGTTACTTCCTGTTATCTCAGCGCTGCCCATCTGTTATTCCTGTATCTCCCGATGACATGTCACCACTGGTAGTGACAATTTCTTATCCACTGCTGTCAGAAAAAGAATAGCTTAGGAGCTTGGAAACAAATCTCAAACTAAAAGTTGCTTTGAAGTTTGATCTGCTATTCAGTGAAGCACACTGTAGAAGAAATAGTAAACATGTCAAGATAAAGGGAGGAAAAAAGGGAGTGAGAACAGTGGAGCAGGATAGAGATGAGCTGCATTTGCATACATATCCAGTGTGCCTTTCAGGCACAGATATTTAAGAGATGCATAGCCCTGCTGCCATGAGAGGTTTTAATCTATGGTTTAGGAATAGAGAACATACATTGTCTGGTTGAAGTAACTGTTGAAGACAGAGACTAATCTTTTTATTAGTGGGACATTTTCTGTGATACAGGATTTTACAGCAAAACTCTTCTAATACGAGGGAATAGTCAGGACTCCTCTCTTAACACTAAGAGGATTTGTTCCCATTTTCACTTTAACTTTTACAAATCTAAAATTACAATATGATTCTGAGAAAAAAAAGGTAAAAGTAGAACACCATACAGAAACACGATTATTTTCAAACACATCATTTTTAATAGAATCAAACATCCCCATGGAAAGCTTCATGCTTAATAAACAGTTATTTCTGAGTAGGAAAGTATCCAAATGGAAATTTTTACCTGGTCTAATAATTGCAAATTAACTGGGATCTGGTTTGCCAAGTCCTAGGAGCCCACTCTTGGCAGCCAGCTCCCTGCAAGGCTCTCCCTCACAGCAACAAGTCTGTGGAATCAAGTCCTTTGTTTGGATCAGTGCTCATCCCTTCAGGCACAGCTAATTGGCTAATTCAATAACACTGGCTATTTAATTAATAAGGAAGCCCAAAATTCCACATGAGATGAAAGGATGAAGAGCCCAGGAATGACCCTTGATAATAATAAAAGATAATTACAACCAAGAATTGCATTATTCAGACTTTGTTATTGACATGATAAGCACTGCCATATGCCGTGCAAGCTGTGATATGCACCCCACTGCTCGGAGGTGCAGCGAAGCTCTGAGGTGTCACTGCGCTGGGTTTCAATGCAAATGTGGCTCCAGGTGAAGAACTGAACACTGAGAAACCAGAAAAAACCCAAAACTTCCCAGAAGTAATGACGGGAAAGCAGTCTGGCCACTTTGTTACCTGTGTTCAGGTAGAGCAGTAGCACTTATAAGATTCATTTTTCTATTTAGAAAGAGCAGGGATGTGAAATATCAGATCCATCTTGAGGGTGGCAGGGTGCTACATGGGGAATAAGACCCCAAAACTGACATATTATTGTGTTTATTAGGAAAACTAGGTTCCTTATGAAAAAATGACAGGTGTTTATGCAGGATCTACTGGGAAAGGGATGGGGAACTACACTGAAGAGCAGATTCCCTTTATACCGACCAAAAGTTTCTGCCAGAATGAAAAAATTTCACACAAATTTGGTCCTATTTTATTTATACAAAGCAAAGCAGTGTCTGCTGATCCCAATGAAGCAATATGTAGGGGGTGCCAGAAAGACACTGGGCGTGAAGGAAAACAACGAGACTACATCACCTGCAGCAGCACTTTCCTCCCAAAGCATTAGTTTGTGTGCTCACACAACCAAGTCCTTGGGAAATAGAATTAGAAAATGGAGATAAGAGATGGGCTCCATTTCTGGCTCCAGCTTTCAATCCCTGTAGACCTGGGGCACAAAAAATGTTGCAATGGGTACCATTCTTTCTCCTGTGGTTTATCTCTTCAGACTCTGCATTCCCAACGCAGAGACCATGTCTTCATCTGGGTATAGCATAAAAAGTCCCCGATCTGATTAGGGTTTATTAGTCAAAATTAAAAGTTTTATAAAACCTTCCCCTATCCTTAAAGAGTTCTGGACTTTTATTGCTCATTAAAAGTCTGAATCTGAGAAGTGATTCTTAGTGAATGTAACCCTTCAGTAAGATCACAGCTGTAATGTTACAGAATCAGTCATGTAAAGAGCAGTCACTGGAAGAAAACCTGCCTTCATTTTTTTTTTTTCTCTTTAACCTCAATAGAGCAGTTCTTTTGTTAATTACAGTTACTGCACACTGTGATATTGAAGTGCTCTGTTCTCAAACATATTCTTATTTATTTTAGTCCTTTTTTTCCCAGGTAATGAAATGTCAGAACCCTACTTTTTCTGGTTTTGTAGTATGTTGATCAAAGTGACCTTTGCTTTGCGGCAGACACAAATCAATATAGCGCTCTGCGGTATTTGACAGATAAAGGTGCAACATATAATAAATGGCAATCACTGACGAGGAGAGCAAGAAAATACCTGCCAACTTCAGTTCATACCGGCAATTTTCAGACAATGCCACATGTTATGTTCAAAGTAAAATTCATTCGTCTATCTAATAACAGAGGTGGGGGATATTAAAGGACCCAGTTTTGTTAAAGAAATGTTTCAACTCACAGTAATAATTCAGAGTCCAGTCCGGGTCTACGGTGGTTGGTTGCAAGTAAAGTTATTACATTTTGAAGACAGGTTAGAAGAGCAATTTTCCTTGCCATAAAGGAAAGAACACACACACACACACAGAGCTTTTACCCAAGAAATAAAATAGTCGTTATATACACTCTCACAAACACAGTCTCTTATTCTTTCTCACACACACACATACAAATTGCCTTAATATCCTAAAGCAGCTCTCCAGTGCAGTTTCACAACTGTTTGATTTTCTCTTATTCTTCCTAACCTGCTGATAATTTATACACAAATGGAACCAATTTCTATTTAAATGCTTAATTGCAAGTAGTGTCAGCAAAGTATCTGCCAGAGATTTGAAGTCAAGAAAGCATCTGTGTTTTACTCTCCTCATAGGAAGCTATTTTTATATTGTGACTGAAAGGCCCCTTTATTTTTCTGTTGTTCATAATATATGTAAGTTTACAACTCTCATTTAGCATTTATTTTCACAAGTGCTTAGCATGAAGCTATTGATACACTTAAGGCAAAAAAAGGCCAATTCACAACATATTTGCTGCTGTTCAGAGCAATTTGATGTGGCTCATTGAAGATACACCTAATTTATGAAGCCCAAATGTCAACCATGTCCGTGCAAGGGCAGTGTGTGCCTGCTAGTTCTTCATACCTTACCTGTGCAAAACCTGAGGGTGAGACACTGTGCTAACTTTTGATTAATATTGTCAGGATGTGACCATTCTTTAGTACTAATGGTCGAAACTCAGTGCTCAAGCTTACAACTGAGCCTGAAGTGTGAATCCAGCTGATGTTCCAAAAGCAGAGCAGCCTGCAAAGACGGGGATTGCAAACGCAGGGTGGGTTCAGTGAGTCACCAGAACGCAGCATTTGTACAAACATGGAAAGGCCAGTTCCAGGGGATAATTAAATAGCCCAAAACATTGCAGGAATCTTTTTGATCTGCTTCAGATTATTTTTAATTTAGTGAAATTTTATCCCTTATCCTGGTCTTTTTCAATAGAAATATTATATTTAATTTAGTGAAACTTTTATCCCTTATCCTGGTCTTTTTCAATAGAAATATTATATTACATTACTTATATTTTTCTGTGATAATACTATAAAAATGAGAATTTCTCTCCCTCTGGTTACTGCTGTGCCACATTTTTACTATTTTGTCACCCTTTATGAAAATTGAGTTTATCTTTGCTCTTTTTTTTTGACAAACTATTGAACAGGGAGCAGATGTTTTTTGTCATTTGTCTGCAATAATGCCAGACTTTTTCCTAAGCTGCTGAATGCATGATTAACTTTAAACTGATCCTGCTACTGTGTATCATTTTTCCTATATCCTGTTGTGTTAAACTGTACCCATCATTACCTGGGATGTATCATGTACCCTAGTTCATATTAACCCATTCTGAATTTCTCACACTCTCAAACATGTGCAAAGCAGTTATTTCTATTACCATTACACATTTTTGCCACAGGATATATTTACTGAAATCAGTCAGTGCTGGTGTGTAAGGAGCTATTGACAGCTGATCTCTCCAGCCTGGGAAATGTAGTTACATAGTGCAGCAAAACTTTTTCCTCACAGAACATCCTTGTTACTTCAAATGATGATTCCATACTAAGTTATCGCAGTCTGGCATGTTGTCAGGTAATTGACAGCTATGAAAAGACCACATTCTTTCCCCACAAAGTTGCATACAGTTGTTCTGCTGGTGTGAAGTGTGGGTTTAACAAGGAAGGAGTCTTTAAACGTCATAACCTTGCTGAGGGGGTTGTTACCCCAACTGGCAAACGCTCAACTGTGAGCAACAGATTTATTACCTGACATAATTAATGGCCTAGATAGTGACATTTCCCATATTATAGACAATCATGAATTATGAGCCCAGCTGCTAGCCTTCTCATTCACTGAAATCGGTTGATAAATATGTTTATTCGAGGTCAGCTTGGCCTCATCCATTAGAAATATTGTTTTTCTAAACATTACATTGATTTAATTTAACTCTAATCAATTTAAAATGGTTCTGACAATTAACAAAAGCTTCAAATATGACCTTAAAGTAATAGGATTCATTAGCTATGTTTAGGATTAAACTTATCCTAATAGGGCTATTTTTCTTCTGAGGGCATGTAGTAGGCCGACTGGTGGTCAGTCAAAATGAAATCAATTATTATAAATTATACAGTTTGGGTTGATTATGTCGTGCCTGCTAATTTGTATAAATAAGGACCTCAAACAATAGAAGCCATTTATTAATAACTATCTGTGTCCCAACCTGTATCACACTTTATGCTACAGCTGCAGGATCATCTGTTACCCATGAAGTATTATATTCTCTACTGCTAGGCATATATGCTAATTAAACCCATAATTAATTGTAACAGTTATAGTTAAAGTCAAAATGCTGACAGCCTTTTTGGCCTATTATTCATGGTAATCAACTGATTCAAAAGGCAACGTAATCAACGATTCCTGCACTAGCCAGGGGATCACAATACAATGGCAGCACCAGTGACAGCTGGCACCCACAGGTCTTTGGGCACAATAGGAAATATAAACCTCCAGAACTGAAATGCCTCGGTATGAGCAGCGCCCTTTGTGTTTCTGAGGGAGCAGAGAAGCGTAAGTCACATTTAAGAGCTACCTCCCCAGTGCAGTGGTTAACAGAAGGGCACAGGAGCGCAGTGAGCCCACCCAGCCCTCCTGGGGCACCAGCAGCCCTCAGGGTCCTCTGGGTGTAACCCCTCACCAAACTCATCACCTGCAGCAGGGATGGCTTAGATTAGGGATGAGAGTTCTGGACAGTGCTTGGGAATATTAGGAAGAGATTTTATTGTCTCTGTTCTCATTGAATGTGTGCCTGCTGGACAGCGGGCAGGGCCCAAAAGGTGTGTGCTGTCCCTGGGTGTGTTACCTGCAGAAAGAGAGAACATTCTCTCAGCCTGAGCAGGGAGCATCTCCTTCCCCACATACACCTGTCTGTGGATCAGCCTTCGAACCTGTGGCAAATGCCTTTTATTTTGTTCCCAGGCACAGTGGTGGGTTCCAGCAGGGTGGAGAGAGGAGGGAGAAGGGGACAATCTGACTATTGCCAGCAGAGATCCACAAACACTCTTCTAAGACTCACTCTGGAACAAGTGTTCTGTGCTGGCACAAATTGGGGTGCCTCCAGAGCGACCTGAGCTCTTCAGAGGCCACCAAGGGTGGGAGAGGGAGTAAAAGCCAAATTAGTGGCCACTTCTAGCGATGACACTTTGCAGCCCAGATGAGGGACAGGGCCAGATGGACCATCTGAACATGTTGCACCCACAAGGTACCTGTCTCTGTGGAGGTCTTGCCTCACTTTCCTCCTCAATTTAAAGCCAGTCTAGTTATACATCCCTGCATGGGGCCTCAGACCACAATGTCTTTCCAAGTCATTCTGATGCCTTAAATGGCTAGAAACAGAGACTAGACAGAAATAAAGGAATAAAGGAGGGATTTATTTGAAAGGCCTTCAGAGGCACACTCTGGGCTCCAGAGGCTCCTGCCTCAGTGCATCCCAAAATGGACAATGACAGCTCCCGAGTTCTTCCCACTTTGATATCAGCATAAATTCACCAAGCAGAACCCAGCCAATAATGGAATTTCCCCAAGCTTGCCTCCCTCTCCCCAAGACGAAGGTTTAGAGTTCTTGGTCTGGGTGTCCTTGGAGAACAAACTAGAGAGGTTTTGTTATGACTATCATAGCATAAGAGAGCAGCACTTAAAAAGGTACAGGAAACTTCAGAGTTACACTAGCAGTACAGGATTTGAAAAACATAAAAGTTAAAACTTAAGGCATCAGTTCCTTCCATGGTGAGGCCAGTTTGTGGCCCACAGCACTGCCAGGCCAGCAAGTTTATACATACACATCGTGCTGCTGCTTAAACAAGGTTAGCCAGAGCCTCATTACTATGATTTACACTTTCAGTTACAGAGATGCCCATCCAACCCTATAACACATAAATTTATGGGCATCACAGAGAATTTTTTATTGTTAGAGCTCATATACAATGTGTGCCCTTAGTGACACATTTTTAAATAAAATATATTGCACTAGTGATTTCTAATGCTTAAAATAAAATAAAATAATAATCAACTTTTAGCTACAGTTTCCCCTGGTTATTGAGCTGAACTTAATGACTGGCTGAAAAGTATTTGTCAACACAACAGCTGGAGAGCAACACTTTCTTGTGGCTTTATGTCACAGCATATGCCAGCCACTCAGAACATGTGATAATTCAACTGGAGCTGGTACTACAATAGCAGATGGGTTGAAGCATTGTTATTCTCACTCTAGCTCCCAGCCCTTGAGGGATCACTAAATAAAATCAAAGCAGATGGACCATTACAAGCTCATTTGTGTTCACTACAAGCACCTCAACCTCCAGTTGTGATATACTGCACCTTTGTATAAAATGACATGTATGGTAACATGGCCTAATGAAAATAGCATCAGACTTGGCAAGTGAGGAATGAGACAGGGAAATATGCACAGATCTATTTATCACTGAGTTCTTACCTTGCAGAAAGGGCTCATTCCCATCCCTCTCTCTTTGCCCCCCCACCCCTGTCCCCAATGTTTAGCATAGTTTTTTTCTCTATGTTTATAATTTAATTTCCTCACACTTGTCACAAGAACTAGGAGGTGGTTGTTGGTTCTGACTGCAGGAGGGCTCCTAGCCTGGGCAAAGACAGGATGAATGCCACTAACTAGGAGTGCAGACCTCACTCCTGCACACCCTCGATGAACATGCTAATCCAGGTGGCCCACAGGGGTCAAGGCTTTAGCACCTACTGGCACCAATACTTGCAGGGACCAGGACACCTTGTACATTTCTCAGCCTGCTCTTGCCACGAGGTGTTCCATGACTCTGCACTTTTGAGCCTACGGGGGACTTAGTGCATAGAATCAACTGCTCCACTAAATTCCATCAATTTTGTCTGTGAGGTGCCAGTCAGCATCTCTGAGCAAACTCCCAGGGCATGGCAGGCACTTGCTTCCCCAGGACACTGTCAGTTTCCAGAGGAGGATCCTTTGGGGTCTACTGGCAAAGTCAGAGTTTGAACTGAAAAATTCTTCTTGCCACCCTCAGCAGCCCAACATAAAATCAAAGGCACATCCAGTGCCTGCTTAAAAAATATCTTCTGAGCAACTTGTACAGCAATGTACCAACAATGTCACCTGAAGGCTTTGTCCTAGAGTTCCCTCCCTGACCATCCTGCTCCAGGGAGCCCCAGCAAGATGAAATATGACAGGAAAGCTCTTGCTTCCCTTTATGACAACTGTGCTTCTCAACCACAGAGGCACAAACACACAGACACAAACATTTGTCTGTGTGTGCAGTCAGTGTCAATTCCCAAACTGAACTCCTCTCAAATGTGAGCTTTTCATATCCACAGGTATCTTTCCTTCTGCCCAGTTTTAAACAGCTTCTGTGCCCTGCTGCAGAAACAGCTGCAGTCAGTGCTAAATAGAATATACTGTGAACTTTTTCAAGACTTAGAGAGTTCTGTTTTTTGCTGCATTAATAGGAAAATTGTGAGAGTACATAGTGTTTGGGGAGAGTTAAATGCTTTTGGTTCTGTCTGCAGGAAAGACCCATATAAGACTATGAACTTTTAGCAAAATCTCCATGGGTCACCTGACTGCCATAGGTGTCTCCTCATCCAGCTGCTGCTGGGCTTTAAAGAGCCAGAGAGCTGCAGCAGTGTAGAGCCAAAGAAATCACTTCACTGGGGTTGATAAATACAGCTGAACTTCAGTGACTGCAATACGCAGTTGAAAAACTTGTCCAGCTTTTTCTGTGAAACAGCCTCTTCCTGATTGTCTTAATTGTATAAAATGATGAATGGATAATGTTTCTCACCTTACCCAGAAACTGCAGGGCAGCTGGATGTGTCAAGGACAGTGCTTCCAGGGAGCACACTGCGTGCAGCTCGTGGCCACGTCCTGCTTTGTTTGTTCTTCCTGAGCACTTTCTGCTCAGTGCAGTGACTCATCCTCAACTGTGAATTGGTGAAACTCTGTCAGAGGCATGTGCAGGTCCGGTCAGGCATCAGCACTGCCCCTTATCTGCTGGCCAGCTTTCCTATCAGCCAAACTAATTTGCTAAGGTAATTCTGTTTCCTGCCATCTATTACAATAAATCAACCACTGTAGCTTCATTGAATTCTCTGCCAACTGCTGCCCTTGAAATTCTCAAACTGTATGGGGGGCTGGGAGGGAAACTTGTACTCTTCTAAATATAAGAAAGTTTTAGATAAACAGCTTGATATTCTGGGCAATGCTGTACCTCAGCCCCACATTAATGGTGTGCCAGAGTCAGCTCAGAGGAAAACCCCAACGCATCAATCATTCCTTTGAAAACAACTTTATGAATAATGTGATCTCGGGTGGTAAAGCACGTGTGGGTAAACACAAACACGGCAAGTGACACAGAGAGACAGAGAACACAAGCAGGAAAGAGACAGAGTACAATGACAAGGGATTCACTGTTGAAGAAAGAAATAAATATGTTCCAATGAAATGGTAACTCCCTAACAATTCATTTTGAAGAGGAAAAATATATTGAGTATGGATGGGAATTGAAGAAACATGAAACATCCCAGAGCATGCCTACTACAGCAACTAGACTTCAGGGGGAAAACTGTATTCTGCTTTTCCTTATAGCAATATCAAATACTGAGTGATATTACAATTCACAGCCATATTTAAAATTAGAAGATACATTAGTTTCTACCCTACTTGTATAGTTTTTTAGATTAGATATTTAATAATGTTAATTTTTTTGGTTTTTTTTTTAAAGGGACCTCTATCCCTCATGAAATTTCAGCGCTTTCTTTTGAATTATCCCGAAGATCAACACTGGTTTTGCAATAGCTCTGCTAGGATAAAACTCAGCCTGCACCAGTTTTAGGTTGCTGATTGAAGCCAACTCCTTTCTCAGCAACATGGTTGAGTTCATTCAGTCAATCATTTGGCAGAAGAATGTTTAAGCATAATTGCATATCCTCTCCCTGTCTTTAAATATTCAGAGGAAAAGTCACAGAAGAACCGATAATGTAACAATAATTATGGGGCTAAAGAACAGTATTATAGTGTGAACTCATATATCCTTTGGTTTCATTTACATGTTTAACAGCTGCTGGTTTCTCCATTATAGAAAGATCATTACCTGACTTGTAAGAAGAGAGGGGGAGTCTGTTCACCTTTGGGCAACTAGCTCTGCATTTATTAATAGTTGTTGCCCATCTCATTATACATTTAATTGCTGCATTATAATTTATTTATTCATTGATTTATTGTAATAGATGAGTAGCAACAAAATTACCTTTGCAAATTACTTTGATAGGTGGGAAGTTTGCATGGTTTAAAAATACCCCAACGTAAAGTTTGGAATGTGAGATGTTACCTAGTGACATCTTCACATCTTCACACATAAGCACTAGCAGAGTCAAAATGGTCTCATTACAAAGTGAAGGTAAATCCAGCCAATTTATATACTGTTTAAAAAGAAATTACTATGTAACTTCTGTACAATTATCGTTACATTCCCAGATGTCACTTTGCTTCACGGAAGAGGGAATTGCCTGAAAAATGAAGGACAGAGCATGGAAAGCAAATACTAGTCAAAAATGATAAAGCTAAAAGTGTAGGAAGTTTGCAGAGCTCGTGGTGAAGCCAGGCCTGCCTTGCTGTCAGTGTGTGAGCTCAGCCCCACAGCCCCAGCAAAGCACCAGCGACCAGAGGGGACCACGAAGGGTCAGGTAGAGCCAGAGATAAAAAATACACACAGAGAATTATTACCATTTTCAGTTTTTAATACATATAGGGAATAGTTAGACCCAGAAAAGCTCTTCTTTTTTTTTTTTTTTATTAATTAAAATTAATGATTTTATAAAAGTTATTAATGAATAACAATATCTGCTATCGAATTTCTGTATTCAGACATCAACCAGCTGCAAAACTTGTCAGTTAGGGCCACCAAATGCAGGTTGGTTTTTGGCCGGGGTGCTGCTTTTATTTTTGTCCTTAAAACCTGGAGCCTGCACCAGCTCCCAGGGGCGGTGGGACTCCTCCAGGGCCCGGAGCGGGCTGGGAGCAGGATGCTGCTGGAGAACCTGGAGGGAAGCCGGGGGCTGAGGGAGGATCAGGTGCAGCCACACCACCAGGCTCGGCTCCCACGGCTGGACCTCTTCCCATGGAGTCCCTGGGCTCTCTTCTGTGACACTTCATTTTGCATGAATGTTTTTGGTGTGAAAAATTATTACTGCATTCACATTGTTGATAGAGTTTTCATCAGCTTCCACTGAGTGCCGCAAATACCCCTCAGATTTCGTTGGCTTTTCCAAGCAGTATCTGCTTCCATCACCCAGACACGGGCACCATTTGGATCCAGTTTTCCACGGCAGGGTCCGAAGTGGTGCAGTGAGACGTGGCCAGCACGCGTGGCCTCGGGCTGTGGTGGGCAGCTCCGGCCCCACGGAGGGGACACGGAGGGGGACACGGCGGAGGAGACACGAGGGGGACACGGGGGGGACACGGAGGGGACACGGGGGGACACGGGGAGACACGGAGAGGACACGGAGGAG
>VZRF01000187.1:730375-758209 GCA_013396875.1 Vireo altiloquus
AGGGGACACGGAGGGACACGGGGGGACACGGGGGGACACGGCGCTGCCGTGCCGGTGCCAGCAGTGCCCCCGCGCGGCCGCAGCCCGGAGGCGCAGCCGGGACTCGGCACAGCCACGGTGTCACCGCGCCGCTAACGAAAAGCTCCGCTCGAATAACAAACCCACCCTTGACAGCAGCTGTTTCCTAAACTCGGCTTTTGCACCTGTTTTTACAAGTGTTTAAGATTTTTCGGTAAGATAAAAATATTTTAAAATTACTTAAGTTGACGGCATTCCTTTTGCACGCCCAGGTAGGACTTTATTCACTATTCTTATCTATTTTTATTTATTTATTATTACTAAAATACTCAGAAAAGTAAATAAAAAGGTAAACCTAGAAGTACTGGAGAGGCGTTAGTATTTCTCTAGACAGGAAACACAAATGAAGTGGGTGCTACAGCATTTTTCCAGGAGGAGCTGCTCACAAGGGTTAGTAAGGTGGTGAACTAAGCATTTAAAAATAAAATAATTTCCCCCCCAGGAAAACTCCGGGTAGCTATAGCCACTTTTTGGTGGTTTTCCCTTACAGCACTTGGTGCTAACTGGTAAGACATCAGAAGTATCCTTAGACTCGATTTTATACAGTACAACAATTAAGTTTCCTAGAAATTTTTTCCTAGAAATTTCCTAGAAAAGTTGAAGGAAGGACTGAAAGAAATGTACAAACATAAATCCCCCTGTACAAAGCTAGTTCACCCTGTATTCATGCTTTTTCATGAAACTCCCAAATTTCCAAGCCCCAAAGAAACAAATAGAGCCATAAGAATAATATTTTTAATTAATATTAATACAGAAAGAGCACATAGTACATTCCTTTCCAGCAGCAGCTCATTCAGCCCTACCATTGGAAAAAAAAATAAATTAAGGCTAGTTGAGGGCAACCCGATCCAATGGTTTGTTTCCCTAATGCCTTCTTGGAGACAGCCTTGTAAGTTTAAGAGACTATTTGTGCACAAAACATGGGATGTTTATTTAGCAAAACATCAAGAACAGATAAAAACATGCTTTGTTACAGTGGTAAAAATACACAGAGCTTTCAAGCTGCTTTTTACACCAGCTCAGTTGGGAAACCACACCAGCCTGGTGTGCAGCACGGTGGTGCCTCGCTATTGTATGGAACAGGCAATTGTCAGGGATCATGGTGTCCACACTCAGCTGCTCAGTGCAGTATAAAGTGCACGAGAAAAATAAGTGCATTGAAATGAACCATTTATGATCAAGAGCAATTCTTGTTACACAGAGTACTTGCATAAACCAGGAACCTCACAGGCTCTTCAGTACAACACAGTACTACAATTTTCAAGAGCACAGAATCAGTATCACATATTAGAAAGACCTTTACTGAACATAGATATGTTTGTATTTTTTCCTCCAATTATCTCCCCCGCCCAAAGACAAGCCTGATGTAACTTACGGTGAGTTTGGTTGGGGTTTTCTTGAAGGATTTTGTTTGCTTGAGTAAATCTGTAAGGCATCACCTTTAACTAATACCTTGTCTTTACCCTCTATGTTCAAAATAAGCAAGGATTTAGTGGCACAGTGATTTATTCCATTTTGAACCCCTAGTTCTAAAAATGTTTAGCAGAGCAGGCAAGTTGTATGGAGTGAAGGTTTTTTCCCCAGTTACAAAAGTTTATGTCCTATGAAACTTTACATTTTTACAGGCTGTCAGGAATCATGCTGTTGATGTATTTTCCTACTCACATGTTAAAGGCCATTGTTAGCAGTACTTATGAGCCAAAACATGAAGCAATGATCTAAGTGCTATTAATGTGGGGAGACAATCACCATATTAAAAGAAAGAGAGAGAGAAGAACTGATTGGGAGGTTTCCAAATGCATTAAACAACATAAATGTTGGGTGCTTAGTCATTGGAATATTTGGGCATTACAGTTAACAGCAGTAGATGCTTAAAATGCAGGCTTCAAAATAGCTTATTCAAATCCCCTAGAAATATATGCTGAAGGCTAAAAAAAACCACAAAAACCCCATCTTTTCTACCCTTGCATATAAGTTATTTTACAAATTTCCTTTCACAGTGAAATCACTTTTCTGTTTGTATACTCGTTTCTGAGAAAGGAAATAAAATTGGGGTTATTTCTAAAACATTTCATTAACATTGCCAGATCACCTCCAATGCAGTGCAGTACAGCACACAGCAATACATTTTAGATTAAAAGAAGACTCCTTGATTGCCAAAACTATTTTTTTTTGCATGCTATAGAAGACATCTCTGCCCTCTTCACTGGTAAACAACAAACTAACCATGTAATCATACACTGCTTGCAAAACTATTTACCATTTTGCAATAATCTATAGTACAAAATGCAGGCTGTAAAGCACTGCCTGCCTTTCCAAACACAGTATTTGTCAGCAAGAAGTGTGCACAGTAAAGAATATTCCCTATGTGTCCCACAGGAAGAGTCCACACTTCTTTTCCTTTTCCTTTTCCATTGAAAGGCCAGAAGATGGGAGGCAGGAAGCCAAGCAGCTCATTTACACCTATCTGTATTAATTCCTTTCTGCTAATGGAGTATGTATCCTGAAAAGCTGGATACTTCCCAGCTGTAAAAAACAGTGGATATTTTGCTACAAGATTATTCACCTAGGAAACTTTAATAAAGCTGCCAATTCCAATTCTCTCCTCCAGCCATAGCAGGTCCAAGGCTGTTCTCCAAGTTCAGGTAGGAAGAGGTAACTGTATGTAATGAGGCTGGAGGGGTTGGAAAGATGACACCAGTGCAGGACATATCAAATTAATGCATTGGAGGAAGTTGAAAATAAATCTAGGGCTAGGGAAGAGAAAGAATCCAGATATTCAGACTGGTCTCATCAATACAGGTTTGTGCTTGGGCCTGTGTTTGCTCCTTGTTCAAAGGGTACACTGCTTGTACCTCCTCCTCCCACCCCAGTGGGCCTGAGGCTAAAAGGATCAAACCTTGCAGAGAGCAAGGTGAGTCTGTTCTATTACTATTGTCTTTCTTGCCTAGGGCCCTCAGTCGTTGCTTTGCAAACAGGGCTCTAAAAACATCACTTGAGGAACATGGATGCTGCAGCCAACTCTCCTCTCCCACACACAGCCAAGGGTGGGCTACCAACCCCTCTGCTCAGAATGCCCACAGGAATCAACACGGGCTGCCCCTACTCTCATTACCCACCAGATGCTTTGGTGGCATCTTTGTCAACACAGCCGAGCTGCTGCCCCAGCTGCTGCAGGGTGGATGCAGCTGAGGAAGTGCCCATGGACAATGACCAATCCATTGACAGGTGGTTGTAGAATCCATCACCTAAAACCTCAATTCTTTGAGGAGAGAAAGAGGTCAAGAGCCCATGGTAGTACTGAAACTAGAGAGTTTTGCCAAGGAGCACAGACAAGATAAATAAGGCAAGGGAAGATGAAAACCAGGAGACTCTTGAGGCAAAATCCAGTGACACTTCTAATAACCTTGTTGCTCTTGAGAGTGGAAGATTAGAGCACACTTCATGCAAAGGCTAATGGAACAGATCAACCCCCTCAGCAGCCCTGCTTTACACACATTAGCCCTTCAAGCAGTTTTCAAACCTCTCTCTACTACCATTCTATGGTAGAGTGTGTCCCAAAGAAAGATTCTAGGTTTCCAAGAAAAACAAAGTAACTACATTTTCTACAATAAGGGATCAGTCTCTACTGCCTTTAAAACAGTGGCTTTTTCAATGTGGCTTTTCCTCTGTTTTATTTTGTTATCTCTTCCCTTCTATAGACGTCATCCCAAAAAGTAAGTTTCCATATAAAATATTTTAAGAGCTGAAAATGTACAGTTCATATATATGCAATTTGTACGATCAGATGTTACTGTATATATAGAGTTGCATGTTTGCTAGTCAGTGTAGACAGAAGTAACTAAAGGCAACTAAAACAACAGTTTTTCATTGCAAACAGGAACCAACGAAGCATAGTATTTTACATTAACACAGGTTTTGCAGTTTTTCAAGTTAGTTTTCATTAGGTACTTGGTATACAGTAAAACTCTGATCTACCTTTATTTATAGTTTCATCTTTCCAGGCAAAGATTTTTAATATTCTCTTTTTAATATTACTAATCCTGAAATGAAGAGTCAGATATATAACATATTCCCAGGCAGTAGCTTAATGTACTGTAGAAAAGTCAGTTTTGTTTACCAAGGACTAGAATTCACTTCAGTAACATTCCCTGAGGCAATCCATGATTTTATTGTTTTGTCCTGGAATCATTTGTGTACAGTTGCTGTTCTGTTCCAGACTGCTTTGTTTCTTTAAAAATAGTCACTTAGAAAAAGACATCTGTTAACTTTCATTGCTAATTTTATATTTTAGCAATTATGTGTCTCCTTAATATCCTCTTCTTTTCCTCTCTTTCCCCTCCAAAAATTACAAGCTAACGACACAGCAAGTCTGTGCGCTTGATTTTTGCAAGACAGGGATTCAGATTTTTAAATGAGTGTTAATTTTTGGAACTCAAAAGAATGTAGTAGACAACAGAACATAATATGCAATGAGCAGTCTAAAATTTATCTTACTAAAACTGAAGTTATTCTCTCTTTGAGAGAGAACCTATGGTGCTAAAAAGATCAAGGTGAGGAGACCGTTGGGGGTAGAGAAACACACGAGAATCATTATCCCTGTCCACAGAAAAGCACTGAACTAGAACACTGTATCCTTACATTCCCAATGGACTAAGGAGATTTCTCCTGATACAATTTCACCTTTTACATTTCAAAAATGCCTGTGTATCACCAATGCACTTAAAGCTTTTCAGTTTTAGTAACTTAACTTTGTTTATAAAACAAACACACACAAGCACACTTCTTAGAGTGCAAAATGCTTAAATACTTCAGTGACAGAACTCCATGTGTAGTTTTTGGAACAGTAAATCCTCTTGATGTCATAGTCAACTTCTTCCATTGCCAGCAACGGTTGCATTGAACTACCCAAAACTGCAGCAAACGCAAGAGTGGGCAACTCTGAACTGTCTCTTCAGTTCTGCAGAGATCCTGGTTCATTTGTATAAACTCATCGTTGGACTTTGATACATGCACATGTAAGCATCACAAAGCAGTCTTCGTGCACAACCTTGGATTTTTCTGGAATCCAGCGAGTGCAATTCTTCTAGAGACATCTTCAGGTATTCACCAACTTCTGGGCATGGGGTAACTTGTGGAATGTTAAAGCCATTCTGACCTCCTTTTAAAGCATAAGGAAAGAAGGAGAAACAGATTAGGAAAGTATTTACATGTATTTGTTCTTTATAAGGTACTTTTACAATGACAGCATCACCAGCTCTTGAAAATGCCTTCTAATAAACCTAACTATGCCACACTTCATAGATGTTTACCCTGACTGCTGCAGGGAAAACATCTATGAAAAGTGTATTGTTCAAGAAATCACAACTAGAGTCGGAATAGTGTAGTGTTTACCAACAAAGCACACCCACACAAACACCATACAAAGCCAAGGAGAACTTTGGGCTTTCATTAACACCAAGAATTCTGCATGACTTTAGGAGTGACCTGAATACATAAACCACCTCACATGCACTGAATTTGTTAATAATGTGACAATTAGTAGCAGCTGATGAATTTACAAACCGTGTCTGTACCTGACTTGCAAGACTAAGGCAGGACTTGCTCCTGGCCATTTTCCGCATAAAAATAAGCAAATTCAAACAATGCAAGTATGGACATCCTGCTGTTCCCAGCAGACATTTTAGCTTATGAAGAAAAGCTGAAGAAAAATATGTGCAATACAAAAAAACCCCTTAAGATCAGCAGAAGATATTTCCAGCATCTCATGTGATCTAAATTCCTGACATAAAGTGGTTCTTTATAAACTTCAGTCATACATATTTCAAGCAGTCTGAAACAAAACTTGATTGTCTTCTGACTGTTCTAAGAAAGTTACTTTAATTCTGTAGTAGTTTCATTTTCAACAGGAGGCAAGATTCTTCTCTCCCTGCCAAACCCCTCCCATACTGTAACAGAGGGGTTCAAGAATGCTTCATGCAAAAATTGTAACTATGTGTTTGACATTTCATCTATTACTGTTTTTCTCAGGCACCAGAATCGAGAGTCCATATTTAAACAGGATCTGTTAAAATAGCAGTATCTAAGAAAACACTTGATTTAATGACATTTGTATTATTACAGGGTAACATTTTTCCACTGATAACTCTAAAGGGATTCGAAGGAATAACATAGATGCTGTAATATGTGACTATTTCCTTTATTGTAATGGCACCTACCCTAAATCATTTAAGAAAAAGCAATAAAAATATTTGCATGTTAACTGACAATCATGTCCATTCTGTCAAATAAAATTTAAAGTACATTCCTGAAGTTGACTGTTTAAAAGTAACTCTCTCTGCCAAATTTGCAAAGCACAGAAAAATGTATAGGGAGTCCTGCAAGAAAACTTCTGCAGTTACTTCTGTACCATCTACTTACTAAGGTATCCAATTTAGGTGAAATTCAGAATATGCAAATCAGCAGCTGCCATGAAATCCATGTGCTGAGGTAAGGCTGAGTCAAGATCAGTATCTCAGCATCACATACATCAAGTTAAATGATACTAATAACCCAAAACTTTAAGAAATAGACACTGAAATCTAAAACACAAATACAAAAAAGTAACAGAAAAGGAAGAGAGCAAAGGAGAGGTTACCATCGCGATCTGCCATGCTGTCGAAGAAGAGCCAGGCGGAGTCATCCCTGCCGTACTTCACAAAGGCTACATAGTGGCTGGTCTCGATGCACAGCACTGCAAACAGCTCCATCTTCTGAGAGGGGATGCAGCCGTGCCGCCAGTCCCAGTCTGGCAGATCCTTGGGAAGTGACAATGGATTGAATTTATGACTCTGTCTCTTGGGATGAAGATGAACCTATAATTGAAGTGATATTTCAGAAAAGAAAAAAACACCCCGTAAGATTATTTGTTTCAGTGGCAGACAAAGCCAAAAAGAACATTACTGCTGAACAGAAGATTAATGGCATTAGAGAAGGAACTGCAATAACAGTAGCTGACTAAACGTTTCTTCTATTTTCCCCACCAGTATAGTTCAATATTGCCCTGAAAACTCAAATCTAAGGTTAGAAGGGAGGTCAGGTTTAATGCAATGATTTCCTACTAAGCTCAGATTAGAAAACAAGCCATAACTGACATCTTCATGCAATTTCCAAAAAGCAAAATTAAGCATTTCTGTCATGAATTTATCAACTAACAAGGTAGTATGTACATAAAATTGGGATTTAAAGCACACAATTACTACTTCTCCACTGTGTCCAGTCCTGGATCTGGCAGTTGCCACGTTGATGAACACACAACAGGAGTTCCTGATCTGTCACCAAAGCAAACACTACTTGGTGGGTGGCAGCTATCCTGGTGCTGGTGAGGAAGTCTCACTATGCTTTTCTGCCTTTCTTTCAATTATCACAGCATTAACCATTTGGGTTAAAGCCATGAGAATAACAAAGACAAGCACTTACTTGTGTATTGCACGTTTTGCAGAACTGCTTGATTTTGCCAGCAGAAATATCAGTGTCTTCATAACACTCCCTGCACTCGTACATAGCGAGCCCTCCGCAGATGCGGCACTGCCTGGGAGCTGCATTTGCAAGAAAGGCATTAGTCTCCAGGATGGGGAGGCTTTTTTTTTAAAGAAAATGAAGGAGAACTATTATTTTAAATGGAGAAAGACACTGAATTTTAAAAAAAGTTAAAATGAGATTGCTAATCAAAACAGAAATGTACCACTCTATTTAACTTCTCTTTGGTGCAATGTGGATTAAGAGAAAAGCTTTTACACTGGTAAGTTGCAAAACAAGATGATAAAAATCAAGTGCATGACACAAATACAGACTTTTAAATCATGTTAGCTGTCTCTATCATCACATTGGTAGAGCTAGCTTAGTCCATATGGCTATCAACACCACCAAAAAAAAAAAAAAGCATAAGCTGATGGCCTTAACAACTTCAGAGATTATTATTCTAATGAGTTTTGGCAGTTTTATTAATTCTTATCTCAAATTCAAAAGCAGGTGTCCTTCCTTAGGTAATGCAAAGAAAAATTCAGTGGATGACCAATGTCAGAAACGTAGGTCACAAAAAGAAGTGATATAATTACGGCTGAAAAATGCCACAATATGCCACAGGTGCATGTCCTCATCTCAGGTTCTCTCCTAATCTGATGACCTAATGAGCAGCTATATTGATGATGCTATTAATGAACTGCTTTGCTGCTAATAACTAAATTTTAAAAACACCCTCCTGAAATAAGTTCAGTTGTACAGGTACTCAAGACTTAAACACAATAAAGGAAATTAAAATCTATACATTCTTCTGCATTAGAACTTCGAATTGACGTAAGGAAAAAATGCCTTCTAGCCAGTAAACTCTTATTTCTTCTCACCCTGAGCATCTCACACTATCTTGGTAAATAGCTAATAGAAAAAAATCCCAAACCCACCACAAGTACCATTAGTAGTTTCACTGTGTCAATCAGTCTCAGCAACTCTTTCATTATACAATGCAATGTTATATACTTACTGTCTTCAAGCAAGTCTGTTATATTCAATTCCAAGGATGGAAAAATTTTATTAAACATTTTGAAATCTTTTCCAAACCGGGGCATCTGGATAATCAGGCAAGAGGGTGCCTAGGTAAAATGCCAGAATATAATGTAATAAACCTGAGATAATTATTTATCTAACTTCATAGACATTCTTCTAATGCTATAAATATATTCATGTTATTTAAACTCACAGCCCACTGACAGAGGTATCTCAAAGTATTAGTCCTTAAAACAACTTACTGGCAGCAGCCAAGAAGTTTTCTTTTAGTAATTCTTTACCTAAATCCCTTTCATCTGTTCAGCCAAAGAATACATGTCATTAAATGAACCTTAAAATATTTTTGCTATGTAGGCATCCAGATGACTGACACAATATTCCCAATTCCACCACATCTGCATGTTTTTACACCAAATCCTACTTTGGTCCCATTGCTGAATGGACAGATATTTAGGTATGATCACTTCTAACACGGCAACAGTTGTCACCAACCTCTGCAAACTTCAAGTTGCTGTTGATGAATGACCACTCTAGTAACTGCTGAATTGTTGGGACTCCAACTTTCTCATTTTTGTCCATAAAAATTTGATAGAAGTAACAGTCTTGTACTTTCTGACCTGCTGATCTAAAAACAGATTTAAAGAAAAAAATAAAAAAAACCAACAGATTCTGTAGCTTTACTGTAATGACGACTGTAACTTACTAGGAAAATAATATCTACATGAAAATGGCCTACAAAACATCCTCTCTTTATTGAAATATATTGTGCTTTAAAAAACTTCAAACAAACAACAAAGCCAAAAAAAACACAGCCTCCTGCCCACAACAACAAAGTACCAGGCAGTCAAGTGTGGACTGATTATGGAAAAATTTAAAGAAAAACAAAATCAGTGTGAGTTTCAGAGTATGTTTTAAAAACATATGGCTATGCATGGCTGAACTACCAACTGATAAATACTTCCTAAGCATCTGCATCAAAAACTCCAAGACAATAAAGCAGCTTTCATTGGAGAGACAATTAGGAGTTTCAGTAATAAAATATCAAATGAAACAACAATAATTATCTTCAGTATGATGGGTTTAATGAAACATTTCCTCTAAATCAGAGCGATATTTACACTGCTTCCTGCAGTGGAAGTCTCACACAGATGGCTAATGTTGCTAGACTTGCTCTATAGTTAGCAGAGAACTTTCCAAAAGGATAACCCAAATTCAAGGCTGTCCAGCTCTAATTAAGATTCCTTCCACACCTAGGCAAACTCTGAGGCAGGTTACCACATAAGGAAAAAATGCAAGCCATAGTAAATAGCCTGGAGACACTTCTTCATCCTCACCAAAATAAAAAATAAAAAAAAAGGAAAAAAACCTTTCCACTAAAACCACACATCCCTACCACAAACCAATTATCCACTTCAAAAAACAAGAACCACAAAACCACAACACATTTTGTATGGACAGGGAGAGGGACACAGGATTAAGCTACCAATTTAAGTATGTTTTGAAGTCAGATGTTCAAAACATAGTCAAACATCAAGTACCAATGTTTTCAGAGAGTATTTCTGTTAAATAAATATAAATCTGATATATTTTGGAGGAGATCTTCAGATGAGCAATTTAACCTCCTCTGGAAGTACAACAGAAAGGATATAGAAGGCTGTGCTCAAGTTGAAGAAATGGTTTTTGCTACTATGGATAAAAGCACATAGGACGAACTAGCCTCTAATAGCAAAAGAAAACAGTTAGGTAGGAGCTGTCCCATCTCAGCATCAAGAGTTCCTGGGATGAAATTCCTGGGAACTTTCATCAAATTTGCTATAAAGTGTAACCTGCTCCCATCCCAGCAAGCATTTAAGTCACTGTTGTTTTTTAGAGTACTCAGGCATTGAGAGGACTCTAAGAGCATGATCCTCAGTGTTACCACTACTAATCTTAAGCCTTCTGTCTAAGAAGAAAGGAGACTTCTGAATTTTCCTTGATGAGTTCAGGTATGTGCACAATACACACAAACTCTGGTGCTAAAAGCTGAATGGTGGAACATAAGTTTTGTTCTCTGTATGGCACAGACACAACAAAACCCTTGAAGGCCACAGAAATTAAAAAAAAAAAAAGATTCACCTTATTTTCAACAGTGGCTCAACTCTTAGAATATGGTGAAATAAAATATTCAAAAATTCTTCTGGATCTGGAGGGAGGAGAGAAAAACAGTTTTGTTAGCATGCAAAACCAGATACATTATTCAAGACTCATTTAAAGTGAAGGTTTTCAAAAATTTCATAGAAAAAAAGTAACAGTTAATTTTTACAGCTTTATTACCACAATAAGATTATGACAAACAACATTTTCAAGACAAACCTCTATTCTTTCAGTATTAAATGGCTCTAATAAAAGGTACAGGCTCAACAGGGTAACAAAGCTTTCCAGGGAAGTTAAAAAAGATGCTCTGTATTTTAGAGGGATCAATTGGCACCACACCACTTTTCCAGGAGAAATAAAAGGTTTCAAAAGGAAACAGTGAATCTGCAGGGAGCCAGTGAGGAGCAGTGACAGTAACACAAAAACTACACAATAGTCCCAAGTTCATCTAAACTAGAGACCAAGCTCTCTAACCAAGAATGCAGCCAACAGCAGCTTCCCAGAGGGCTGTTCTCCCCCACCACAGTTTGCTGATGTATTTCTCTCCCTGCCACTAACTGCAGTAAATACTGGTTCCAGCATTCAGTATTTACAAAGCAGTATTCTCCTGAATAAAAGCAAAACAGGTACATAATACAATGCTAATTAATCAATATATGCAGCAGAAGATCAAAAAGTTGGGAACTGATTTTTCTAACATGATTTGAACATTTTATTTCTTAAAATACTACATAACCATTGTAACAATGAAATGTTGTAGTGGAAAAGTTTATTCCTCAGGGATCAAAGTGACTGTGAAAGAGGACAAAGACTCCACCCTTATCACAGTCTTCTCCACTAACTGCCAGAAGGGAGTTACAGAAGCACAGGAAGGCACTAAAAGAAATCCAGGCAGCAGAAGACTGCAGAAATTGTTTAGCTAGGGTTCCTTACATACCTGAGGAAGCAGAAAAGACCTTTCTAGCAGCCAAGGGTCCCTCAGATCTCTGATAGAGATTCTATTGCCACAGCAAAATATTTGGGTGTTTTGCTCTGGTATAATTATACAGCAAGGTTCCTCAGTTCCTTCATATTAGATTCTTATAAGTCTCAAAGAAAAGCAAACCTGCCCCGTTACCTTTTTCCTCTGAAGTGAATCCTGATGCAGCCTCAACTTTTTCAAGTATTTTCCTCAGTTTCATTATTTTTGTAGCACATACATATCCGTATCTAAGATAAATGAGTTTAATAAGCTATTAGCTAGTTTGTGATCAAGTGAGAGAAGTACAAAAGAACCCAAAACCAACCAACCACCTAAATACTGAAATACTGGTTCTCAAATCCTTCTCTAACTGCATACAGTATTTCTTCAAAACTACATACTGATTTCTCATATTTAATCTGACTCCCAGTTTTCTTAATGTAGTATAAATTTAATGCAGTACTCAATGTTCTTTTATAACCTTTAAGAGCATTTTTAATCATTGACTTACCAGGATAACTGTTTTCGGATTTGTCAGTCAATTACTTTTGATTTGTTTTCACTCTAATTTGCACCTCTTAATACATCATTTCAGAATGTCACATAATAACAGCACTGTGGGAGTTTTTAACAAAAAACCATTTCAATATTTGAGAAAAAGACACAGAGCTGTAATGCTGACCTAAGAAGCTGAGGCTTTGAGCATTCAGTTTTTTTCCCTAAAGTTTTAAGCATTGTAAAAGGACAGTAAAACATTCAGCCATCTCAGCCAGCTGAGCTTTCTGCTACTCAGTGTGTATCCTGCTATCCTACCTGTTCCACACACCCTGGAACACACCAGGCAAAGCACACACTCCCTGACAACAACAAGGTGTCAGGGGCCAATAAAAACTTTGTCATTAATTGTTCAGTGACAGCCCACAGAATTTTGAAACTACAACTGAATTATTCACGTTTGAAAAAAATTAAGCTTAAGAACAATAACTTTTCATGGAGATTTTTGTTGCATCTCCTTTGCTCAGTGTACCTAAGAAATTACAAAGGTCATATTAAGTTCTTTTAATAAAAGCATTTTAGTTGCTTGCAGACCACATGTAAAAAGTAAGGAAACTTCTAAAGCCCTGCTAAATCTATCAGATTGTGAAACTCCACATAAGATAACCTAAATAATTTTCTTGTCAACTACAAGAGCATTAAAAACATGTAAATATGAATGCTGTGAGCAAACATAACTTGTATTTATCAATACTTTTGTATTCATACTTGTATGAATTTTACAATGGCTTTGTTCTGATCCATTTGCAAATAAGAAACTAGTGAAAATAATTTATCATTAAACAATGAATAACTATTTCCAGTTATCACTGATTAAATTTGCCATGAAGGAAAAGTAAAAATACAAAAAAAAACCACACTGAGAAGAAGCAGATAGCCAAATTTCTCAGATTTGCAGTAGGAATGCAAACACTGCAGGATCTCTCTGATTCACTTTAGACTACAGACCAGTTCTTGCCTTTACTTACATTCTCAGAGGATTCACAATCTCTGTCCGCAGCAGCTCCTGAGTCTCACTATAATACTCTACATCATTCATTTCTTTAGGTCTGAGTAGCACAGTGTCCAAAACAGAGCTAAAAGAAAACAGGCTACAAAGAAAAAATGAAAAGGAAGGTTGTTTTGACTGTTCAGATGCCTGAGCAATATAAGACAAACCAAGCAAAGCCACAGAATTAAAGAACTAAACAAACTCAAAAAAAGGCAATTAAGGACAGGGGACACAGCTGCACTAAATAACAAAGTCCACTCCAACCCCATATCCTTTCTGCAGCAAATTACAGAACCAGTTGCCCAGTCAGGATTTTGCAAAGAAGCTGTAAGAGGCATTTCCCTCCCTCCACCCCAGCCTGTGTTCTCCTTATTCCTCAACCATTTACAGGCCAGGGACTCCCTCAGCCTAAAGAAGCAGATCCATAAGGGCTGGTGCAGTTTGGACAAGAGCAGCACTGCACTGCTCACCCTGGGAGAGCACAGGGATGTGTCAGACTGCAGCACAGGACACTGGGAGCTGCACAGTAATACACACAGACAGTCACTCAAGCAAAGACCACAGGTTCTGCATTTCTAGCATGGGATGCCACTAAACAAATTATGAACTTACCAGAATAAGGTGGAGTCTAAGTAACAGGAGTTGTAATGACCCTGGATACCTTTCTTCTTTCCAATCATTGTCTCTAAACCTTCTTTTTCCATTTTTGGAGGAGTGTTTTCTTCTACCACTTCACTTAAGTAACCTCCAAAGGCTGAAATTTTTTTTTTCAAAAGACACTTTAAAGCCTCAAATTTTATTCCCCTTGAGATTTTCCTATTAATGTTTTATAGCTAAGTTGCTGCCTTAGTGTAAGCATTCCTTCTCTGGACTAGAATAGCATTTTATTATAGCTGAGACTCACTGTCTTCCAGAGAGTGAACAAGGCCTTACATTCCACACTAGAATGTTTCAGAAAGCCTGCAGCACTGAATTAATTTTATCCAGTAGGAACAAAGTTCTCTTTTCATTACAAATACCCTGTTCATACCATCTTACAAGTATCAGACTTTTCTTTGCTGCTGTCCCAGGCAATACAACATAACTCAAGAAATCTAAAATACCTGAAGTTAGGGAAAAAAAGAAGTTTTTCACCACTAACTTCCATCATAAAAATACATGCTTTTCTGTGTTAATATTCATGGAATAAAAGAATTTGATGTTATAGATCATAGAAAAATAACTGCCTTTATTTCTGGTAATGTAATTATACAGTGCTGGAGTTGCAAATACCATTTTCAAAACAAGATTGTTTTACAACTTCTAAAGTAAAAAGTGTACAGCCTAAAAAAAATCCCGTAATTTTATGGCATTTCTTTAAATATATGAACATTTTCTTGTTTTAAAGCATAAAAAAATAATTCAAGAATCACTCTGTTCTGTACAGGCTGATCTTTTAATCTCAGTTAAGTAATACCTGTACAGATTTCCAAGTGTTCAATACAAAGAACTTATTGCAGGAATGAATGAAACCAAAGCCCTGGCCAGTTCCCAGCTGATAAACAAGAAATAAGCAGAAGTTCAGTACCTAGAGAGTTGCAGCGCTCGATCTGGTTGGAAACAGGCTGGAGTGAGGCAAACCTGGAATCTGGCCTGCAGCTTTTGAGTTTAACAAAAAGAGCTTTCTTTGGAGCACAAGTGAAGTATCGAGTTCCTTTAAATGTTCCGTCCGTACAGCCTGCACATTCATCTTCCTGAAAATTCAAGTGAGAATTCACTGTTTTTCTCATTTCTACAATTCTGCAGTAAGACATTTGATAAAGCATCTACCCACAAGTCACCCTTCTGGTACTCTGAAGCATGACACACACTGCTTCTGCAATTTAGCATCCAAAGCTTCAACTGAGGTGTTGTTTAACTGGATTTATTGAGAAAATTAAGAGTTGCAGGTTTCTTTCTTCATAGCTAAACTTTCACTCCAGCCAAAACAAAACAAGAATTTCATCAGAAGCAGTGTGAAAGAAGTGGGAAGGGAGACTGAATTTAACCTAGTCCAGATTCCTTCTGTAGTTAGAAAGAGCACTTTTTACAACTTAATTAAAATCATTGAGCATGGGCTAGTGTGAACAATTTCAGTGTGACTTGGCTGCACAAGCAAAATGTACATCAAGGAGAGACAACACAAACTAGGAGTGAACAACAACAAGCTGATCTCTTTGAGAACAGGACTTAAGGTATACTGCCTGCTTACTGACAACAGCTAGGCTTTAATGCAGAGATGCATGAGTGGCACCCAGATTAATGCACGACACCCTAAGGAGCAGTCTCAGAATGCCTGCGCCAAACTATGGCTTCAACTTCACCCAAAACACCCTAAAGGATTAGGACTTTTTATAACAGCTGGAATTCCAGTCACATTCTCATACACTTTGCTTATGTTTTACATAATTCTACACTGGTTTATGTAAAATTTTATTGAGTATTATCCCAAAATAAAGAATCTCATCTTCCTAGTTGTGCACACATTAATTTAACTGATACACCATCACAACCTTGGCAGCAGCTGCCACAGAGGAAACATCAGTACACAACAACAATTCATGTTTGAGGCAACTGTGCTTTTTTTTCCACAAAGGGCCCACAGAAACAGATAAAGCACATGGCTGTCAAATCAACAATATCACTATTGTCAATTATCAAAATTAGTCCTAGGGCTCTGACAGTCATCACTCTGCCTGTTTGCTGATATGCAAACAACAAACAAACAAAAAAACTCATATTCAACAAAGACTACTACAGCTAGAGAATTTTGTATCAATTTTCATTTCAAAGAACCTTTAAATTTCATTTTTCAATTATAGTCTCCAAAATGTAAGCAAAGGACACTCCTTTAAAGCAAGGAAGTGATCAGTGCTACACATTCCATTGCCCACTGTGATACAAAGACATCTCAGAGCCTATTAACAGGATAAGGTGTAGGGCAGCCACAAAAGCCACAACTTATCAAAGTATTCAGCTCTAAGGGGATCACATGGTAACCTGTTTGGGCAAATCTCCCAGACTGGCTGCTTTTGCAGCATATACAGGTACCAGCTCTGAGAAACAAAACTAGTAATTAACATTAATATGAGCTAGAATTATATTTACCAGTTCCAGTCCTGCCAATACTTCATTTACTCCAGGGGGCTGACCAATCCAGCGGATTACTCCATAGAAAGGAGGATTTTCTTTAACTTCAGCCAAGGAACCTGCTTCAAGACCATGTGAGTTTCCAATTGGGCCTGCTGTTGATGGACTCTCCTGGGTAGCTGTAGTATTCACATCACCCATGACCGACTGAACAGATAAAGAGAGAGGACTGTGTCCCATAGTACCATTAGTACTTGTTGTTTTTGTCAAGCTAAAGGGGAGAGAGTGAAATCTGTTTTCTGTAGACACAGAGTTTGTTACAGGTGGCTGCAGTGGTGGTGAAGAATGCCCAAATCCAGGAGATGCATCAGTGAGTGATTTTGAAGGGTCTTCAGCAGCTGTCAAAATCAAAACCAAGATGTTACTAAGTGCTGGGGTTTGGGTTTTTTCTTTTCCCTGTATTAAAAAAGACTTGGCTATCAAACCAGCCACATCTGATTTAACAGGTGGGAAGCACTAACAGCTGGGGACATTCAGGAAGACTTTTGTCACTTGGCAGTGCTGGAGACACAGAACTGACCAAGCAGACACTGCTGCAGTCCCACCACTTTTACCACAAGCAACAGAAATGAACAGCACAGAGAAAAGAGGTGTTAGAAACTACAGGAAACTTTAGATTGAAATCTTTTTTTTCCTCCTCACATGAGGCTTTCTTTGAACAGGAGTTAACAGCTCCAAGGACTATGACTGTAAGGGACAAAACTAGGAAGAGCTCATCGGTCGTCATGACTGAGGAAATTATTTGGTTCACAGCTTATAGAGACATAAATAATTGCTTGCAGATATGATTTGCAAATGGAAAAGTGCTTATTCCCCTCACTCTATCAAAACATACTTTGGTTTTAATACAAGGAATCTATCAGTGTCTATAAAGAATAAAAGACTTAAATATATCACGACCAATGCAGTGCCCAATAAAAGAGATCACAACTCTGTGTAACAGCACAAGCACTCTGTGTCTTCTCTCATCTCTCTGCATAGTCACAGAATACCCTGAGTTGGGAGGGTCCCTAATACACAATTGGTATTCACAGAACAAAAGCATCTTCATCTATTCTCCCTGTGCTGTTTCATTAAATGAAGTTAATGTCTTAAAAAAAGTTGAAAAAAAAGATATCTGTTACACAACCAAGAATAATTTTAACCCATTTTCTTTTGTGGTTCAAGGAATTCAGGGACTACTGCTGCTATACGTTTCCATAGCAAATTAACATTATTAGTTTAGTATTTATCCCTTCAGTCACTAAGCCAGTTAGCCACATTTTTCTAAAGTTTACCAGGAAAGAAAAAAAAAATAGGTTGGGAAGCAAATCAAGATAAATTGATCCTTTAAGTATGTGCACTCATACTTTTAAAAAACAAAAGAGAGATTTTACAAAATAACTTTTTAAAAATACAGAAAAAAACCCATGTATGCTTAGATTATTTCCCCGCCCCCACTTCCAGAGTGATTAGCTGGCATGGCAGAATATTACAGCTCCCTTGGATCTGCAACATTAGCTACAAAGACAGGCAAAATGCAATTACTCTGTATACTCAGCTACAAGGAATATCTTCGTGTCCTCCCTCCCAGCCTCAGCTTTTATTCTGCCTGTGAGACACATGCATTCTCACAGAGCTGCACATGAGTTGTCAAGAACATACTCTCCTACATGCAGAATAAAAGCATAGGTCACACCAAGACAGTGCATTTTAAAAGGGTTTCAAGATGCTTTTTATGATGTGGTGTATATTCCACTAAAACAACAGTCCAACTGTTTTACATTTAATGTCATCCTTGTTTTATCTGAAGAACATATTACAGCCTAGTTTTGTTTGGTGGATTTTTAAAATACATATATAAAAAACTATCCTCTCTCTTTACCTTCATCAATATACCATGGGGGTTTTGTTTTTGTTTGAGGCTGAGAGTCAACTGATGAGCCATTTAATGTGTAGAAGACTTCAGATCTGTTTCTATTTGCAGGTTCAGAGGTAGATCCTAGAAAACAACATATTTTATTGAAGAGATTAATGTCTGTTTACAAAAGGTCATCTACACTCTTATTCCATAGTATAAATTTGTTACTACACTTTCAAGAAGACACAACTGCCTTTCCACAAGGGACCAAACTTTCCCATCAAGACTAACACAGTTCTAAGCACACAACAAGGTAGAAGTCTACACCAAGCCAACATACACTCTGAGCTGAAATTTCAAGTCAGCAAGGCTGAAAAGAAGGCAGAAAATACCTCTCCAGTGCAAATTTTTCATGACTATAAATTATGGATATAAGAAAGTATTTGCGATACAGTTACAGCAGGTGGGTTTTGGTTTTAAAGCACTAAAATTTCACAGTAGGTAAATAAATTACTGATACAATTCCAATTCTATAACTTGTGCCAACATATAACCACAGTTACTACAGTGAAGATCATCTCTGCCAGCATCCAATGCCAGATAAAATGACAACTTACACAATATACTGTCACGACTACCCAATGTATACACAGAATTTTGATTTTTGCCAGGAAGGAGGAAGGAGGAAGGAGGAAGGAGGAAGGAGGAAGGAGGAAGGAGGAAGGAGGAAGATTGCTTCTCTTTGAATTTTGGGGTTTTTGTTCCTGGGAGGATTTTCAGAGCTGGACAAAAACAGAGTCAATGAAGTTTGTATTTTGGGAATTCAATTCTGGTTTTGAATCACAAAAAAATTAATACAGTCACTATTAAGTACATCTGCTCCTGGGCTAAAAATTTTGAAGTTTCTAGTTCTGCAAGAAGACAAACTATATTTATTAAAAACCAAACCAAAACAATGAGCACACACCACACTTCCAGAGAAATGGAATGCAGCCCTGACCTGGTGATATCAGACAACTAGGTAATAAGGTCTTGAATTTTTGCTGAACCACAAACTCCTTTTCATGAAAATGAAGGCAGTTTGAGCAACCTTAACTTAAACGTCTACCATTTTTATGATTAAATAAATTCATACTAATACTCTACTTCACAGAAATTTAACTTTTAACTACAGTTGGACTTGATCTCAAAGGTCTCTGCCCACCTTGATGATTCTGTGAACTTGACACATAACTGAAATAATAAATCAACTGATAGAAAAGACAATACTTTTTTGCAAGCCACAAAATTTTGTAATCTTACATAAGAAAAGAAAATCTCTTGCCATACGTACCTATAGCCTTTGGCTTACTATGATTGAATAAGCTTTTGTCACCACTTCTTGAGGTATAGGCAAGCTTGGGAGGTCTCCTGTCCTGTGACACTGTCTCTAAGACAGGGTACATGAAGAGAGTATTAGCTTCCCTTTTCTAAAGTTCACCTCAAAATGTAACTGAACAAAGGTCTGCCACCACAAGCTTTAAAACTGAGCAGAACAAAGTCTTGTTTGGCACATAAGCAACATTTTATGTGTATAAAATTTGTTTTTATCACATCAGCAATTTCTCACTGCAAAGTTACTTCTTGAATATATCAAATAGGTTGACTTCACATCCTTCAACATATGCACCTATTTCCATTATGGGAAACAGATGCAAGAAATGTTAAGGTTTTTATTCTACCAACACATCTACAATTAATGCTCTTTTCAAAAAATGGAGAAGTCTCCATGAATTCTCCAGAGAAGAGCGGAAACTTTGTGCAAAAATATGCATCTCAATTAACCAGCAAGTAGGAGGCAGACATAAGAAAAGTCAGTCAAATTGAAGAGTGAGAGCAACAGTTACAGACTACAGACTCATTAGAACCTGCCTGAAGACAGAGCCCAAACAAAAGTATCATATAAACTTTTTTCAGAAAAGGAATCAGGGTACTGTACTTGTTACAGATGAATACTATTCAGTGAATTACTTCAGTGAATTTTTCCACAGTCTGGACAGGCATTTCCAAGTACTTACTCACAGAATGCATACATAATTCTGTCAACACCATTCAAGCATAGAAAGAACAGCTTTCTGATCAAGACATTTGAACTGCTGGAGTAAACTGAACAACAGTCCAGAGAAAAGATTCCCACTACAGACACTCCCATATTCATGAATATTATACACTGCATAGTATTGTAAATACTATACAATTTGACAGGAATTGTGTTCAGTACTAAAGCTTTTCTACTAGTGAGACTGTAACCCAAAGGAGGGTGAAACTGAAGAGAAGTATAACACAGAAGGTAATTCACATGAATTTAGGAGTATATTATATATTATGCAGTATATTATATATTATTAATATTATGCAGTATGGTTTTAATCATATAACAGTGCCTAGGCAGAGGATGTCCTAGATGTTATCAAAGTCTGCCTTCTAGTTAAGAAAGCAGGGCATACCTGGAATAACATCATTGATATGCAAAAGAAGTGTACTTTCAACACTTGCAAAACTGCACAGCTGTATTCCATTATATCTTCCATCCCAGTTTCCAATCGGATTATCCTAAAAATAGAAAAACACATTACATGTATCCCAAAAGAAGATTTATATCAGAGTACACACATATGTCTTTAGGAATATAAAAAGTAGAAAAATAAAAGATTTGACAACATCTACTTTTTCCTGTAACAAACTTTCTATTTAGAATAGGCAAACACTATAGTCTTTAAAGACAAAAGCTTAAAATCTGCAGTCTTGAGAAATAGTTCCTACTTCAACAAGCATTTCTCTTCTAAAAAAACATTATTGATAAACAAGCTAGAACAACTCCAGTGCATTGTTATGGAACAGCTACTGCAACCAAGAAAATGGAAGCATCTAACCTATAAAACCAGAACAATCTTGAACTACCAAAAATTTAAAAGCTGCTTATTTTAAAAAATTTATGTTGCTAGAAATAAGTTTTAATTACAAGCTTCACATTTTCTTGAGAGATCAACTTTTGTACTTGAAACATACTTTTAAGGTAGAACAAAGTCAAGCAAAACAAGTACATGAAAAAAAGCTTTTAAAAATGACTAGCAAAAGAAAAGGACATCCAGCCTACTTTTTTAACAGGCAGAACAAAGCCAGTCTCACAAGACAAACACTCCATGACTTCAAGACTGACACCTAACATGGCAAGTAGCTCAGTGGAGGCTCCTCAGAGTAAGCAGAGTATTTCGCCTGAACTGTTCAGCATCAAATAGGACACCATTTACCTGATGCCAAGAAACAATTACCACCAAGGGGTATCTTTGAACACAGTGTTTATTTCCCGTTTTAGGTCAGCCTCCGCTGAAGTAGCTTGTGGATAATGTTTCTTCTTCTAAGTGCATGTCATTCACTAGCTAACACACATGCAGAAGTTATTAAAGTCAGATTATTTTCTTACCATGTCCACTCCAACAACGTATCCTAAACTTTCGTTTCCTGGTAAGACATCACAGAATATAACTGTCCCATACTCTATACTCTCTCCTATCTTCAGAGAAACCCTGGAGTTGATCTCCAGAGGAGGAAGTTCTACCTGCATTGCGTCAACTGGAGCTGCATAGTCACTTTCCAGTTCATTGTCATCATCTTCCACCAGCTCCAGTTTGTCCAAAGCAACAAAAACCCCACAATCCTCATCACATCTGAAAAGCTGCTTGCCTTGGTACTGTCCATCAGTAAAGCCCTGACCGCGACCTTCTTCCTAAGTGTCGGAGGAAGAAGAAGAGGAAGGAAAAAAAAAAGAAAAGATAAAAAACCAAACCATGTATTTTGTGAAAAACATACTACTAAAAAAGCAGTAACATAATCCAGTGTTTTGGACAAACTGCACTAAGAACTTGCCTGAATAACTATCGTTATATTGAGAGAATTCTGTTGTCAGAATCTGTGGCAAATATACAAACTGTCTATCTTAGGGGAATAAAGAGCAAGATGTCATTAGATTAGAGAGTAGCTGCAGGCAGAAGCCTTTAACTCAGAGAAGCATGTTTTCTTCAGGTGCAAATTTTGCTTCAATCATCAAATTTTTGCCATATCAAGACAAGACTACTTCATACTAGACATAATGCTAAGCATTCAAAAATTCCACTTATATGCCATATAAAGTGAGATAATTTTCAGAAGTACTTGGGCCTGGTAGTCCCTGAGGTTCTCAGTGGGAACTACAAAGAGTTCAGGAAAAGTTTAAAGAATACTTTGAAAAATATACTTCTACAATAGGAGGAGAACTCTCCTGAACCTAATCCTTCAGTAGCTTATGGTTGGCATTAATTTCACACAAATTTCTCATATAGAGCACACAACAGATACATTCTCTATTTTAACTAGTTGACATTGGACTTTTAGAGATCTACAAAAACAGCAGCCCTAAAATCCAACCCTGCATTTATGGACTGTATCCTGACACCAGAAAACAAAGAAAACCCTACAGAAGCCTGAGAGTCAGATATCCCCCTTGACAGGGAGGCACATATTTTTGCCCCGAGAAGCTGTGGATGCCCCATCCATGGCAGTGTTCAAGGCCAAGATGGATGGAGCCCTGGAGAATATGGTCTAATGGAAGGTGTCCCTGCCCATAGCAACGGGTTTGGGGCTAGATGATATTTAAGGTCTCTTCCAACCTGAACTATTCCATGATTCTATGAATTAAATTTTTCTGGGCTAGAGGACTCAGAGTATGTTCAAGTCTTTCTGCCAGCCCATGCACCACATCAAGCTTCACTTAACATGGAGATTACAGGGCTGATGCGATATGGCACATTCACATAAAAGTATTTATGAGAATGAAGGTACGGTTTTTAGGGGTAACTATGCTTCTAGAAAAAAAATATTAGGAGTTCTTTATAGTGAAGAGTTATTC
The DNA here is from genome assembly GCA_013396875.1 of Vireo altiloquus. NCBI lineage: Eukaryota > Metazoa > Chordata > Aves > Passeriformes > Vireonidae > Vireo > Vireo altiloquus. The sequence continues at coordinate 753,567 of VZRF01000187.1, forward strand.
AGCTCACCTCATAAAGGATATCTGATACTACCCCTTACAAGTAACTTACCAGCAACTCTACTCCAAAGTATATCCCTGTTAGGGACCTTTCTTGCATTAAGGGTCCTCTGAAGCGAACAACTCCAGGATATTTCTCATCCCCTGATCTCAGCTGTACTCTAACAGGTGAGCCAATATCTATCTGGACACCTTTAGCTAACCTGCTTTTGCTTTTAAACAAACTGTATCTTTCCTCACAGTTAGTAATAGCCAGTAGCAACTCAGCTAGTTTTTCATTTATTTCTATAACATCCTTCTCATCCACAAACAAGATTGCGTGAGGCTGTTCCAGAATCTTTAATCCAATCTGCAGCTTCTTGCCTTTACATGGAATATTTCTGGAGTGTGCCACTGAAGAACGGTCTTGAAAAAACTGCCCAATGCTACCTTTGGGCACTTTCAAGAGCTTTTGAGTCTGCTTGTCTATGACACTGCATTCCTGGAGAAGCAAGTAAAAGATCCGCTCTTCCCAATAGGATGAACTTGCTTTTTCTTGACTCCATAAGCCTGAATTCATTGTGATTAAAACTTTAAAAGCTGCACAGAAGTCTTCAAGAAAAATAAGCTCTTGATTTATGTGCAGTGATCTTTCCAAATTCTACTGGAGGGCCCAATCTTTGTGAAACAATGCAATATTCATTTTGCAAAGAAACACATTCAGAGCAGGAAGCCTAGAAAAAAAAGGAAAGGAAAAAAAATTGAATTGGGTAAGTATAGCTAGTCCTAAGTAAAACATAAAACAAGTTAAATCTGTGACCAGAATAATTCTTCATACAGATCAGAGCTCAGCAAGATGCAAGGCAGTGACCACAGTCCCTGAACAGCCACTGCACTGCTGATCATGGACAGACACATTCACCCATTTCTGCTCCTTATTACTGTGTATTTCATTTCCTTCTCTAGTTGCTTGAAAAAAGGGATTGTGGAAAACATGTAATGAAATTCAGAAAACAAAGAAAACACACATAATTGAAAGGAAAAAGAAAACTTAAGTAAAAATGAACATGAATAAACAACCTGCTCTAGTTTACAAACAATATTTTAATGAAAGTTTCCACTATAAAGCTCTTTTTCCATGCTTAGTGACTACTTATTTCTGACACAGTGTACTGCATCTGTCATCCTGCATAACATTTTAATATAGTGAAGCAGAAAACTGTGTTGACAAAACAGAGAAGCAGAAAATGGGAATTTCAGTAACTTATAACAGCCATTTCTTTAATAGAGATGGACAGTTCTAGTAATATACAATATATGAAAATCAAATTGTGCCAACATTGCAACACTCAATTCTCAGAGAAAAATTGGAAGCTCTTATTTTTATCATTCTAGAAAGATGATTCACTTCAACAAAGTAAGAAATACCTCACTTTCAGTTATTAGAATACCATGGAAGCAAACACCTCAGTTAAACATCATCTTAAGAACTATAGTTCACAACCAGTGAAGTGAAAAAGAACAATTTGAAAATAATTCTTTGTGCAGATGTGTCTATAGTTTTGATCATACTGGATATATGAAGAAAGATCAGCAGTACCTTAGCAGGGTTTATTCTTCTAAAGATGACAGCAAAGGGCAATATACAAGCTCAGAATGCCTTGTCATGTAAATTTTCCTGTTCACAATCTATGATGCCACAGTTACATTCAGTTAAAGGACAATCTCAATGACTATTTATGGATTCAACTTCAGTATCTAAAGGCAAATAATCTTTGTCCTTGTGCCTAGGTACCCTATTTCTCCACAACTTTTCTATGATGGCATTTAAATGCCACAAAATCTATTGCAATTCTTCTTCCTCTGTTTGAACCCAGTTTCAAAAGCTATTGGAAAGCAATGAAATCCAGATGTTCTGTAATTATTTTCCTCATGTTTTTACACAGAGTATTTAACAAAACTCTTCCCCCAGAGAAAAGTAGTAACTACAGACAAGCTGAAATTTGGGCAAAATCTCATCTTTCAGTCCCTAGAAACTCACACATTCCTGTGCTGCCTTGGTGAGGCTCTTGGAGCATCCAGACACTCAAACCTGCTTCTCATCTGCACAGATGTGACACGTGGGTGTCAGAGTCACCACCACACTTCCACACTGCTGCCGCAGCAGCTCACAGGAGTTTTGTGGCTTAATGTGTTTCCATCTGCAAAGTAATTAACATCCAAGGGGCAGGATCCTGACAGTTTCAGACCTCACTGAAGAAAAGTCTGGTAGACCATTCATGTGTTTTCAAGCTAAAAAATATTTTTCTTCATTTGAAACACATAAATGGGCTTTAATGATGATTAACAAAAAAGTGGTGTGTGAGATTGAAATAGTTTATGTGGAAACTGATGAAGAACACAGCAGGATTCCCCCCCTCCTGCCCAACATGGAAACATGATTAAATGACCATTAGTTTTTGTAAGTCTGCTCAGATGTTAAAATAAGAGTTTCATATAAGTTCTGACTAGTTCTCTTCCCTTACTTTTTTTCACACAATGGGAAAAAAACCTTGTCTTGTTCCTCATAGTCCCATTTTATGTTCTCAGCTTTCAAAAGCTGACACACTTCACTTTCCTTTTTTTTTTTGAGCCATTCCACAAAGTTTCTCAATCCCCAGTAGACTGCAAACAAGTATCTCTGACATTACAGGAATCCTGATTTTTCCTACTTCATTTACAGAAATAATTAATTTTAATTTTCATAAGTATGTATGGAAATAATACATTAAAAGAGGAAGTCTGTTCAACAGCTTAAAAAAGATTAATTGAATTTTTTTTTTAAATAAGCTTTATCATATCAAATTTTTAATAAGTATATCCTGTTTGCTAGTCGATTGCTGCAACAATTCAATCTTCAAATGTTTGGTAGTAAAGAATTCAGTGTGAAAACATGTCACTAGTTGCATTTAGATTATGTAATAACTTTATGCGGGGTGCAGTCAGTCTTTCAAAGCTCTAGTCATCCACAGAAATGTTACTAAACCCACTGGATATACTGCAAAAGGCTTTCCTTTATTAAAGAGTTCATTATCACTATACAAAAATGCCTTCCTTTAAAAACTTATCTACAACCACTGTCCCCTGACAAAAAAAATTATACAACTTTAAAAGCCAAATACCCTTCTTTTAGAATTATACAAGTGATAAATTAGTATTTTAAGAGCACTGAAAAGCTTATTAAAAGGACATCAAGTTTTGGCAATGTATCAAAAATATTTACATATACCACTGATTTTAGGATTATTTTTTACCACCATTTTCCATGGAATTCTGTGAGTAAAGTAAAATCCCTGCTGAACAAACAGCATAGTTGTATCAGACGATGACCAAAATAAACTATTAGACCCCTGTATGATTAATTTTGGAACCAAACAACTTAATCCTTACCAAAAGGTCATCACTGCACTGCACAACACACCAGCAACTACAACACTTGTGCAAATCCCAGAGTACTTGAACATCAACATGGACAATTTAACTGTCAGAGCCTGTTCAGTACCTACTACCTCAATTTTTTCATGCTCAAAAGACTTTGGGGAGAAACAGGCAAAACACAGTTATGACTGCAATACTAAATACTTTGGAAGAAAAAAGCATTTTAAAAATTGTCAGGAGTAGGCCATAATAAGGTACCTAACTTCAAAGCTTCCCTAACTTCCTTTATTCCTCTGTTGTGAGACACTGTTGCCACTACAGAGACATCTCATCAGAATAACAGTTTGCTCTGAAATTCAAGAACTCTGTTTCTATCCTGCAGGAGCCTTGGATGAACTATATAGAGATGTTTAAACCAGCTATCAGGTTTCAGAATGAACACACGTCTGTGGCACTGATTCAGAGCATAAAATAAAAAGGCTAAAATGAACTGTACAGTTTCTTAAAAAAACTTCCACTTCAATATCAAAAATAATTTAACCAGCTGAGATGCAACGTTCTGTTTTTCACCAGCCCAAAAGCAATTTTCAGGGGAAGGTTAAAACTAGGAGCGAGGAAATTTAGTTGCAGTTTAATACGCACAGAATTGCATGTCGACAATACAAGCCAGGAGAGGAAGAAATAGAAACTGTTTCTCAGAACAGAGGTTGAAACAGTGTAATACAAAGATGCTCATATTGGTAACATGATTCCTAAGAGAAAATGAACCTGCAGTTGTGTTCGGCGTAATAAATCCGATACAAATAATCCCTGTGAGAGTGAGAACAGGAATCATTCTCAAGGGCCAGAACGCTGTGGCGTTACGAGATTTGCCAACACGGCCGCTCTGCAGTACACCCCGCGGCCAGTCCTCCCCAAAAAACGAAATACTTGCGCTCAGATTCCGAAATGATGCCGAATATCGTATTGCACTTGGTTGTCTCACGGAGTGTTTTATGGCAAGACAAGTCCGTGCGACCCACACGGCTCCGTGCAAGACTCAGCTTTGGAGAATAGTTATCCTCTCTCCCCCCTCCTAAAATCTGAGCGTTTTCTCTCCTCCCCGGGAAGCTCTGCGCAGGACGGGAAAGGAAAGTCCCGAAACACTTCTTGAGTCGCCAACGCGTTGCCCGGGGATTGAGGCTCAAGTGTCGGAAAGGCCCAGCAGGGCCCGGCAAGAGCGGAGGCACCGCCACCCCCGGCCCGGCCCG
>VZRF01000187.1:759002-937149 GCA_013396875.1 Vireo altiloquus
CGGTGCCGGTGCCGCGCCCCGGTCCCGGCTCCGCTGCCCGAGGGCTCTGGAACCGGAGCGCTGCCCTGCCCCGAGCTCCGCTGCCCGAGGGCTCTGGAACCGGAGCGCTGCCCTGACACGCCCCCGCCCAGCGCCGTGTCCTGAGGCGGAGCCGCCGGTCGCTGTCCCCTGCGCGCTCGGAGAGACTCCTCGGGATGTGGCAGAGCCGTCCCGGTGCAGTCACGACCCTCCCCGGGAGCACCGCGGGCGGAATGAGTAACAGGCCCTCGGTGTGCCCTCGGGAGGAGGGCAGGGGCGATTTCAGCCGTGCCGGTGCACGAGGGGCAGCCTCCCCCTGCTCAGCCCTGACCTTTCCGTGGGGATCTCGGGGCAGTTCCACGCGTGCCCGCTGAAGCAGCGCCCGCAGAGATCCCAGAGCCTGCTCGCCATTGTCGGGCTTCGGTCTGGCTTCAATACCCACTTCTGAAATATTTTTACTCCCAAGAAATGGAAGAAATGCTACTGAATATTTCATTTAATAAAAGCCAAATGTGGCTCTTCTTTAACCGACCTACTTTTGATTCCGCATGTCATGTGAACGCTGTGCTATTTTATCCACTTAGCATCACTGTTGTTTATAGATGGTGAGTTCTGCTTAAATTATGAATGAGAGAATAAACTCTGGAATAGAAGGGAGTTGCTCAACAGGACAGTTACATTTAAAGATTCTGTTCACGCATTCAGCATTTCCAAAAAATATTTATTTTAGAGAAGATTTCTTTTTATTCATATAATATTCTAAACCAGTGCTTTAAATTTCATTTTTGAAACATTTCTAAAGTTTTGCACTTTTAGAAGTGGCTTTCCAAAAAAGAAGCATCTTTTAAGGATACAGCATTTGATTCTGCATCTCAAGAGGTTACAGTAGTATCAGCACATAAATAAAGACTTTCCTGGTTTCTTAGCATCTGTAGCATTCCTTAAATATATGTTTTTATGTAATTTAGTAACATGAGCAGTTAGACATTAGCTAAAGTAAAGGCTCTTTCAGCTAATCCTGTCCCGTATAGCTCTCCAGAATCCAGAGACAGTCAGTAAGCAGATCCAATGCAGCCCCAAATCAGGGCTGGAGTGCCCATTTCTAAGCTCTGAAGCAATGTGAGTCATTACCAAGGTTTTGGCCAGGAAGATGGGAAGGCAGGACACGGGGTTTTATTTGCATGGGTATGTGCAAGAGGGAAAGGACACAGACACCAGCAGGAGTTTCCAAAAATCTCCTGAGGAAACAATGAGATTCCATCCACTATGGAATGAATGTTCACACTGATCATTCCACCTAGTCCCTTAAAAGCAAAGTTGCATTTTGAAGTCTCATTTAATTTTTAAACAATAACTAGCATTGAAAATATACCATACTAAGTAATATAGTAAGATTTATGCCTTCCTCATTTTGCAGAAGAGCACGCAGTAACCCCAAGTCATGCTCTGCTGATCCTCAAGGTGGCTATCTATACACAGCTGCTGCAGACTCTGCTTGTAGAGCTGCCTTTTATGCTACTGCAAACTGCATTAACATGTCTACTATAAATCCTGTTATCCCAAATTTCATTATGTTTACATTTTGGGTATAAATAAATCACGTGGAACATGACTGTAAGTATTAGCCAAAGTACACTATAATTATATGTGAGAAGAAAAGGGGACAGACACATTACGAGCATAAAGTATCAAACACCACTTGATAGGAATGACTACATGTAGTGTTCCTAATAACTCACAACCAAATGTTTAAAAATATTCTGTATTCCACGTAATTATGCACTTAACCCTCTATGAATTCATGAGGAAAAATGACCAATATGGCCCATTTACAAAGCCTGTCATTTTGCAGACAGAGCAGTGCTTGTGACATTTAACCCAAGTTAATATCCCATTGACCCCCTGGGCTTGCACACAGCTCCGTGTCACTGACAGACCACAGATGAAAGGCAGGCCAAGACTGGTGTTTACTCTAAAGCTCCTTCATACTCCTTTAGAAGTATACAGGAATTGTAAAGTGATAACAGGACTTTGGCAGTGTAAAATGGGCCTGTGACGTCTCTTTTATGTTGAAAACCCTGTCAGTAATGCTAGCACGAGACATTTGCCATTAAACAGCGAATGATTTCTTTAAACCACACTCTTGTTAAGAGAGACATGTTTTGTAATAATGAAGTATGGTAAACAAATTCCACTTTCAAATGACACAATATTGTACAATTACATATTATAGCATAGCAGGGAAGAGAATTTTGTGCTGTGCCAGGATAAGAGTATGATATTCATTTATCACAGCATTACTCCAAAAGTGCAGAATATTCATCAAAACAGCTGATTTTTTTTCTGCTAATTCAAACATGGAAATGGTTGGTATTTATCCAGCTGCATTAAAAAAAAATAGACAGAGGAAAGCTTCTTGTAGAATCATCAAAGATAATACGACCACACTTTCCAAATATTAGTTATGTGATAAAAAGGGACTTGGATAAATATGTCAGGTATTTCTTCCTCCCCTTGTTTGTTTCAGGGTTTTGTCATTATCTACTGTTCTAGTGAAAGACTTAAATACTGTTTAGCTAAATAGTTTGAGGCTTGAGACAGAAGAATAGCACAGACTATGAGGCTGCCTGAAGCTGCACTTCTTAGGACAGAAGGTGAAGTGTATTTTGTAATAGGGATATTACAACCACATTCTTTAACAAGAATAAGACCTTGCTCTGCCTGTGATAAAATGCCAATAAAATCTGCCAGAAAACTGCAGTTCATGTATGATATTGGTTTAGCTCCCAAGTTTTCTAGTGGATACCAGCTTTGTAGTCTATGGTTAAATATTATATCGGTCAGGGTTTGTGTAATCTGTCTGATTGGGAAAATGGGAACTGCCCAGATTGGGATATAAATCAAGGCAGAATGTTTGACACAATGACAGCAGTCCCATTTGGTTCTTTAACTATCAAAAACATGCAGTCTTTCAATAGTGGCAGGCATCCTTTACATGGAATCACAATACTGGCTCATCTCTTGGCTGGTCACCAAATTTTGGCCGTAAACTTTCAGGCTATTCTTCTTAAAATGAGTCATTTCATCTTAAATGGGTATGGAGGACATAACTCATATGTCAGCCTCATTTTATGCACTGCACTGTTATGGTTTTAACCTTGTCTCACTCCTGCACTATTGCAAGCACACTTTTCCCATATCCCTTGGTAGGTGCATTTTAACACCATCTTTATGTCTGACAAAGTCAGTGCTTTCACAGAATACAAACTGAGTGAGCCACTGTATCAGGAACCCTTTTCCATCCCTGACAATGACAGAAAATGCTTTTCCATTAAAATTTACCAGTTTTATGAGTATTAAGATAAATTGATGGTGTAAATGCACTTGCCCATCTCTCAGAATGCTTTGTTATCATTGCAAATATTTTCTTTTCTACTGCTTAACCTTTACGTAATTGACTGTTGGAAATATAGCTGAGAATACAAAAAGAAAGATAGTAGTTATTCGTTCTGCTAGTAAACAACACAATGTACTGCGGTGGGTTTTGCTTGTGCTAATCAAGTAGACATTTAGAAAAGTACAGTGCTGCCAGACTAACAACACCAGGTCCCAGTGAAGGGCAAGGCACTGCTTGGACCAAACCTGAGCTCCTGGGAGCAGGATGGGAGTAGGATGAGGAGTAGCAGCCTGCTAAACCTGCTGTGGATGTCACAGCTCCTGGGCATGAGAAACATCCTCAGGAATCAGCTGTGAGCATAATAGCTGACTCTAGTGCAGCAGACAGAATTCCTGTGGAACATCCTTGATTTGTAAATATAATACATTAAATTTCTTTTAATTGTACTAGAACTTACTTATTCTGAAATAACTGAAAGTAGAGGTCACACTTAATATACTGAAAAATGTACTTTTTTCTTTTCTTTTAGATTTATCAAGAACAGGACAATAGCACTAAGCATCACAAAATAATACATTGCTTTTTGGCAACCCATAAATTAACTGATTCAGAATTCAAAGTTTAGATACATCTGTAAACTGTCAGCATGATTGAAATACACTGAAATCCCCCTTGGTTTTTGCTCACAATTGTAACCAAACCCATAAATCTAACTTTAAAGGAATGATAGTAGTGCCAGAAATCCATGCCTTGTCTACACTTAAAAGTGTTGGCTGGTATAGCTACACCTTAGAGCTGAATTGGCAAGCACAGATTTCTTTTCGGGTGTAACTTAAATCACTTTCCTCATGGAATATTCTAAAGTGGCCAAAGGACTCTGCCAATACAACAGCATCTACTCCAGGGCTTTTGCCAATGTGGCTGTAGCTGCCTGCAAGGGATTTTTCATCATTCTGACAGCTATTTTGGCAAAACTCCTACATTTAGACCAGTCCAAGTTAAAGTTGCCATTGTTTTATGTTGCAAATAAAGCACAAGAGAAGCATTACCAGTTTATGGCCCTGGTTTTACATTATTTTAAATTGTTTGTTCTAAAGGAATGTGTGGGGCAGGATCCATGTGGTCCTTTGGATATTTGCCTCCTGCATTTGTGCTGCATTAAAATTGCTTGGTTTTTCAGTGACTGAACTTTGGCAAAGGGGAAACTTACATTTCTACAAGATAATGTCCATATTACTTACCCCAGAAATAGCTATCCTGATAGTTTAAAGCAAATTTCCAAACTGAACTCCAAAAGGAAGCATCTGGGCCAAAGGACATGTGGATTAATATAATATTATTCTTCATTTTGTCCTCAGTTCAACAATGAATTTTAGCACATATAGGATTAATTTTAGGCACCCTCGTGAGCCCATCTCAAGTTTAGTAATCATGTCAGATATGATAATGCTCCTATTTGAATTTTAACTGAGCAGATATTTGAAACTAATCACGTTGTGCACCGTGCAGAATCAGGATTTCTGTCACAAGCACAAGTTCACACAGAGCAAGGCTGTTTGTTGTGATGCCATCAGCGTTTTCTCTCCTGAACGGGATGTTAAGCCTGTATTTTAAAGGGTCTTTATCCCAGGGGGCATTATTTTCCCACATAAGTACATTCTACGTATTTGGCTCTTTCCCTCCCTTATATCCATTCTGCTAAAAGCGGGGTGGTTTTTTGCTTCAGAAAGCCATGCAGAGGAGTTTGCATGGATTGTGTTGGTTGCATCGCAGCCTGTCCCGCGCCCAGGGGATGCCGGCGCTGGGTCCCGGAGCGGAGCGGGGCCGGGGAGGCACAGCAGGGTTCATGCGCAAGCGGGCAGCCCCGAGCCAATGGGACGGGGAAGTCTGGTTCAGCCGAGGCTTCTTCCTTCCTTTTCGTGAGACACAGAATGTGCCCGCTAATATAAAGCACAGACATCTTCTTCTGTGTTCGGGACAGGCGAGGCGAGCTCGGCGTGGCCTCGCACGGAGCTCACACGTGCCGCAGCTAAAGAGCTCTGCGATTTCCAGGTGGGCGCTCGGGGTCTGGGGCTGCACAAAACCCAGCGAAGGAGCTGGAGCAGCACTTACCCTGAAACGGAACAGGATGCGTGTCTGCTCAAGATAAAACCGTGTGATTTGCTGCAGGGGGGTTGTGCTGTTTTGGATTTTTTTTTTTCTCTTTTAATATGGAAAAATAAGTAGTGGCTTAGTTAAAAGAGCTCGCAATGAGTTTTAGCTGTGAAAATGAAGCTGTTTCATGAAATGCAGTTAGTAGTCAGGGTATATATATTCAGGGCAGAGAAGACTTGTATGTCTTAACATCCACTTCTGCATTCTTCTGTTTACAAATGCGTTATGTATCCCTGGTAAACCATGTTTTAAAATAGTAATATTTTATATATATATACACACATATATACTCATATATATAATCAAGCGTATAAAACTGTGCATGTATAAAATTTTTTTCAATGTAAATACAATTTTTATTGTAAAGTTATCCCAAGTTAAATGACAAGAAAAATGTTGTCATTTAAATTTGTTTGGCCATTTTCAGATTTTTCATTTAATCTACTACATATGCTCTCAGGGATAAACTGTTGTGATTTTCAAAAGGCTGAGCAGTTAAGATCAAGTAAGTGGATATTCTTCATGTTCAAAAACCAGATCATAAGGAGGACTGAAGAAGAGTAAGAACTTCCACTCCAAGAATAAGGGCTTCCATCATGCTTTCATTAAGGAGGATGGCAACATCCTTGTGTACTTGCTTGTGCCAGCCAGCCAAAGGAAAGGTTTCTGTCAGAAGAAAGTGGTCTGCACTTCCATTATTTCCAGTGGGGAAAGTAATTTCTTTTCTTTTTATAGCCTTGCAGCTTGCCAGAAATCAGTAAGTGCTGGAGGAGTTTCGTCACCTCTGTATCCAGCCTTGCATAAGTGTGTGGTAGACAAGTGGAGGCAAAATGATATGTAGCAACAACCCTGTCCTAAACCCTCCCATTACTTAATAACCACTGCTTGGGCATTATTTTAGCAGGGTTTCTTGTAAAACTATATTGTTCTGTTATTTGATTTTCACTCGTTGGCTGAACTGTGATTAACATTTTGCTCATGCTAAGGGAACACAGCACCTTGGCAAAGGTTTGAGGATGTTCTTAGAACTTTTTCAACTGTTCATATAACACAATTGTGTTAAAAACAAACAAACAAACAAAAAAATTCCTTAAATTTGGAAGAATGGCCAACCTGGTCTATGGAGTAGGAGTATATTGTGTTAAGCATTTTAGCAGTACATGGTAAAATAGTAGTCCTAGCAGAACAGATCTAATATAGCTCAGTATGTAGGATAAAAGAACAAGTAAAAGGAGAATACTTCTCTATAATAATTAGAAAATTCAGATCTCCTTCCACCAAGCTATTGTCAAATTCAGTTGTTTTGTTTTCACAGTACAGAGATAAGTCTTTGGAGGGAACCTAAAATTCTGAAATACAATAAAAACTTTATACTGCTTTAGATATCACCCTATTTTGCCCTACAGGTTGTGATTAAGAACAAACAACAAGTTTTTAAGTCTTGAGAACAGTAAATTTTAGCAGTGTAAGAGAATCAGACTGCTGGTTATACTGCTTATCTCCAAGATTTTAGTTCATCTGAACTCATACTTGCAAGCTGGAGGGCAAAATACAAGGAGGAAGAAATCTGCCAACACTGAAGTTCATGACAAAATTCTCATAGGTAAGATGAGTTCTCCATCTAATCTTGTTCAACATAAGTCCTTATGGGTTTTTTATTTGATTTCAAGCTGCCAGAAAAACATCCAAACACTTTCAGTGGTAACAGTAATAGGGATATGTATGTAGATATTTCTATTTATTACTTTAGTTTTTATGAAGTTGCACTGATACAAGTTCACAGAGAACAATGCGTGAGTAATAAGATTACCAAACTGGATCCCCTAAAGGCATGGTACTAAGAAATGTCATGGGGTTTGTAATCTTTCAGTGATAGCAAGCAATGGACCAAGACTTGCACTGCACAGCAGAAAGGGAACTGTTGGAAGCTGTAAGCAGAATTACTACATCCTCTACCACAAGTCCATCTGATGAAGAAGAAAATCAACCCAAAGCTGAAATTTCATGTCAAGAGGGAAAAGAAAACCTGGAAAAAGATGACGCACAAGGTTGATGCTATCCTTTTATTTTGTTTCATGTAGCTATTTATGTCAGTAATCTCTTACTTATTAAAAACTTTGCTTATATATTGCAGCAGTAGTTCAAAGCTGTACTGCCATGCTCTGCTGAAAGTGAGCCTTGATTACACTTGTGGTAATAACGTAGCAATAGTGAAACTGATGCTCATCCTGGTGTGTTTATACACACACAGTTTTCCTCTCGAAGGCCTCATGCCTAAAATGTATCAGAGATTTAATTTACACACCAGGGATGAAAGCAGTGATCATAAGATGGCCTGTCTTGGGAGAGCACTTTCTGTACACCACCAAGTCTGAACTTCTTGGCAGTATCAGCAAGGACACCAAATTGAAGCTAATCTCAAGCAGACAGCTCTCACATGCCTTTAAAGAGGCAGCACTGAACATTTACTATGCCTAAGATTGCTCTCATCTGTTATTAAATAAAATGTTATGTATAACTCAAAATGTACATATCTCATCAAGATTTTAAGCCTGGAAGGATGTCATAAAAACCACCTCTTCTAGGAAATAGATGCTTTGTAGGGATTGAGCCAAACCCCCAAGGCCTTGATAATTGAAAATGTATGGTCAAATGATTAAGAACATGTAAGAGTGGGGCCACTGCAAGAGTACTCTGGTGCTTTACAAGTCTATTTCTGCATCAAGGTGTTCTCTTACCCTTCATTTGTGTTCATTCACCTCCATTGGCAGAATGTTAGATACACTGCAGGCTGACTTCAGCTGACTGCCTTGACAAAGACATCATTGATTAGAAACTTGGACCGCTGTGCCCACTGAGACACAAATATTCCATTTCTTTTATCCACTTTGCTAGCCTAAATGCCACCTGATGAAATCTATTCTCAGTAGATTTCAAAGACAGAGAAATTGCCTTTTTGAAATGCTTAAAATTCTCCTGTAAGCAAACTCTTCAACCAGCTGTCCCACATTTTTATATACGCACACATATGTGTGTGTGTGTGTGTGACTGTGGAAAGAGAGAGAAGGGAAAGGAGAAAGGTATATAAAATATTTGTAGCTGAACTGTGCCATCATTTCAGCTACAAAAAAAAGAGAGGATGTGAGAATTCCTCCTCAGTTGAGCTGATTATCCAACTTTGAGGTTAGGATATTCATGTTTTCTCAGCTTTCTCCTATTACCGCACAAACCCCATGTTTGAATAGGGTCAGATTTTGAATATATGTCTGAATTTTCAGCTGCATTGTATTATCTCCTCCATTTAGCAACAAAGAAGCCTGGAGAAACATCGGACTCAAAAGACTCAATGTTTCTTAGGGCTACTTCTGGGATGGTGAAGCAAATCTCCTGCTCAGATTGTGCCCCAGGTTACAACCTTGACAGACAATATTTCTTGGCAGTATTATCTCTGCAGTTCTGTATTCTGCAGATGATGTGTTGTCTTTCCAAATTTCAGACCCTAATAGCTTTCCTCAGAACATCTGCTCCTGTCTTTATTAGCAGTGAAATCACTTATTTTATCAGTCTTTAGGTCTTGCTGTTACAACAACACAGAATGTAGGCTGTCCTTTCAAAGCAGATGCATAAGAGTTTTCTTTCCAAATGCAAATAATATTGCCTGAAATACTAAATATATTGGTTTTAGATTCCAGTGCAACCCTAAGTCCCAACTCTTCGATGACAACTAAGGAGCTTCAGGAATATTGGAGGAATGAAAAACGGCAGTGCAAACAAATCAAACTCCTTTTTGAAATCCCATCAACCAGAATTGTAGAGCACCACTTATCTAAATATGTGGTAAGCTAAGAAATGAATATGTGAGAAGATCATTAATTTTTATTCACTCTACAGGGGTCTGCACAGCACACAGCAGGCCTCACTACATGAAAGCCTCACCAAGGGCCAAGTTTTGCCAGCCATGATCACACTGAGCAGAGCCTGTTCTCACTGATTGTGTGGGCCTGGCTGGTGAAATCTGCCTCTAAAAAATCCTTCTGAGAGTCACTTCACAAAATCTGCTACAGTGGAAAAGTGTTATCAAATAAGCTAGTATCTTGAGTATCCTTAAAACACAGAGTTTTGTCAACATTAAGGAAATTCACACAGATATAAAAATATCTGTATATTTACACTTCCACTGACCTAGCTGGCTGTAGCAGCTGCAGTTATTTGTATAACCTCCACATCAGAGATTTCTCTTAGCAGAAGTGCAGAATTCTTTGATGATGACAAAGTCTAAGATATCCTCCAGCTAGACCACTTGGTATGGTTCCCCTTCCCTACTTGGAGCTCCCTTAGGTGGCATATTTGTCATATTTTTTAGATGAAACATGAGTATGAGTAGTGAGAACAACCAAGTCAGTTGGATTTTTTATCTTTATTCACAGTCCTGACACTTAGTTTTTATTTCTGATTCTGCTCCTGGCCTTCAGAAGGAGCAAGATCTAGAGCAAGTCCCTTTTAGTACTCCTGTGGAATTCAGATAGGGATGATTTCCTTGTTTGCTACAGTCTGTGAGATCTGTTTGGTAGAATTTGAAGCAGGTAAATGTTTTAGAAACTGTCCTAAGATCTTTTTGCATGCTGTACACACCTACTTATTTCTGCTTTTCTTGCATACACTCCTGAGTATCCAGCTTGCTGAATAGTTAAAAATTGATTTTTTGTAACTGTATGAGAGCAAGATAATCATTCATCATGTGTGCAATTAAACTTAGTCATTAGTTACATGCCTAGGCAAAAAGATTTACAACAAAATTGAGCCAATTTGAATGACAGTCTAATTAAATGCTACTTCTTACCTTTTTCATGCACACTTCACAAATAAAAAAAGCAAGTACTTGTAAATTATTCACTTAGCTGCCCTTGATAAAATAATAGCTTAAAACAGTTACTCTTATGATTGTTTTAGAATGCATCAGGCATATATACACTTTTCAGGAGGGAGCAGGACAAAGTATAGGAAAATGTCAGTGCTTACAAATGAAAAGAGATCAGAGAAGTCAGCTCAAATTTAGAAACTTTTCAAGAAGTGCCTATAAAGATTATTTATGAAGATTAAAAGACAGAATTTCTCTTTAAGGAAAAACAAGGAAGAGAATTAGACAAGCATTGTGCGAGTACTGGTTTGCAACCTTCAACAGCAGCAAAGAAAATAACTGGCCTGAGTCAAACCCCTCCAGCTCCTGTGTAAATTGATGGGAACAGGGTGAAGTTGAGTGTGAACTTTGGATGATGGTCAGCAGTCTGTGTCCTTCTCTGGTGTCTGGTGACACGAACTGGCCTCCATGGAGCTACCATGGTTTACTCACGTTAGGGATTTGGTCCTTCCTCAGCATCACTGTGCTTGGATCAGAAACAGAAGAGATTATTTGTACAGCACAGCACAGAATTTTGGTTTGAAGATATTTGCTGAATATCACATCTGTTACTGTCTTTTTGAGGCTAGTGAAGAGCTGAGGAAGGCATGCTCTTGAGTACTGTTAATGTGGGGCAGCACGGCTGTTAGCTGCCAGTGAAGGGATTTGGATAGCAAGCTTTTGTTGTAGAAATGTCACTTTTTTGGTATTATTAAATGTGAAGTAAATTTGAATACAGGAAATACTGATTTAGAGGGGAGAAAAGGATTTGGAGTTGCTCCATATTACTTTTGCACACACCAGCTATATTGCCAAATACTCCCTCTTCTTTCACAGTCCCAAATCCCTAGGAATGTCTTATACAAAGAACATTTCTGCATATTATGACCAATGTAAAATAGGTTACATTCAATATTAAGTCTGGGAAATCCATTCAGTTCACTGAAGATGATTGATTGCAGCAGCCATGGCTGTTATAAACAAAATACTGCTACAGAAATGCTTTGTAAGTGTTTTTATGTGCTTCAGTCTGCTGCTAGTTTGCTTTCCCAGCACCTTGCAGGATGGGATCTGTTAGTGAGTGCACTGTTTATGTACAACTTATTTACGTGCTAAGCCTAGGTCTGGAGACAGAAGTACAGAATGGCTGGAGGTGGGAAATTTTAGTTTGATGGCTGCAGATCTTTCAGGTCTACTCTGAGCATGCACCATAATCCCAGACAGTAATTGATTTAGCTGCACTGCCATAGGAGTACATGAGATTACACACAGAAAATTGGTGCAGGAGTATTTCAGCTGGAGGACTGAACAAGCACAAAGTCTTTTCATACTCCCTTCTCACGCTTATTTTTTCTCTTTGATTGTGTTTAGATGTATAAAATCATCATTTTGCAAACAGGGAGTTTTGACAGCAACAAGTCTGTAATTGAACGCCGTTATTCAGACTTTGAGAAACTGCACAGAAATCTGCTGGAGGAATTTAGCGAAGAAATGGAAGATGTGACCTTTCCCAAAAAATCTCTAACAGGGAACTTCACAGAAGAAATAATCAATGAAAGAAAATTAGCCTTCAAGGACTACCTGAGACTCCTATATTCTATGAAATACATCAGAAGATCAAAAAAATTTATTGACTTTTTAACAAGGCCGGAGCTTCAGGAAGCATATGGTTGCCTGCGGGGCGGCCAGTACACCAAAGCTTTGGAAATCCTTTTAGAAGTCATTGGGCTGCAGGAAAGGCTGACAAGAGGGAACCCTGTCTCGGTTGTCCCTACTCTCTGTGCCATCGTGGTGTGCCACAAGGACCTGGAAAACTCAGCAAGTGCCTTTGAATACGGAGAAAAAGCTCTGTCACGCCTTCGCGTGCATACGAGCCACAGGTATTATATTCCACTGTTAGAAACAATGATCACTCTGGCATATGAACTTGGCAAGGATTTCCTGTCTTTGCAAGAAAAACTGGAAGAATGGAAGAAAAAGAAAGATCCCATACGGGTTTTTACACTGAAAGAGCTTGCAGTTCGGGAGTACGTACAGTGAACACAAGAAAAATGTGATGAAAGAGTGAACTCTTGAAAGAGTGAGAACTGAAAATTAGCTGTTTGGCTTACATAACATTGTATTAATAGGAAAAAAATAAATTAAATATCTTCTATGTCCAAAAGGGACATTAATCTGTGTTGGAATATATTACATCTGCTCTACAGATATGAGGAGTACCTGATGATCACCTTAAGGTTTTTTGAAGGAAAATTGCAAGAAAGCAATCATTTAAGATTTGGTTAATTGGAACATAGCTTATTTTGTGTGAAAAGTCAGAATAAGAAAATAAAATTAATAAAGCACTTAAGAATCTGTGGAATCAGAGACATTACTTGTTCATGTGGAAACCAGTTCCTTTCAAGAAGAAAAATATCTTCCCAGTGAACTCAATCTAAAGGATGCATCTTCAGACATTGAATGTAATTTTTTACTCCTCCAGCTGGGGACCAGTAAAATGGCACTTTGCCATTTCTGAGGATGATGGATTGGTCCTGGTCCCACTGAATTCAGCTGCTGTGGGCAGGAGGACCTGGGGGGAAGGTTTACAATCAACTTTGGTAGGAGGGAAAAATACAAGTGATGATCGTTCCATCAGAGATGAGGCAATACACTTCATTTCCCTTTTGTAACTAACAGAGTTTTATGACTCTGCATTGAAGGCACATTCTTGTTTGTTTGCCTACCTCTGTAATTTCCCTCAACTCTAAGGTCTTTCCCATACACTTATTTTAACAATCTGGTAAATTAATCCTCATAAATATTGTAATTAGCATGTCATTATCTAGCATGGCTCATTATTCTCTGCTGAACATAGTGCACGGAGCACTTTCAGGCCTGTACTCCTGTTACAGATACTACCTACACCACAATGACATTGTCTATAAACTAAGAAAAACTGTATTAATTTACCTCCCAGAGACATGAAAAATTCAGCTAATTGGATGTGCACTGAAGCTGAAAAACTTTGTTGTGCAATGATACAAGAAGAATGTCTTAAAAAAAAAACCAGAATAATAGGACTTTCTAGGGTGGAAAGTTAATATTTTAAGTAGCTATTAAAAGCTAGGCATTAAACACAAAATACATGGATTATTTGTTATTTAACAATTATTATTTTTTCTAGCTATACCAGAAGTAATAGAATTAAGAGTAATTAATTAAGAGACTTAAGGACTAATCTTCCCACAACATAGCATATTGCAGGACAGTTAAAACGGATCAAAGGTAACACCTTCTTAGAGGATGTGTGAATCAGTAACAAAGCAGTGAAGAAAAAAACATGTCTGGGGTCTGCATCACACTCAGGCAGTTTCAAGTTCAGGTAGAAAGGAAGCATGGCCTTTACACTGCTCTAACTCCACAACAGAGTGTGATGAAAAAACAAAAGAATGGGAAAAAATTATTTCCTACCGTTTTCCCCTTCCCATCCTTGTGTGCAGCATCCCAGCTCTCCTGGATTCTCCTCAGTTTCTATGGGATGCTCCATGAGTACCTCCCTGCACCCACAGACCCTCACCTTGCAGCTGACCACAAGATTAGAGGGTCCATAAGTACACATGTCTAGCGAGGACAATTACCAGGAAAGCAGTACATCTGTAAGATCTTACTTAGCCTTTATTTGTGCTAGTGTTATAACTTTCCATCTCTGAAGGACTAACTGATCTACCACTCACCAATTTCTGCTGGCATGTTTTGAGGTGCAATTTGGCTAAGGGAAAAATTTACATAATTCAAAAGTCACTAAAATAAACAGTGCAAAAAACCTCACTGTTTTGTTGGTGTAAGCCAATTCCCTTTTGAGAATGTTTTTCCCTATAAGGTACTAGCAGAATTTGCCAGCAAAATGATCCTAGAATAGTTCACTTTGTGCTGCATTGAGACTTCCAGTCAAGCCATTTCAAAGGGTCAACCATAATGTTCATAAAAGGATCTTGTGGTTTCATTTCTATTAGAATACAACAAAATTAAAATCTCCCTAGCAATTCAACCTCCCCCAAGCAAATCAGGTATGTATTTCCTTCCTACAAAGACTTTTGGATTTATTATTCTTCTCAGAGATTACATTGAAAATCCTTGGAAGGAGAAAGCTAGGATGGTTATGGCAACAAAAGGGCATGGACAGAGCCTGGATTTCAGCTGGAGCTTTGCCACAGACTTGGTCTGAAGTTAGCACAAGTAACTTAGTCTCTGTGCCCCTATTTCCTCACCCAGTACTTCCCCATTAAGTTTCCTCATTAAGGTTTTCAGAACTCATAGAACAGGACAGTTGTGAAACTTGACCAAATAAGTTAACTCCAGCATTTAACTTGGAAATGTGCATGAGGATAGAGGCAATTTTGATTTATACAAATCTATTTCATCTCTCAAAAGTATCTTGAACGAGAAGAGAATTTAGAAGTATTGAATCTCACACAAATCTGTGTGCTTATTGTGGATTGCATAGTTTCTTTACCAGTGCCATCTTATTTTAGAATCAGGTGCTACTTCCCTTATAAACTAGAGAAGTTACAAAATTATCTCTGTATTACATTGTACTGTAGTGGCACCAGGCTGGCTGATCAGCCCCACAATCAGCCAGTTCTGGTTCTTTAGCTGTAAACTCTCAGAGAGTGGTTGGACTTGCCAAAAGAATTCTGCTTCCTTTCACACACATTCTAAGAGTCAACTTCTGCATATTCTTTTTTATTTGATTTTTACAGCAAAGTGAGTATGCAGATGTTACCTGTTGTTAAACTAGAAGGTAATGGCATTCCTGCTCCCATACTGACTCAACTGACTTACACTGGTGAGGACAGCCTGCAAGGACTGCATTCCCTCTGCCTATACATGACTTTATCTTCCACAGTCAAAAATGCATATCCAGGTAGGACAGATTTCATGCAAACAGACAGACCAGATTAGCATCTTCCCCGTTACCTTTGCAGCAACAGAGCAGTGTTACTGTGTTGTCCTGGCTTTTTCATAAGCTAGGTAACAATGGAACAGATGCTCTGCATCTGCCACCTCATCTTAGCTTTCCTCTGAATAGTATTTTGAGAATGGCTCAAAAGAGAAATATCTACCATTTCATCCACATCTACCTTTCTTGCTTATCTGTTGCCCTCCCTTACATTTTGCTGAGAAGCCACTGGAGAAACCATGGCTGAAATCCTTGTGCAGTCTCCAAGGGGTCCATGTGCTGTCCCCAGAGCACACATCCCACCCCTCCAGGTGCCAGGCCAGCAAAAGGCACCAGGACTGCAGCAGTGGAACTGTTTTGGAAGAAGGAGACTCTGGCACTGCCACATACACCAAAGCACAACATAAATTAACTAAGCAGGTTGTTCCTGCTTCCCCCCAGCCATTTGACTTCCACTCTTCGCTGCTGTACAGTATTTGAGTGATAAAAACCAGTTTTTGAAACAAATCCATTTTATCCTTTTCCAGTCTCCCCAGTGTGTCCTTTTTACAAAATATTTCTTCAATTTAATGAAATAAATGGAAATGAGCAGTTGCTGGGTTTGCATTATTAACCTGCATCAGCCCTTCTCCATACCTGGAAAGTGGCTGGAGTCAGACTCCAGCTGTAGGTCTAGAGACCCAAGCTCTGCTCCTGGCCGTGTCACAAGCCCACTGAGCGACTTTGACCAAGT
Organism: Vireo altiloquus; assembly: GCA_013396875.1. NCBI lineage: Eukaryota > Metazoa > Chordata > Aves > Passeriformes > Vireonidae > Vireo > Vireo altiloquus. The sequence continues at coordinate 775,144 of VZRF01000187.1, forward strand.
CTGATCAAATCTCAGATTTCTTTTGAATACCAGTATTGCTTTGTCCTCTTCTATAAAGCTATATTTTACTTATATTTTAGCAGTACATTCCAACATATCATTTTCCCCAGTTTACAGCTGGGGGAACTGTGGTACAAGCAAGAGAAGTGATTTTTGCCCAGAGTCTAATACAGTGGTCTGTAGAGCACACTGAGTGCCTGGAGGAACACTGAAGCACAGCTGGCATCCCAGCTTTGGGGAAAGAGGCGTGTCACAGTTGTGTGTTCTTAACCACATCTTGCACAAACAACCACAACACAGCTTCACTCGTGCCTGGCGTCATACACCTGAGAAAACTGCCTGAGATGTCTATGCAAGAGAAAACATTTCAGCAAGCCTGACTAATTACTATATTTGAAGAACTAATAAGTGGTTAAATAGCACAAATATTTTAACCGCTACTTTACAAAAATAAAAAAGTCTTGCCTAAGAGATTTTTAGAATATGTTAAAAAACCTCCAGACTTCAGTATCATTTTCCACAAGAAGGAACAGAAAAATATTTTCAGATACATTTTTTCCAGTTTTAAGAATTTCTTAGAACTTTGGAATTTCTTTCCAGTGCTCTACTCTCTCTGTAGTCTAAACAAGAGAAAAAACACAACACTACAGAGTACCACATACATCAAAAATCTGTTATTATCCACTTTTCTCAACAACACTGCGCAATACATCAGAGCTTTGCAGCATGATCTTACTTTTCCTATTGTTACTGACATCTCTGAAGTATACCTACAAAAGTTAATCCAAGTACAAATTGACATTTAACACTTTCCCAGGAAAAAAGAAAAAAAAACATGCTGTCCAACCAGCATCTGCCTAGCATGTCTAACAAACCACAGGCTGCATACAAGTGAGACGAAAATTTAAATAAAACCTAGGCAGATCATCTCCAAGAGTCCATGGAGAGTTGCATTACGATCTATTGAGCTTTGCCCCATTTCCATATCAATTATTATATCATTTGGGGCATTAAGTAGATAATACTGTTTACACAACTTTCTAAAATAACTAAAGAAGCCCATGAGGATGCCTAGTTACTTATGAAACATATGCAGACAAGATGCTCTCTGTGCAATGCAGCATCTTGTTTACAGGGAATCCTGTGATCTTTATCACATACTGGTTATTAACTCCTGTTATCTGCTGCATCACTGGAGGATAATATTTGCTTTCCTGAATCTTAATAAGGCTAAATACATTTATTGAATTCAACAGATTTGTACAATCAGCATGGGAGTCGAGTTCAGGACACAAGATGAAATCTAGGTTTCATGGCTCAGACAGCAGCTGGGCAAATCAAATCAAGAATGTTTATTTTTTTTATTAGATCAAAGGCAGAAGCAAGATGTGTTGAAAAACTAAACACAGTTGTAATTGTGTAAAATACTGAATGTCAGTTCCCATCTGGATGAGGTGAGAACCCCAAAGAATCGATCTGATTACATTAAGATCACATTACAACTATGTTCATCATGCTTTGTGAATATATATATGCTCTATAAATGCACAAGACACAAATTTTCATGTCAGACCAGTAAGAGCTGAGAGTTGCTACACCAAAATAAAAATTAACTTATAATGTAGTAGAGAGCAGAATAGGTTCTACTGTCTGTATAAACACGTGCACCACCTCTATACTCAGTGGATGTGTGGATGGACAGATGGTTGATGAGGGGAAAGAGCAAACAAATTTGAATATTTTGATGCTTAATAAATATTTGCCAAATGTTTAAGGAATTCGGATCAAAGATTCTTTTACAAGTACCACATGGTTTTATATACATAGATATATAAATAGAGAGAGTGTGTGTGTGTCATGGTTTTAAACACAACCTTCTTTTATTAGGAATAGGACTACATCTGTAAGTCTGTGATTATTCAGAAAAATGCTGCAGAGAAATACACTGGATGAACTTTAATACACTAATCTCTTTAAATTAGTGCAATTTATATATTTTTCATCCCAGACAGTGCGAGGCTCTGTGATAACCAAAAGGAAACCTTAAAGAATTTTACTGAAAATGAAAGTGGGATTTTAATCCCACTATTTTTCCTGTTTAGCAGCGATTCTAAAAGCATCGCTTGCCCTGGCAGGGGCTGCAGTGCCACTAGATGGAGCCGCAGCATTTTCAGGAGCTCAGGACCCCTCGAGCTCAAGGGAATGGAACAGAAAACTTTTTAATGACTTGAATTTTATTTAAAAAAAAAAAATCTACTCTAAAGTCTAACATTTAAATTTTAATATGATTAAACTAAATATATATCTCTCAAGCCCATTGTGGGTTCAGACTGTAGCGCCTTGCTCTCCAGCTGTCCTTCAGGACAATTTACCACAGCCCTTTATCAGGCAGCTCTAGGAGCCGGCTGGAAAGCTGAAAGAGAAAATGTTCTTGCAGGCTTTTAGACCTGGTGAGTTCAAAGCCAGAGTCACTGCAGCGTCTCAGTTCCTACAGTACCTTTTCCTTCTGATCAAAAGGAACCAAGTAAAACTCACAACTCTTAAAAGGACTATCAAATAATGGGGGGAGGGAAGTAAAAATAAATGGGCCCATAATGCCTTCTGAATAGTGCTGGGGAAAGTTCAATGACTCCATTTTAAAAAGCTGCACTCCCAAGTATGAAAACAAGACCTGATTCTGTTTGGAGTCCAACTACTATGAAATATATCTGTTAATTTATGTACAGGCATAAATATACTGCAAACAGTATCAAAACACGGGCATGTTTTGATTTTGGGCTTTGTCCTCTGTTTGATAACATAGAAGGGGAAGATGTGATGACTAAACCTGGACCATAGTTCCCAGTCATCTCCTTTATCTCTGCTTTAAGCAGCAAAATGTAGAAATGTTTTTGGAAGCAGCCCCTGAGAAACACAGCAGATCCAGCAGAGGCCTGCAGTTCTTGAGTTGTGCTCCTGATTTTTACCAAGTTGCAGGGATGGCCTGGATTTGGAGACTGGCTTCTCCCCCCGCAGAGTGCCTGCTGCAGACCAGAGTTTAAAAGCAGCCTCCCCCTGCATCAAGATATTTTTTTTCCAAAAGGTTTCTGCAGAATGTGCTAGCTGTTAGAAACAGCATGAGGGAACTGGGCAGTCCAGAGGTAGTAAAAAGCAGGAAGACTTTGCCAAAGTCTTTAAAAGAATAGTCTCAAGAGGTGAAATCTTTGAAGGGGTGTCTGCCTCCTTCCTATTCAGTTTCTTCCAGAAATCATGGAAAGAAAGAAAAAAAAAAGGATCAGAAGAAAGAAAAGAAAGAGACACACCATCTCAGAAGAAAAGATGTATATTTGGTTGTTTCTGTCACTGCAGCTCACCTCCAGAAACAGCACTTTAAATGTGTGCTGATTTAGCAGGGGGGACACTTGCATGGACTCAATAACAATATACAGCTTTTATAGTGCTTCATATGTTCAGAACATTTTATAAATACTGTGCCAGATTAATCCAGGCTTTAAATCTGCATAAACCTTGGCAGAGGGCTCTGGTACCCATGAGATTATAAAGTCTGCCATGAGACTAAATTGTGATGATCAAAAAAGGAGACTCAAAAAGGTGCAGTTGGGAAAAAAAGTTTGCTATTTGTGAAACAAGAAGACAGAGAAAAAAATATAGGAAAAGGTTGGTCAGTTGCACAAGGGTCTAAGTTTTCATTCATTTCATCTCCTTTGGAGAACAAAGGGTCATGCAGATCTTTTAAAGAGATCTGTAAAAAGAGTACCTCAGAGAGTCTGACAGGGAAAACTGGTTCTGGTTTATTCATTTATACTTTTGTTATCCTAAGAAGATAGCAGTGAGGAAACTTGGTTATAAGTAAACATAAACAACAGTATAAATTATATACTTCACAAGCAAGTAGTAAGCCCAACTAACTTATTCCTTAATTATTATGTTCCACATTCATCTGACTGGTCCACATAGCAACTGTAAGAGGCTTGATTTGTACTGCATCAGAATGTATTTTACACATACTTAGATTTGAAATGTATTTAAAATTATGATTTGTCCTGCTGTGCAGTAGCTTAATGATAACTGACCTAATTTGCCATATAAATCTCCTGTATAGGAAAGGGATTCATTTTCATTTTGGGAGGCAGAGCACTCTGAAACAACCTTTGTTTGCTGCTGCCACCCCAAGCCCCTTCAAAACCTAAGGTAAGAGGCAGAGCATGAAGGCAGAAGGATATTCTTCATCTCATCTTAGCTTGTTTTCCCTATTTTGGCCACTGATGCTCACAATAGAGAGGATGTGGGAGCGGTGAACATGGCAAAGATCATCAAGTGGAAAGTTAAGACAAGACACAATTACATAGCTGACTCTGTCAGAGGAACCAAGTGGTAGAGCTGGGCAGATTATGTGTCACTCCAGAGGTTCAGTCATTCCCCTGGATGTATTTATAGCTGCTATTTTGCCTCTGTTTCACAACATCACTATGTGGCTCCAGAGACCTCTCTGCTCCCTCCTCCCATCCCATTCTCTCTGCCTCAGACACTGCAATTATATTTGGAGCAAAACAGACTTACTAGCTATGGAATGGTCTCTAAATCTAGAACACTGACCATCTCTCACCTCATCACTGCCACATTTGACAGCTGATTCACTACAGCATAAAGACAGGACTGGCTGCAGCAGGACAAGCTCCTGAGCTGTCCTTACTTCTCATCTGACCTCTGCTGTCGGTCTGTCCTCGGGCCCAGATGGGATTTTTTCACTGAACAGGGTAGCCCGAATGCATTCCCTCTCTGCAATTTTTCCTCTTGTTTTGGTAAACTTCTTAATTTCACAACAGCTCACACAGCCTTAGAAGCCTAAAAAAGCTCAGCCTCTGAGCTTTTTTCAGACATGCATGCTCCCTGCCCATCCTGCAGTACAGCTCAGCTGCACCCTGTAGTAAATGCTCAGCTACAGTCTGGGCCATCACGTGTTAGAAGGCACGTCTGCAGAAAATGCAACTTGCTTAATCTACTGGCTATGGCTATGGCTACAAGAGCTGACACCAACTCTTCCAGCTGCATTTAAAAATCTGACTTTCCTCTACATATTTTTTCTTTCTTTGTAACAAATGCCATACTTCAAATGCTGTCTTTCCTAACAGTGCAGGTTTAAAATTTCTCTTCCTTTTTTTCACTGTCACTTAAGGTTTTCCTGCCTGTTGAAGATGCCCCTGAAGCATCTGTGCTGGTCACACAGTTGCCATGGTCTGAGGTTGCCACTGATACCCTTTGTCTCACTGCTCAAAAAGCAGCAGGGACAAGCCATGGAGGTGGAATTCCAGCAGTCTGACCTTCAGGACAAGCAGAGCTGTTGCCAAACATGCAGGACTACTATTAGTAAGAGCACTGAACTAACTCCCTCCAGTGGCCTTCATTTTCGTTTAGACCACCAGCACCTATTTCAGACACCAACTCTTCTATTTTGATGTATCTTCACAACCTACAAGTTCTCTTCCATGAAGACACAATGGTGATGAACAAATTACTGCCTTAAAGAAACGTTCTACATATTTAAAAGAAAAGGATCAAAGGAAGTCTTGCAACAATAAAAGAGGTCATATGCTAGTCTGATTTTCATTAAGATCTCCAGGTCTAGGAAAAAAAAAAAAAAATTTAACTCTCATCCTCCTTCCTCAGCATGTCACCCTGTCCCTCCTGACAGCTTCTGGCAACAATCTTCTTTTTTCAATCCAGAGAAACCAATTGAAGTTTCCTTTATCTCTAAGCCCCTTGCTCTGCAAAAACCTTTGTATCATTTTGGATCCATGAGTCATGTCCCTCAAAGCCATTTGTTTATTTCTCCCACTGCCTTCCTTAGGGATGACTGAGGCCAGGTATCGCAAAGAATTGTGTGGCCTTCCCATTTCTTATCAGAAGCAGCAAACGTTAGAACAATGTGTACATAAAGGGAGATCTGATAACCCACCTAGGTATTGCTTCACCTGCCACCCCCAGGTCATTCACAGCCCTCAGTTCATTCTGGCTGGTGGGGTTAGTGCAGTGCATTGCTCTGCTTGGACAATCACCCCCCAAGCTTGCTAGAAAGCAATACACTGAATTACCTCATCCTCTTACTCTGCCATAAGAGAGAATTTGCCCCTCTCTGCCTGTTTTAACTTTGAATTGAGTGCATAAACTTCTACATTCTCATTACCAGTTGGTGGGGGGTTTTTTTCAGTTGTTGTTTTTGTTCTCTTTTTTTGTTTTTTAACAAATCTTTTTGGAATTTGTATGTAGTTCAGAGCTAATTTTAGCTTCATCAGAAAGTGCTCTGGGATGCTTGCATAAAAGGTGCTATAGAAATGCATTGCATTGTATCCAAATCAAATTCAACATAGTTAAAAATTAGCTATGGTATTAAAAAACACAAGGATGGCACAGAGTTCATGCTGAAGAAAACTGCCTAAATAATTGTGATCTCTGTCTTGTCACAGGCTGAGACATGGACCTTCAAGGGCAATTTGAATCTGATGCTTCGAGATGTGAGCTGATCTCCACATAGAAACTGAAAAGGGATTTTTAATCAGTGGAAAACTGAGCTGCAGCCATACAGAAAAATACCAGAGGATCTGGAGTACCCAATGCTCATTAGCTGTGGGTAGGAGGGTAGATTCGCTTGTGTTTGTCCATGTCCTGTTGGTAACGATGTAAGGCACAAGACAAGGACATCATGGTGGGTGAATCAATACTCAGAACCACTGAAAAAATCTTATTTTCTCCATAGAATGAAGAAGCAGCAGCACTCCGAGGTCAGAGATAGGCAGTCAGGTATACAGGGATAATTGCAAGCATTGCAGTTCCTATATACAGTCTTCACAAATGTGCATTGGTTCACCACAGAATGCCTCCTAAAGAAAATGAATTCCTAAGATTTCTTAACATTCTCTTACCAGAGCAAGCTTCTTTCTCAATCCATTGTGCTACCGTTACAACCTTATTTTTATTTTCAAGAATTTTCATTGAATCACTGAATTCCTCTCTGACACAGCTCACCTTTTAGAGCTATTTTTTCAATTGATCTAATCCATCCATTCTACCTCAGAACTCCTTTGCCTGTTAAAAAAAACAACAAACCAAAACAAAAAAACAAAGACCTAAGGATGCATGTAAAATGTAGCATCATTAACAATTCTTTAATATATACAAGCAAATATGGCAACTTTAAATCATGTTACTACTTTGAAACATGCCACAGACTGTCTTTTCCACTTTCTACTTAGTGAATCTTCATAGGGTTTTTAATACTCTTTCTACTTTTGCCATGATCAAAGGAATTGCTCTCCGTTTGCTTGTTCCTCTGATAAGTGATAAAAGATGTCAGTGAGACTAATGAGAACTGCCTCCAGCTTCCTTCATAAAGCCCTGTAGAAAAGAAATCACAATGCGTCGTCAAACCTGCTAGTCTTTTAGGAAATAAAGTGTGGAAAAATACTAGGCACAAAGACAACAGGGGGATGGGAGCGGGGAAGAAGCGGGGAAAAAGCTTTTACAAAAGAAACAAGGATATTGGTGTGTAAGCAGAAATGTTACTCCCATCAATAGCCCGTATTGGGGTAAATCCTGAAACAACTGCACATGTGGAAACTGCAGTTCTTTCACACACACACTGCACATGTTGGAAAAGTCACGTAACAGCTTCCCCCACCCCCAGCCCATGATACAGCAGTGTTAAAAATCAGAATCTAAATCCAGATTAGGCCTTTACCCTGCAGTGCTCAGTGACAGTTCACTTTACTTTTCTCAGGATCTGCCAGGATCTTTTCAGTTCCGAAGTGAATTGTACCTGCTAGTGCAGAGGCTGTCAGTGAGGGTTGAAGGCAGATTGAGCACACCTTCAGGTCCTACAACCATGGACATGTTCCAATTTACTGACACTGAAAACCACTCGAATAAACTCAATCAATCAAATAAAGCGTGTATGCATCCAGACCAGTCCCAAACAAGTGGCAAGATTTTAATTTGTGCTGTGGAGAGCTGCTCAGCCTTCTGAGCAAATTCTTCCTCCCATTCGTGTTTCCTGCAGATTTGCTGACCAATATCTCATCCTCAGGGGCTGCTGTGTGTTTTCTCTAGCCCAGATAGTGGCCAAATGCACACAGCAGGGATCTTGCTAAGGAAGGACAGGTCTCACTCCTCAGAATGAAAGAGAAATCAAGGCTGTGTGCAAATCAAACAGCAGGCTCTGCCCACACACCATCCCCGTCCACAGCAGATGACTAGAGAATGGGCTCCTGTTTTTCAGGAGTGACACAGACATGACAAAAGGTGGTGGCACTGTCATTTTTCCAGTGAATAACCTGTCCTATAACCTGTTAGTGGTTGATTGCACACGAAACCCTGATGAGCTGGACCTGGGGCTGTTTTAGCAAGTTATATGAAGGCTGAGGACAGAACAGTGTGATAGAGAATCACAACCTTTAAGCCAGCAAGCAGAAAATTGATTCGATTTTGTCTAGTTTTGCATCAATACTCCTGTTATTCTTCTAAAATGAGACTGGTTATCTTGGGCTGGTCATTTTTAAAGCATGCTTATTTATGACTAAGTATAGCCATTTCATTTTGCCTGCAGACAGGGCTTTCTAACTCTACACATCTATTAAAGCAACTGTAGCATGTAAAAATGTACAAAAACATGGATTATAATTCAATTTTTATAAATACAAATTAATCCAAGGGGAAAATATAAAGCTATCAAAAAACACCTTCCACTTCAAATTAATTGTTTTAATCAACAAAGGAAAGCTTGATTTGCAATGGTTGTTTCCAGTGGTCTCATGGTAAGTAAGCATCCTGCTTTTTCAGAGACTCGGTGACAGATGCAGCAAAATGGATGTATTTAATTTTGAGACAAAATTTTAATATCATTATCTTTTAGGAAGATAACTGAAAAGTACACAATGAAAACATATCTCAATGTTCTACATGTTGACTTTAATCACTGAATGATATTGAGTAAATGGAATGTAGGAGAACTGTGTGCTCTTCACTGGTAATGATGTGAACACCATGCTAGCAACACTTTTTGGGTTTGGTTTTTTTTAACTTTGAATGATTTAATACATCAGAATAAATTGGACTCAATGTCGGTTTAAAACTTAATTTTAAAGTTTTACTCAAGAAAGACTTTTTTAAACTTAAATTAAAAGTCCAATTTATTTTTAAGTCATTGATTTTTATCCATCCTGCTGTTTCTCTTCATTAAGGGAAGAATGACTCTGATGCCTCAACAGAACAGAAACTCTGATCTTTCTCCCAGGGCTCTGTTTCCTCTTTATACTAATACTAAATATGAAGGGTCTACAGAATCTTAAATGAGGAAAAGAAATGCATTTCTAAGCTGGATAGGGGAGGGATTAAGTCAGGGAAGTAGCCTAGGGGAGAGTGGAGCTACATAAACAGATAGACACCCTGAGGCAGCTTCTATCACCATTAGCTTCACTGGGCTGAGCACCAATTAACACTAGCCACGAGTCTGGGCCATACCTCCAGAGCCACAACCACATCTACTCTTAGGGCTGCATTCCTTTAAAATAGTACAATTACAGTGTTAACCACCAAAACCCAGCAGAAGTTGCTTTGGATTCTCTTTGGATTACTGTTATCTTGTGAGAGAGCCAATGAGTGTTCTAATTAGCATGGGAATAAGCTGATGTTTGAATTTAATTTCCTCTGTGATCATATTTGCTGGAAGAATCATTGGTAGGGGAAGAGACACAGTTCTGGGCTTATTATTTAAGCTGGCAAATGGTACCCTTGCAGTTTTCCCTCATGCAAACACCTGCAGAGAAACAGTGCCTCTTGTATTCAAAACAAAAGCTCTTTTATGGCTTTTGTCACCTGAACTGCCCATTTCATGCATTTTACTAAAAAACAGGACATACTTTTGGTCTATTTTTACAGATCTCAAAGTTAAGTATTGGAAAGGGTGTTTAGCAGCAACTTGCTGGTAGAGATGGAAACTCACAAAGAATTTCAGCAACACAAGGTGATTATAACATCCAGTCCTACTCCAAAACAGATCAATTTCTAAGAGATTCCACAGGTGTCTGCCTGTGCAGGAGTCAGTGATGATTTTAAGGTTTGTGGCCTCAAAAGACTGAACTGGAAGCTCTAGACTGTTGAATAAAAAGCCTGATCTTCAGTCTTTATGCCTGTGGGAACAATACTGATTCTGTTTTAGGGCCACCTCAGAAAGAGCTAAATACCAGGTGAAAAATTGTCTATTTGTCAAAACTTTCCAGAGCATTTCAGGAGACAGTCTTTGATGAAAATGTATGGATAATTTCCACACCTACACAGCAAAACTCATTGTCAAATCTGCATTAGGGAGAAGAGAAAACCTGCAAATTAGGAAAGGAAATGGCAGTATGAAGGGTATCCTTCAGAGAAGGAAGAAAGGGGATTATTGAGACATCCAGCTATGCACAATAACCCTGTCCGGCCCTCAGCTAGCCAAGTCCTTTTTGTTGTCCACAGGTTGGCTTGTCCCTGAATTCTGGCCCATCCACATCTCTCCAATTCTGCTAGCTACAGGCTGCAGTACTCTGAAATGCACAATTAAATCAAATCATTTGTACAAAAAGAAAGAACCAAAGGCTCAATATCCATAAGCTGAGATAGCTGCTTCGTTTGGCACAGGCAAGAGTGCAGTTTGATACTCCAGTTCCCATCCCTCAGGACTCTCTTCCCCAAGGGAGCAGGTGCCCACCAGAAATGGTTTATCCCTTCCCACCCTCAGCTGGACAGGACAGAGGAAATACAACAAAAGGCTTGTAGGCCAGTAGTGAAAGATAAAGACTAAATTTTAAATCACCTTTCCTCCATCCTCCCTTCTTCCCAGGCTTAACTTTGCTGCTGAATTCTTTACCTGCTTCCCCAGAGCCGTGGCCAGGGGTGGATCTCTCTTGGATCCAGCTGGCATTGCCTTCACTGGACCTGGGGGAAGCTTCTGGCAGCTTCTCACAGAAGCCACCTCTGGGGATCCCCCACTACCAGAGCCCTGCCATGCACACTCAGAATACCTCTGTGACCTACTCAGACAGCAGCAGCCTCTTCACTATTTCTCTTCCACTGGGAAAGAAAAGCCTACAAAAACTGCAGGATTATTTTAAAAGGAACTTATGCAAAAAAAAAAAAAAAATTATGAAAGAAGAAGTGAAAGAAAGGAAGGGGATAAAGACCTGGAAAAAATGAAGGAAAGCAGTCAAATAAATCTAGTAAGGTTTGAATTTATGAGGGAAGAAGGAAAAGATTTAAAAAAAAAAGAAATACTGACATAGAGATGAAATTTAACAAATAAAGTGCATGGGAAAAGAAAAGAGAAGGCAGCAGTTATTGAAATAAAAAAAAACAAGTAAAAAAATAAAGAAGGCTAACATAAGATACACGTCTCAGTTACTGAGACATTATAGGCAGAAATACATAATGGCTTTACTAAAGCTGCACTGTGAATCAGAAACTGGATCTCAAGTTCTATTCATTTTAGGCAAGAAAATCATTACTCTTTTCATGTTACTCTTCTTAAAAAAAAAAATCTGACCGGAAACTTCCCAGTATCCTACAAAATGCTAGAACTTTCTACTTGAAAACGAAATTTTACAATGAAAATTGCACTTCAGCTCCACATCAAAATATTTTAGACAGCTCTAAAACACCACCAACTTTCCTGTGGCAAAGGAAAACAAAAACATCTCAAAAGTTTGCTTAGAAAATGCTTAAAAATTATAGGGAAAGCTGGCAGGTTTCCAAAGATGTTTTTGTTATCCTCACACAGAAAACATAAAGGCAGCTGAATAATCACATCTCAAGTCTAGTAGAAATTAGATCCTAGATGTCTTCACCATCTGCTCAGCATATTTTGCTTATTATTCATTCAGGTAATGTCTCCTTCCTTCAGTGGTTTCTGTGAAAACTATTCCAAAAAGCTATTCCTGAAATGATATTAAACCTAGAGAAACATGTTGAAGAATTGCTGCAGTGACATGTATTAGAGTTTTTCCAAGGAAAACAATTGATTTAAATTTTGCTTTATGACTTCTGGGAAATATCTTAGCCAAAGCAACTTTTTATACTTGTTCATTTATTATGGTATTCCTTTCACTTAGTAGGTTTTTCGATATGTGTAAAAGACTGGAGATTTACCTGTGCTATTTTCAGGGTATAGAGGCTGAGAATTTAAGGAAAAATATTGGTGGTGAGGGCTTGTAGCAGGAATGTCATAGAAATGCTTATTCTTATGATCACTTCCATTTCAGGGCTGTTAGCCAGACCTCTTGTAATAAATTTAGGCTTTCCTAAACAGGAAACCTCAGAAAAATTCATCTGAATGAACTGTAGCTGTGAATTAATGGTTCCAAGTGCCTTTACACAGACATGCACTTAAGGTTTTAACAGACCACAGTGCAGTAGAGTTTGGGGATGTGTCTGATATAGCTGGGAAATACCACAACCTCAGCAGTAATTATTTTTTAACAACATTATTCAAATTGGAAGACTCATACTGCTTTTAGTATCTTCAACACTTCAATTTCACCGAAGTTGTACTTGTTTTAATCCCTGAGAGACCCAAGGTAATGAAGTGGAGAAATGGTTTTTCCTAGTACTGTGTGGAAACGAGCAATAAGGCTCCATTACCACGAAAAGCAACAATGCAAAACCTGGAAGATGGAATCCTTGTCCCTTAAAGCTCTCCCCAGAAGGAGGAGCAGGGAGCATTTCTTTGCTTTAGAGCTGCCTGGACAGACAGGAACCCCCATGGACAAAGGCTCTGTGAGGGCTCAGGATCAGTTATAGATCCTGTGGCAAGAGCTCCCCTGAGGCTGCATATGGTCTTCATTGCTATTCAGCGCCTACATTTTACCGATTTTTAGCATAATTTTACAAATCTAATGCTAGAACTGCCTGCTGCAGTCCTGTGCCTCCCCAGAAGTGCTGGGCACTGAGGTGAGTGCCCTCTCCAGTGCCATTCCCTGCTGCACTTCTCACTGTGTGCTCAGCTGCTTCTCCCCTGTGGTACCCACACAGGTGTCACACACCTTCACAGCAGCACTCCTCATCACCAGGCCCACATCCTGATCCCTGCCACTCGATTTGTTGCTTTGCTTCTGGTTAAATAACAAAACATTTCATTTTTCTGGTTCTACCCCTACTTTGCCACCCAAGTCACCCAGAAGGACAGGTGTCTTTGGCTGGAATGCTGCCATCAGCAGTGTCACAGCAGGGATGCTGCAGTGAAAAACACTGGTCAGTGACAGTCTTCACACTGATGTATGCCATTCCTGGAAACTGCGACTTGAAGAGAATTTCTTTTGACAGCTATTGCAAGATAAATCCGTAAGTTCTTAATTATTTCATGTTTTCTATAGATTTACTATTATATTCTTTATGTAATCATCACAAAAATTTAGAGAAGCCTAAATAGATTCAATCTTTGTGTAAACAAAGATTTTCATTCGCTTCACCAGATTGATACATGGAAATGAGTAGGTGCAGGAGGCAGCTTGTGGTATATTCTGATTTCAGATACTTGGATTTCAGTTTGAAACATCCTCAAAATGATAATTGCTACAAAATGAAAATTTTTGAGATTCTGCTGTAGAAACAAACACTACAGCACGGAGGCCAGAGAGTTATTTAGGTCAGCATTTATTCTAACCTTCTGGAGCATACAGTCTGGAAGTACCACCTCCCACTCATAGAATGAGCATGGACCCAGCACTACCTAAAACTATCAGTACAAATCTGGAGAGTGTGCTCTGTCACTTTTTGTGTACACGTGCATTTAGATCCAGTACGTTTTTTCTTATCCATATAATTTATAATCTCATACATGAAAACAAGACTTTCCTAAAATATTTTAAAAGCTGTTCTTAGTTGAAGTATGGTTTAGTTGTGTTTGGTGCTGTTCAGCTCAACAGCAAAATTCATACTGATGCTGAGGATAATTCTTATCAAGCTTTTCAAAGGGAAGAGTTTTTTTATGGCTGATAAAGCACTGGTCTCAACTGTAAGAACCAGGGTTTACTTCTCACTCCATCATCCCAAGAGCAAAGCAAAAACGAATTTGGGCCTTTCAAGACATTCACTGCACAGAAGCTCTAGAGAATAGAAACACACACAGAACAGCAAGGCAAAAGCCTGGTGAGCTAAAACTGTGTCTCATCCATCTGTACCTTATGCACAAATTCCTCCAGAAAAATTAATACCCTCCATCTGGCAACGGAGGGAGCTTTGAGCACTTTGGAGCAAAAAGGCCATTATAGCTTTAAGCTCATTATATAAAATAAAACATATTTTTTAAATTTATAAATAAACTTAATATGCTCAGAGAAGAGAGCAAATTATTAAATATTAGGAACAGATGGGGAAATGTCAGACCACAGCTACTTGTATTTCCTGCATTTCACAGCTGGTTTGCAAGTATGAAGCATGCAAAGCCTTAAGCCACTCAGATCAAATGATCACAGTGGACCAAATTCTGTGTCCTTTACTAAGGCTATTTATTCTGCATTTGATTCAAGTGTTGTTTTGCCTGAAAGCTACACCTTTTTCTGCAAAGTGCTTTCACTTAGAACTGATTTTAAACCTCTTTAAAATGGTTCAGTAACTGAACCAAGTTTCCAAACCCCTCCAGACCCTTTGCCTTCAACTATAGATCAAGGAGAGAGGACTATCCAGGGCATTTCCAGTACCACCCAAAAATCCCATCTTTTTCCCTAAAGAAAATGGTAGTTACAGCAGGTCTCTTTCTCCTTTCCTTCACTTTATCATGTATTTTAGCCTCTTCAGCATTGTCAGTCTCAGAAAACATGAAAGGCATCTTTATTTTTTGGAGAAGAGAAACAAGAGCTGTTTAGTACTAAGAATATTTTCCTCCTTGTTTAGGCTGTTGTAAACAGTTCCTATAAAATAAAAACAAAAAAACCCCACAATAAACAAAAAAAAATCAACAAGAAAAAACAAGTCAAAATCCTCCCCAAGAACAAATCGCTGGTGTCATTATATTTAAAACAAAAAAACCTAGATGATGGATGCAGGCAGACACCGTGTTCCTTTTAACCTGAATCTCTGCCTGTGGGCCATATCATCCTAAAAACTCTTTGATACAAGTTAGGAACTAATGCTAGGGGCGTATCCAGAACTGCACACAGGTACCTGCTGATTTGCCAACTCACAGGTTTCAAAAGTCTTGTAGCCTGCTCCTGGCACCTCTTGTCAGTCACTGACAGGAAGATCTTCCTCTGTGAAGGGCGATTTGCACAGCAGGGGACCTGCAAAGCAGCTGCCGCGGGTACAGAAGAGAAAATATAAGAAGCAAATTATATAAAAATGATCTCTTTTTATTTTTTAAAAAGGATCAGGAGAGAGAGTGGAGGAATTTGCTCTCATGAAAAATGGGGCACCGAGCAAAGAAGGCGGGAGAGAAGGCAGACGTGAAAATGTCATAAAAACCTCAGAGTGCAATTGATGTAGCCAGTGACAGATATGAAATGTGCCCTTGTGGGGGTTTGGTGGCACACACAGAGGCTGTGGTGTCTCTGCCCATCACAGCTGCACACAGAGCACCTGCCTGTGTGTCCTGCCCGTGCTCTCCTGAGGGCTCAGGGCAGGGGCAGAGCCACGGCAGCTCCTGCTCCCAGAGCTCATCTCACAGATAAACAGCTCGAGTTTGAGCAGGATGTGTGTGCACTGCAGTCATGGCAGCTCACAGTGCCCCAGAGATCGCTCCTCTGGTGAGCAGAGGGACCATTTGCACATCTGCTATATTCCCCTCAGAGACAAGCCTGAATTATTTAAAGGCATAAGAGGGAATACTTAAGCTTCAGCTTGTCATGTATGGAAAGGAAAAAACCATAAAATAGTACATTTAGACTTTACAAGCCACAAACCTAAAACCAAACACAGGATTAATTTAGGTTTTCTGCTTTACAGAGCAATATCAGAGGTTTGTCCAGAACATAGCTTAGGCTCCCGGCCCTAAGCCCAGTTTTTTACTGTTCAGTAATAACAATCAATCAATCTCATCAGCACTTATCCCTTTTCCTGCCTCTTTCCTCTTCCCTAAATCTGCTGTCACAAAAGATTCTTCTCACACCCGTAAAAAAGAAACCTGAAAAATCTATTGTAACAATCATATCTTCATACTTTCCTTAAGGGTTTAAACACAGAAAAACTGGTTTTGTTATGCCACTGTACAATATAGGCAGAAGATGAACGGAGTAAATTAAATAACAAAAATACACACAGAGATAAAAAGCTATGTAACAACACTTTTTTCCCCCCAGTTATTTCCGACTGCAGGATTGTAAAATGTTTGCCAGCTCCTGCTAGTTGGGGTGCCCATAAGTGATTTGTAGGGTCCCTAGAAATCCAGGTAAAGCCTATTTTTAGGAGATGAAGCAGTCTCTCTCTCACCAGCAGCTGCTGGTGGGGGCTCTGTGGCTGCAGTACCCTTGGATGGGCTGTTAGCTCAGGCTGACAGCGTGGCTGAGATAATTCTATTTCACAGTGATGGGAAAGAGGAGTGAGATGACACCCCTTGACATGTGCCCGTGGAGGAAGAGACAAGCAAAGGGCCTGCTGCTCTTTCACAAGGAGCAGCCTATCGAGAATGGCCATGAAATGGCATTACATGTCTCAGCCACAGCTACCTCTTCCTGACTGAAAAAGAGCTAACGATTGTTTCATTTCAACCTGCTGAGTAGAAAAAGATATTGTTTGCCCCCCTCCTGAATATAATCAGAAATATGATTATTTACAAGACAATTTTTATCTAAAAGCATGACTCCAAGGAGTAGCCAAAGGTAATCCAGGCTTTCAAACACAACAATGCGTAGATTTTGCTGTATTTAGGACCTAGATCCAGCCTTGACATTTGCACTTTTAAAATCCAAATTTCAGTCCAGAGCTACAGCTTCAGACATGCCAAATAGCCCACAGATTCAAAGGAGTTAATCTTTTGCTAGAAGCTCAAAAAACTCACCAGAATTAGAGAAGGAATCATACAAATTTGATATTTTAAAGATAAATTAGAGTAGTTGCAGGTTTTTTACATGGCTATTCCAAGCTGTCTCCAGCAATGTGTACTAACTGCTTACACCTGAGACTGTGTAATTTCATACAACTGCAGCTGTGTGCCACGTCTTTAAACAATTCACCTAAACAGCTAGATTAAAAAAGACCCAATTTTCTAAATCAGCCAGGAAAGATATTTCATAGCAATACGGAATTAATATTGTCCAACTTGTTAGAATTAGTCATGACTATAATTAAGAGCATACACAGGAGTAGCCATGGGAAAAACAGATCTCTGAAAAGTATTTTTGGAGGTAAAATTACATATTGATCCCTAGTGATAATGGGATAATGCTTCAAGCTTGCAGGCAGAACTACAGGTCTTTTGAACCGTGAAAAATGAACACACCAGAAGCTAAGTGAGAAAGTTAATAAGTTGCAGGTGAAGCTGAATATTTTTCTAGGTGGTAGAAGGACATCTTCAACGATACAAATTTTTTTGTAAAAATAATTTACATTTACTTTGCACTAAATAAGCATAGCAGGCAAAGTTTATGATATAGGCAATTTTGAGGGACTGGATGGTCTGCTAATAAGGAGGAGAGTGCTAAAACTAAAATGAGTCATTAAAAATAGGTCACTTGCTGAGCTGCATGAGATGCCTTAAACTAAGCATTCAAAATGATTGAAAAAGAAAGCAAGAAGTAAAACAGAGGTGGAACACATGTCTGTCATGGTGACAAAAAAGTATCAAAAATTCAGGCACTTTAGGAAAGAAAAAAAGGGTCCAGAGTATCATTAAGTCAACAACCCTCGAAGAGCAGGATTATTTTCCAGCAGGAATTCCAGTGCTGCCAGATGCATGTTTTCATTAGGACCAAGAGAGGTCGGCTGCACACATTTCAAACCCACTCAGACTTGTGGGCTTAAAAATGTGCTCTCATAAGCGAGCCTTCTGCATTCCACAGAGAAGCAGAATTCTCACATTTCCAGAAGCATTAGAGGTTGGAGTTGACCTGGTAAACCTATTTATTGTCATAGTTGTGTACCAGAAGCTACAAATGGCAATTTCCAAACCTGACATCACTTGGCACTGCATGGCATTGTGGAAAAGCACTCAGGAACAAAATATCCTAATAAAATACTAAAAAGAGGAAGAAGAAGGGTAAGGTTGATATAGAAAACTTGTACAATGGCCTTGTTTTTGAAAATCAGAAAGAGAGAAGATCTGAAATGCACTTTCATTATTTCTTCATTGACCTGTTCTTCCCCCAGGTCCCTAGAGAATATATTTCAACTGTTTACTTTTCACTATAAAACTAAAATAATCTTTACTCACACTTTTCCTTGTTAACAAAGACTCTCAAAGAGACTTACCAAAAAGCAATCCTTTCCAGGGATAAATACAGCAAATGGGAAAATGAGGATGTTGACCTGTTTTCAGGCCAAAGCCTCAGGTGGAGCACATTTACAGAGCCACTGATTAAATTGTTTTCTGCTCTTCTCTCACTGAATGAAAGAAGCATTTGATAAGATGCAGGTGAGGCACTGGAACAACAGTTCCTAGCCTGAAACATCAATTAGTAGTTTAATTTAAAAAGCAGGATATTCTATAACTGAGAGGAGGAAAGATCAATACAAACCTATAAAATCTAAAACCTGCAAGAAGAGGGTTTTTTTTGGTTAATCTTTCAGAATCAGACATCTACTTTCACCAATATTATTATTCCTTATTAGATGTTATAAGAAATTTATGCATATCAAAATCATACAAGATACATTTCTGATCTTTGTGTTTCATGCATAAACTCATATTTTTGTTTCATTTATCTATGAACAGAAATATCATGTCAGCTTTTTAGCTCTGAAAAATCTGCCTTTTAGAGACAGCGATTTTCTCCCAAATGCCTATGCTACTTGGAGAAGATCTATAAGATAATATGAAACTATTTTTCCTCTCCCTTTGTCATTACATTTGTTCCCCTGTCCTTACTTTATCTAATTTAGAAAGGTGGAAATAACTAATCCTAGGGCATAGCTTTAATAGATGGTGATTTAGCCAAAATGTCTTTTTCCATAGTGTGTCAGCACTGATTATGAAATGCACAACAGCCTCCACAGAGCCCATTATCCTCCAGCTACACTCGAGTATTTCAGCTTGAAGTTCTACAGCATTGTCATGAATCACTGTTACTGCAATAGCAAGACCAAGGCACTTTTCTTTAGCCTTCCTTTCTAAAGAGCATATTGACTTATACACAAGTACAGAAAAAATGTTGCAGAAAGCACTTTCTGGAAAATGTTTTTCATTAGGGCTTCACTGCTGGTAGGCAGCTCACTGGAAGGCAACATCACAGGGATCATTGTTTCTGGCCTCAGTGTCATTGCTGAATTCATGCCTGCTTCCCATGCTCTGCCAGGCATCTGCATTCAGATTATGTGTGCAGTCCTGGCCCTCTTGATCAATGCCAAAATTTCCATCGACTTTGATGGGGCCTGGATTTCTCCCTATTACTGTTTGAATCATAGAATCACAGAACAGTTTGGGTTGGAAGGGAGCTCAAAGATCATCGAATTCCAATCCCTCCTCACAACCCTTTAATTTCATTTCAAGCTAAAAAATGCACAGAACAGAGTAATTCTCTGCTAATTAACAAACACATCTCTGGAACAAGGCTCCTGCAGCCTTCTGTCCCTATTTGTGTTCTTAACATACTGGGTAGATTGCAGAGTATTTTAACCCCCAGTGCTTTCAGCTCAGGTAACACAAGTACCTCCAGCGGACTGCCTGTGGGAATACTCATGTCTAAGAGTTAAATGCAAGTTTAAGTGATGAAACATCAGGTTAGCTTTTTCATTAGAGTGTATTTGATAGCCTTCTGTTGAATCAATCTAGAATGCTGTTGCAATGAATAACTTCTGCTATGAATTGACAGAAATCAATAAAAATAATGAGAGGAGCAACCTTTGTGAGATAATTTATCATTCAACTGCTACAAGTAAAAGTTTTTTTTAAAAAAAATTAAAATAAAATAGAGAAAATTGGCCTGAAGAGGCACATGAAAAACAAACCAGCATGAAGGCAGGTACAAGGGACAGGGAGGTAGCATAAATACAGGAAACCACTCAGAGGGGGACCATGCCAGAAGACCCCCTACCAACTTTCAATGCTCATATAAATGTCCAACTCAAGATTACAAAATCTGTCATAGACTTTTAAGGGACCATTTTCTTTGCATGTAAAAATCCACAGCCATGAAGACCCACATTTCTTTCACAAGCCTTTTGGGAGATATGTCTCTAAAGCATCTCATGTGAACCACCCAGACAAAAAGCATTACCTGTCCCCACTGCCACACCGTGCAGAAGAGTCAGATGTCATAATTTACAGCTTCTGCTCCTGCCTCTCTATAGGTATCATAAAGATAATTTTTAAAATCACAAAGTAAAGGTTAAACCAGCTACATGTAAGACAATATTCTTCTTCTCTGTGCTAGTGAATATGGACTAAAAATTCTTTCAAGGAGACTGTGTTTATTTTTAACTGTCTGTCCAGAGCCTATAAAGCCATAGCTCTGATGCTTCTGCTCCTACAAACCAAATAGATGTACTGCAGCTGAATGTTGCAAGTACAATTTAAGCTGAAAATCTGAGGAAATGTGCTAAAAAAGTAGAAATGTTTCTTATTCTTCCATTTCTTTTTGCCAGGTCAATATATGAGGACATAGACTCTAAAAAGACGACAGTTTTTTAGGATTGCTCCTGTGTGGAGCTGAATTGTGCCAATCATAACTAAAACTGATAAATTCAACGCTCTCAGTACTGTAACAAAATCAAAACAGGAAATTGCTACCCCCAAACTTTGTCAGAGTAGGGTTTTCCCAAGTGCTTGAATGATTCCTTCTTCCTCCCACAGCACACATTCACCAGGCACAGCCTGCACTGAACATACCCTGTACAAGCTAGGAGTAAGATACTTAGGACTGCTCTCAAAGAAATTTCTCATCTGTTTTGAGGCTTTAAAATAATTGTTTTGAAGCAAAAATTCACTGTGAAAGCAGGGAAAGAGACCAAACTACAACAGGTACCCTAAGGGCTCCTCTGTGCCGCTCTTTAACCAGGGACTCTCAATAACCACAACACTGCAAAACAAGCAAAAACACTTGACACTCCTATAACATCATTTGGTTTCCCTTTGTATCACTGACCACAGGAAAGAATGGAAATGATTTGATGGATCTTTCCCCACTATTCAATATGGGTTTGGATGTGCAAAACACAATCTGGCCCCAGTTTTTTTTTTTTAAATTCAAAAAAAAGGGAGATGTCTGTACAAAACAATAGCAAGCTTGTTTGACTCAGTGTTGTCATGGCCAAATAGTTCACTTCTTTTTCCTCTGACATTTTAGTTATTTAAAGCTTTAGTTCTTTGCTTATTTATCTCAGCTTTCAATGAAACAAAAGGGAAAGGGTTCATTTAAATTCCTCCTGCTTGCAAGGCAGAACATAAACTCCAGAAAACACTCATGAGGAGCCCAGCAATACTCTTCTAGACCTCCTGATACAAAACCTCATGATTTTTGTGGCCTACCCAGTTTTGATTCCTCAGGCTGACTGAAAATTTAAATTCACTTTGACATTTTCAGTAATACACACAAGATATAAGGTGTTATGACTGATGGCTGACTCTGTGACATCCATTCAAGCATCTTGTGCAATATACTAATAGTAATGCAAAATAAAACTTAGATTAATGCACTTCATTTCACACAAGAGGTAAGAAAGACAGACATTCAAACAATTTTATAACAAAATTTTCAGACTAGTTTTAATTTTGCATCTTAGCAGAAAACTCTCACCCCATAATTGTATTTTTGTTTGCCAGGCTGCCAGGAAATGCCTTATAGGTACTATGATTAGCTCTACCTGTGTATGCAGATTTTTTATATTTTTTTAAAAGCTTAGTATCACCTGTAGCTGAAAGACTTGAATCCATGCATACAGATTCGCAAACATTTGTGCAAAGTGCTCAGAGGCATTCTCTTTTTGAGTGCGATGTGGTGCTAGACTGTATCCACAGGTCAGGATAATCTGAATGGCCAACACTGGGATTACATTATTTACAAAGTAATTCACAGAAATAGAGATCCTTCGTTAAACCTCCTGTTCCTGTATGCGAGTAGGACAAGATATCTCAAGAAAAAAACACAGGGTTAAAATATTTGTGGATGTTTTGTAGGGTAAAGTAAGGAGATATTTGTTCAGTAAATTCTGAAATATTTAAAAACTCTCTCAAACTGTACCCTCGGGATAAAAAAACCAAAAAACGTTTAAAACAGAGAGTTATTTTTAGTGAAGAAAAACAGAATAGATATGTCTTTACTGCTCCTTCCCTATTGGTAGGCTTGGAAAGACAATGAGGCAATAAATTCAGCATTAACTTCAAATGTACCTGTCTCTTCCAACTGCAAAAGCCTTGTTAATGTCTGTGTAAGACCAATACAGAGGGCCAGATTATGACATTCTGGTGAGAAATAGCAGCAAAACAGCAGGGCATTATGTGGAGCATCAATCAAGGTGCTGTAGAAGAGAAAATATGTTTCACTTTTTCAAAGCACTGGAAAGGAAGGGATTGTGAATGGTCCTTTAACCTCTCAGTGCTACTGTGCCAATCCAGCAAAGGCAGAGGATGCACTAAACTTCATGTGCTGAAAATTCAACAGCTGCACAGCATTTTCCTGTGTCAGGAGCTCTGCCAGTGTTGTTGCCCTCTGCAGCTCACAGAGTATCCTCAGGTGGCAGTCCTAAACTTTCCCAGGTCTGCTGGTGACCACTAAGATGTGCAAGAATATGATATTCAAACATTCCTTAGGTTCCTTTACTTTAGTCACTTTACCTTTTCATAAATGGAGAGGTCAAAAGCTGCTCTAGAATGTGTCTGTGTCATGTTGGCCTTGACTTTGCAGTCCTCTGAGGAGCAAACAGAGTGTTCTGCACAGAGCAAACTCAGCAGTCTTGACAATTCCTACTACTTTCACAGTCTTGGCTATTAGTGCCCCATTTCCTTCCATTTTCTAAATCCTTCTACAGTAATTTGAGACAAGTGCTGATCCAAGAGCAGGAAACATAGAGAAGAGTTGTGGACTCTGGGCCTCTCTCTACAGCTAACACAGCAGCAAAGGACCTGCTCCAAAGTGCTGTTCCTGTGATCACACCTACCTGTGCTGTCAGTGTCAGTTTTCCCACCTTGCTTCAAGAGCCTACAAAATATATTCTAAAATATACACCAAGTTAATAGAGAAATATTTCGAGGATTATTTAATTTCTAAGACCACCAAGGACCTCAGAGAACAGGCACCAGTTGAGCCCAAAGTATTTGTAGGAATCTCTGTGGATTCCATTGCTAATGAAACCTCAGACCAGACAGAGATAATCGTACCTGGCTTTCAGCAGCCAGCCTTAGGATGTGAGTGGTGATAATACAGTTCCTACTGAGCTTTTGTCTTGTAGAAAGGATATTTAATACCACAGAGTGTATCAAGCCTCATATTAATAAATGATGCAATTCATTTCAGTCAGAATTATTGCCACAAGCACCAAGAAGTGTAATTAATATTTTCTGGTGTGCCTTGTCTCATAATAGTTTTTATTCCACATGGGGGATCATTAGGAGTTGTATCATTCTGAACAGAATACTGCTTCAGAATGCTGCACAAATTCCTTGTGCTAAGCTTTACTTTAAGGATTTTCCACCATAAGAAAATCAGGTGTAAAATACTTATTACAGTGCTTTAAAAATATGCTAAAATGAAGGGTGATATTTAACTCAGTATGGCAAACACATTTGAAAAGGTTTTATGTTGCTGAGAGGCAGCTTTCTGAAACTGGTAAATGAGCAGGTAGACACATTTCTTCACCTGCAACACCACTGCCACAGGCTGCCAAGTCATGTCCAGCTCTGCATTAATGGAAAGGTGCAGGATGGAATTAAATTCTCTGTCATCACATCAAGGCACACACACAAATCCTATGTATAACCATTTCCCTGGATATAGTGGTGGAAAATACATAGGTTTTGCTACGCAAGCTGTAACATTTATGTCTGAGGAAGTCAGTGCCAATTGAAATCAATGGAAATTGGATTTGCTGTCGAGGATTTTTCCAGTGGGAAGAGCTCGAGCTGCCGTGTGGGATTTTCTGGGTTTCTCGTGACACTAGGTGGCAGTAGCTGTTTTAGAAGCCTGTTTTCTTTCTTTCTTTTTTAATTTCGATCCATAAATAGAAGTGGAAAAGCACACATCATAAAATCAGTGCTGATTCCACTGCCAGTTGACGAGGTTGGGAAATTCAGTCTCAATAGCAGACAGCAGCCAAGGATGGTATTGAGAGGGCCAAGACAAAGGATGCATCCAAAAGGGCGATGGCCAGTCCCAAGGTGGGGCTAAGCAACCTCTGGGAAGGGTCACAGAAACCCAAGGAGTCGCAGACTGCCATGGGAAGGTTTCTTCTAAGGCCTTCCCAGAACAAGACATGCCATTTCTTTCCCTTCCAGGGCCAGTCACTACATTATCAAGAGATTCTGGGGTTTTTTTCTTACACGTGGGAAAAATACTGAAAGTTCACCTTTTATTTTTCCTCTCCTGCTTTGCACATAAGTTATCTTAGGACACGAAGAAGTATGTGCATTAATAAAAAATTAAAAGATCCACTTTCTACATTGCACTCAATCAGGTATTTCTTAACTAACTCTCAGAAAAGGAACATGATATATTCCCATCTCATAATTTATTTATCAAGCAATAAAACAACAATTTATCTTTTTGCAATTCTAGTTCATCAAATTCTTTAATTAAAGTGGATTCAAACAGCACTATCTCATGTAATAGTGTAAAAAGAAATAATTTTAAATTTCTACACTTTCAGTATGCAAAACCAAAAATTAAATACAATTAGGTCAACCTAAAAACTCAAGTGTTCTGAAAAATATAATAGATTTCAGTTTCTTCTAAACCTGATATTTCCTGATCCTATGAAATTATATATTATATCCTATTATAAATTATATATTATATATATTATATGTATATGTTATCCTATGAAATTGTTATATTATAACTAAGTTTTTTTCTCTATATCCATCTGCATAAAATAAGATGTTTATTTTTATGAAAGCTAAGATTTTCACCTAACCATTCAGTCAAGGAACCAAAGCTTTAAAAAAAATGGTGAAGTTTTTTTTTGACTCGAAAGAGTTGTCAATGCTGCATTTCAGGAACTACTGGAATGGTGCTTTTAGAGACCATGTACATCAGCTGTACAGTGGGACAGAACAACCCTCTGTAGCCCTTTTGGGCAGCAAGAGAAGCAAGAAATGGCTGGGTCAGTGAGGAGGGTTTAACAGGGACACTATCCTTGCTCTAATCTGGTTCAAAAGTCCCTACGGGTTATGTTGGGATGTTGATCTTGAGCAAGAACTAGTTCAGAACTGGGTTCTTTCTTAAAGATTATTTGAGCATTGACTAACTAATGAAAGCAGTTGCAGTCATGGCACAAAATATCCTGGCTAAAATGGGGCCAATCCCTTCACAAGATTTCACTTTTGAAACCATGTCCTAAGAAAAATGAACAGTCAGCACTGAGGATCACAACATCCCAGTAGAGAACAAGAGAACTGCAGGAGTTCTAGTAAATGTGGAATTTCTGATCAGAGTTCATACAGTATTTTCATTTCTCTGATCCCAGTGTAATTTGCCATCAGACCAGATATTTGAACTCATCTATCCTAATCTAGTTCTTGCATTCTTCTCTTCTCAAAGAAAAAAGAAAACAGCACGTTGATTTTTTTTTTGTCTTCAGACTGACAATGACACTGTGCAGACTAATAGTGATACAGTTATGAACTCCAGCTGTCTTTGGTAAGGAAAAGCCATTAACATTGGCTTTCCCTTTATCCTTTCCTTTTATATCTATTTGCTTGTTAGCTGAACTCTCTTTGTACCTCCTGAAACCCACTGTAATAATTCATACTGATTGCAAAAGACATGCTAGAAGAAAAGGCTGCAAAGCTACTTATTTGTAGTTATCTCATTTGTTGATCTTAGCCAATAAACTGCTGACGGATCACTGCGAATGTTTCTGCTTGTGGCAGATATGCAAGGGGCTGATACTTAATTCATTGTAGCTTCTGTTGCCGCTGGTCTGTTGGCAGGACAGCTGGAGGGCAGAGCACGGGTGACAGGCCATGTCTGGGGGTGCCTGTGCTGCTCTGGAACCCCCACCCTGGCCTGTCCAGCACGTGCCACTGGTGTCCCCTCAGGAGCGCACAGAGATCTGCACAAGCAGCTGCTTCAGCTGCACAGGGAAATGTGCAGCCCCACTTCTAGGCCCATCCAGCACAGACAGAGCATTTTAAAGGAGATGGGGAGAGGGAGGAAAGTCACAATGCTGTGTGCACAGGGTGGGGGGGAAATGGGTATCTTAGGAACTATTCTGATTTCCACTGGTGGCTCTCTACCATCTACAGTAGTGCCCTGGGCTTTGTCCCTCTCAGTTGTACCCTTATAGTGTTCAGGGGGATGTCCCTTCTCTCCCAGGATGACAAGGTACACTGTTCTTGTGCTCCAGGGTTCAGCTCTCAGCCACAGCACAGAGCTCTTCCTGGCACTTCCTGAACAACCTGTGGTGCATCTCTGCAGGATTCCAACACACAACAGCTTAAAAAGTGGAGAGGGCAGAATTTGGATGTTTAAAACACTGTCTGTGCTTCTCCCTCAACTCTAGATGGGCACTCTTAGCTACCAACAGGTACTTACATCCCTGAAGCCCAAGTGGGAATTTTATCCTTCATATGCCCTCAGTTTTGAGCCAACCAGCCCAGTGCAAAACTGAGCCAGCCCACGTAAATACACCCATGAACAGCCCTCACAGACTGGGAAGGAGACAGCTAAACACACTATGCAATGGTGTGCACAGTTGCACAAATCAATACTGTCGCTCCTTTTCTTTATTCTCTGCCTTTCCCCTTCCATCTGCTTTTTCTTGTCTCAGAATGGTGGATTTTGCCAAATGGACTGGCTTTTTGTTCTTACTTTGGGCTAGATCTGGGGTTACCAAGGCACAATTAGAGCTCTTACACGGTGCAGGAGTCCAGGTGATGATCACCAGCCCAGAGAAGCACAGAGAGAGACCCACAGCGAGCTCCTGCCTCGTGCACAGGGCTCATGCAAGGTCTGTGTGGCACTGCAGCTTCAGGGTCCTAGAAAAGCGTGCAAGTGATGCAGGTCCAGAGCAAAGGGATAAATTTCAGACACGTGGAGAATGCCTAATATAAATAAAATAAACTGTATAAATCAAATATTTAGCTTTTGAAATGCTAGCTGTTCCAGATGTAAAAATCTAAACAATTATCCCTGAGATAATCATCACAAAGCATATTTATATTTCCCCCTAGGTTTTATTTTGTGTTCATTAATATATACAACATTTTCCTTTTTAAAAACACTTTATGAGCCACATGCTCTCTATGTGTACTTTTATGGAATTGCTGTTGGAGTTGGATGAAGCTGCATTTGCATTCAAGGGACAACTCAACTCACTGTAATCATGCCTAATTTGTTGGAGCACTGAGTATTTAAATCAGATTATTATAATGTTTACAGCTCCCACAACACCCAAATTGCATGATAATTGTCATGTCATGCAATTTATAGCTATGCAGGCTCTGCACTAAGACTGACAGGACCATTGTGTATATTATTAGTCAAACATTTGTGAATCTGAAGAAATTATGAGGAATCCAAAAGAAATGTGAGGAGCAGACATTACCATGGGCAAATGCAGTTTAAAGTAAACCCCTTCCATTTCACCACTGAAAATATGCAGTCTTTCTGCCCTTTTTCATCCTGGAGGCTTCAGCAGACACATTCAGAGGTTCAGGTGGTAGACAATCCCCTTCAAGCCCCCAAGTAAACAAAGACTGGCCAAAGTTAAAACTCTATGCAAGCACATATTCTCCTATTAGGCACATTTACTTCCTCGAGTTTATTCCTGATATCAGGCAAATATAAAAGCAGGAGTGTGAGTATTCAGAAAGAAATTACTAAGTACCTGGACAACAACGTGCATGAAGCTTGAGTTTCAGGTCTGCTTCCTCTGTAGAAGCAGCTCTATGTGGAATTCAGCAGCTGAATTGCAGACATGTAAGCAAATATGTGACACTGAAAGAAACCCACCCTGCTCATTTGACAGCACTTAGCACAGTTGTGGTAATGCTTCATAAGGAAGTTTGTAGATGCCACTATGAAATCACTAAGAATAGTACTTTCTCATTAAGACAGGGAAGGGAAAGGAAAATGACAAGACAATTACGTTTTCTGTCCCCAGAGTATAATTCCCACCGGCAGAAAATGCACACAGCTGCTAGAAACTCGGTGGTGATACCACTACTGAGGTTCCCTTCCAGAAAGCTGGGAGAAATGTGGTCCCCATTTTCCATTTCTCAGATGCAGATCCCATCCACGGGGCAGAAGCTGCTGCTCACATCCTGAGATGAGCAGCCAGCGGCAGCTCCATGCTCTCTCCTTTTAACCCAGCAACGCCAAATTAGAGGGGAAGGAAAAGGAAGGCAATTTCAAGGATCAAAGTGGGAACTTTGCAAAGAGGCACATGTGGTTGGTTGCTAACTGAAACACAATGTCAGTGGCTCTTTTAAAGCAGGAAGTCTATTCTGATGTCAGTCGTGGGAAGGCTGATGGAAACGCGGCCTTTGAGAGAGGTTCTTCTGGAACCTCCTCCTGCAGGGACCTCAGGCCAGCTGCTGGCAGAGGGATGGAGCAGGGGCAGAAGGAGCTTCCCTGTGGCTTGTAAGGAAGTGGATTACAACTGGCCAGGGGCAGGGTGGTGGCCACGTGGGCCACAGGGCTGAGGAACAGGTGCTCAGCAGCCTCTGCCAAATTGGTGTCTTGACCTCATCAATAGCCAATAAGGAAATAGAACAGAAACACGCTACAGATGGCAAAGAGCTAAATAAAAAGACATAAAAGTGCAATGAGGAGCCCTTCTGGGGAGTAAACTGGCCTTTATACCACCAATTCTAAGAAAAAGAGATTAAATTGCTTGCCTAATTTACCCTAAGTATTCAAGGCATGGTTCATACGCCCCAGTGTTTAAATAGTTTGAAGTATCTAGATGGTCAATAATTACCACAATGCAAATAATTTTTATAAAGACATAAAAATATTATCATTCAAGAAAACACAACTGGGGAGACAGAAAAAGAAATAGATCCTAGAGACCTATTTCTAGTGAAAGTTGATTCTAAAACAAAATGGGGAGTGGGAAAATGATACATTAAAAATCAGAGTATTGGATTACTTCAAAAATCAAGAATGCAAGTAAGTAAAACAACTGTATTTTTTTAGAATTGAAAAAATTCAACTTCAAACACACCTGCCAAAGATTTAAAATTCAAATTAACCTGTGGGACACAAGCAGCAGACAAGCACGGCCTTTGGAATGTGCTACCGGAAAAATGTGTAAGATAAATGAAACACAACAGTCAAAACATCCAACTCTCCTGTGAGTCATGATAGATAACCGTCAGGAACGTGGTGGACAGTGATAGCCAGAGAGTCCAGCAGCTTCAAAAGACAAGGATAAAACATTATTTTAGAGACAGCTATTTGCAAAAAAGCAGGGACTATTTGCCCAGGCATATAAGAAGTTGTTAGATGAACATCTTACCATGGTGAGGAAATAAAGACAGGAGCTATTGAGGAGAAAGTGATAATAATGGAGTTATGATAATATTGTCTTGCTATAATTTATTTCGAAGACAGAATTAAGCATTGCATGCTAGATTTTTCTAATACAGCAATCCAGAAAGAAAAGAGTGGAGGGCTGTAGGATTTTGCGCATCTGTAATGCCCTAGGGTAGCTACATCAGAGAGCAAATGGAAGCAGTGTCCAGTGGGATTCCCAGGTGTTAAAGCAGAAATACCAGATCTGGGAAAGTGTCCATATGTGTAAACGATTATCACTGCAGTACACAAAATAACAACTCTTGAGAACTGCCTCATGCTTAGCAAAAGTGATGCTGAAGATCTGCCTGGCCTGTCAGCCTTACCAGGACATTCCTCCCTTGACAATCTCTGAAACAATAACACTTATTAAACTTCTTTTGTTAACATCAGTTTTCTTGCTGTTTTGTACCTGTTTGGTTTCAACCTGCAGAAACAAAACAAGTTTGGTACCTAAATTGGAGGGCCTGGTTAAATCTGAATGGTACATGAGAACAAGTCTGCAGAGAAACACAGCAAGCCCCAGCAGGCACAGGAAGCATGGTAGTGATGCCTTAAATGGCTACCTAGAAACAGAGACCAGACAGGAATAAAGGAATAAAGGAGGGATTTATTTGAAAGGCCTCAGAGGTCACACTCTGGGCTCCAGAGGCTCCTGCCTCAGTGCATCCCAAAATGGACAATGACAGCTCCCGAGTTCTTCCCACTTTGATATCAGCATCAATTGCCCAAGCAGAAGCCAGGCAAGGATGGAATTTCCCCAAGCTTGCCCCCCTTTCTCTCCCCAAGATGAAGGTTTGCAGTTGTTGGGCCCAGGAGGGTCTGGGTGTCCTTGGAGAGCGAGCTGGAGAGGCTTTGTTATGTCAGTGTGAGCATGAGAGAACAGCACTGAACGAGCTCCAGGGAACTGCAGAGTTACACTGGGCAGTACAGGATTAAAAAAATATAAAAGGTAAAATCTAAGGCATCAGTAGGGACTGCACCCTGCACTCAGGGGCTGCCCAGGGCTCCACTCCTGCCTTACAGCCCAGCGGGGACCAGCAGAGTCCCTGTGGGAGATGCCAAACTCGAGCAAACCACACCCCCATCTCACACATTTCTGTGTCAGAGAACAGCACAATCACCCTTAAACACCACAGTCAAGGCTCTCTGAGCTCCCTCCAGCCTGCTGTTGTAGGAGCAGAGGCTGCCACCAAGGAGGAACCACCCCAGGGTGGTTGTGTGAGCCGCTGCACTCCCACCCAGCTCTGCCCGCGGCTCTCCCTTGGCATTTCCCTGAGGAGGTGACAAATCTACAGCTGAGCTTAGCCCTTGGAGGTGGCCATTTCTGCATGGGCTGTGCACTCTGGGCTCAGCTCAGAGCAGCGTCCATAAACACAGACTTTATGGTTTATAGACACTCAAAAGCCCTCAAACCCTTCTCTGCAGCAGGTGATGCCTGGTTCCAAGATGTCTCTAGGCACCGAATGTTACCAGGCCCAAAAGTTCTCTGATTTTCTTTCAAAAACTGGTAACGACTTATTAAAGGTAATTATTAAACTTTAAGTTTCAGCAAATGCTTAAAATACAATGTGTTTTAGGAGCTCATATAAGCTGCACCTGTAAGTGACATCTTTGCAATACTCTTGTACATAGGAGGCTCAAAGCTATTTCTTGCCAGCAGCAGTGATCCGCAGACTTTAGATGTTGTTAAAAAGCTTACAATATCAGCAGGGCAACTGCTGCCTCCATTAGAAACATGATACTAAGATGCTGATTAATACCAGGAGGGGGCTTTAATCAGCCAAAGCCATATGCTATTTCACTTAAGATGAAAGTGCAAATGATAATCATTATTTCAGAAAGGATGTATTTAAAAGAAGAGCAGAACAGCAAGTGGCATCTTTTTATCATTAGAGCTTCTTCATGCAGCTCCTTTTTTTCTAAAGCTTTATAAGCTTTTATGAACATCTGGATCATTTCTTCATTATATAGGCTTCCAATATCATTATGTTTGATGTAGTGTTTTTAGTGGAGCTATGCTGAATGTCTAAATATACAATTAATTCCTATTAATTATAGTTTTCAAACTGGTGAAATTATCCATCATTAACTTAATCACTTGTATTTTATCTTAAAATTGTATTCACTCTTTTATAATCCCTACATCTAAAGCCATTTCTTCCCTGGGCTTTGTGTGATGTTTTGCATGCTGTTTGTATAAAG
Source organism: Vireo altiloquus (assembly GCA_013396875.1). Lineage (NCBI taxonomy): Eukaryota > Metazoa > Chordata > Aves > Passeriformes > Vireonidae > Vireo > Vireo altiloquus. The sequence goes on from VZRF01000187.1 coordinate 807,189, forward strand.
GTTTGCCAGCCATTTTCAACTGCTTGTAGAATTGAGGCTGTCAGCGGCAGACCATTTTAAAATAGAACCTAATTCAGCTCAGTTGTTTTACCAAGAAGTGCTTCAGAGAGACGGGGAAAAAAAGAGGTGAATTTGGATCTGTAAAGGGCAAGACTTCATTAGACCTGATGAATCTTTAGTTCTGCATTCCTTATACCAAGGTGAGGGGGGTGAGGGAGGCTTAACGAGAGCAGAGTAAGGGAAGAGAGTTATTCACTGGTTTCCACTCCATGGGGCAGTAATTCAGCATGAAAAGATCCAAATGATTTGGAAGTCTACATTGACTGTACTTGAAGAATTAGGAGCATCTTTAATGTCAAGTTACAACACATCTAAAGAAAAAAACCCATCTCCAAAGCTTTTTTTGAACACTGGCCTCATTTTAGGCTTCTTCTGTGGCTTAAACTGGAACTTATAATATGACATATTAGTCAAATGCCTCCCCTAATTTTGAAGCTTCAAGTTGGATGGATATTCCCTTTTCTTTCATATGGCATTTGCAGCACAAAAAGAAAAGGAATCAAAGGATTAGAAACACCAAAACAGACCTGCTTGGCTCTCCTCAGTCTCCTTTCAGGCAGTGACAGTGAGAAGGAGTGCAGCAGACCAGAACTGCTGTTAGCACTGATGAGACACAAGTACCAGGGGTGTGGTACGTCCAGCGTGCAACCATCACTTATTGCCACAGCCACTTAACTAGTTACCAGCTCTCCTCCTTCTCACAGGAGCACCTGTAGTGGGTGGTGGTCAGGCTGAAAACAGGCCATGGTTTCCCCTCCAGTCAAGAGTTTCCTGAGCCCCAGTTGCTCTGGGGGTATTCCCATCCACAGCCATTAGCCTCCACAGAAGAGCAGAGCACAGCCATGAGGAGTTACACAGGCTCCAAAACAGCACAGACCCTGCGCAGTGTGGCAGTCCATCCTGCCAACCCAAACTTCCCTGACAGCACCTTTTTGATGAGATCTGAAGCCCACAGAAAGCTGTCCATCTCTTACCCCACCACAGCCCAGGACATACCTCGGGTGCCTGGTTTGACACACCTCAAGGAATGAAGCCATTGAAAAAGACAATTCTCTTAGAGGTTCATCATCCTGAGCAGCTATTTTCTAATCCCATCACTCTTCTCCACTATTGTAGATTTTCCTCTGCTGGACCTGAAGGAGCTTAAATGACATTCATATGCATCTTTTACAAGGAATGTAGTATTATCCTGGTTTTGTACTAAGGGCTCACAGAATGCCTCCTCTGCTTGAATTTACATAAGAACTGTTAAATACATCAAGAGCACAAAGGCCTCTAATTCTCACAAATAAAGCTGTCTTCTTGCCTTTGCTTTCACCGGCATTTTGTGGTAGCAAATACTTTCTGCAATTTCAAATCTTTAATTTTAATTTCTTCTGTAGTTTCAGAGAACTCTTGTCACAGCTCTGGATGTCCCATTCTTCTAGTCAGGTCATTTAGGGTATTCTTCTCTTTACTCATTATATGATGTGATATCAAATGATCATTTGGGGCTCAGGATTCCTTAAAGTAATATATTTCATTTACAGTTCCAGCTGCCTTGGAGTCACAAAATCATATGCTCCTGCTCTGCTTGTCTTCCAGGCACCCATTTTAGGATGCTAACATACTTAAAACTATAGTTCCCAGTGCCTCAGATTACAAAGAAGGAGATTCTACATTGCTCCCCCTCTTCCACAGCATGTTGGAAAATTCTTACTTCTGTCAAACAAAAAGAACCAGCTTGACTGACACTGAAAATTTTTGTTCTAGGAGAGACACTGAGCAGGAGCCAAAGTTTGTTTTATTGCTTCTGCACTGAGACAAGGTTGTTGCTGGTTTTGAAAACTTGTGGCAGCATGTGAGACCCAGCAGCAAGGTTGTGCCAACTGGGGATGGGTTCCTTTGGTCTGTTTTAATCACTGCTCTATTTCCTTTCCGCTCCTGCCCCTCCTTTGGCTTTGCTCTCAGTTTTACTCCCCTCCTCCAAATGGAAAATGTAAAATACAAGACTCAGACATCCAACCCATGGCTCACCTCCAGGTGTGCCACAATATGCCTGCTTATCACAGGGGCTGCTTTGGCTCCAGAGGGCAAAGCTTTTACCTTTGATCACTCCAGATGTATTTTCTCCTCATAATAAACTGAAAATTACTATCATCCCTTTTGGGTCTCCAACAGCTCATTTGCCCTCTATTTCTTCAGTAAGTCATACAATGAACATAGTGGTAAAAAGCTACACAGTCTAATGCAGTTTTAAACCAAAATTCAGAAACAGTAAAAATGATCTCTCTCTCTACAAGTAAATGAGCTGCCAGGTGCTCCAAGATCAAGACAGCAACATCCAGATCCTGCAGGGCCGGAATTTAGGATTTACTTCAGAAGTTTCTAAGTTAGGCCAACAAGGATGGCTCAAAGTTGACTCTTTGTAGTTTTGCATAATGTACATACCACTCTGCAAATCCCTCCTGCCTAAACACAGAGAGGAGAACACTCTGGGTTGCTTCTGGGTATTGCAGAAGACATTCATATGGCCACTTTTCAAACTTATTCTGGAAAAGAGACCATGACTGATTCCAGAACAAAAGAAATACTGAACTAGGCCAGTGGTGCATCTAGATCAGTATTCTGTCTCCAGCAATGGAGAAGTGACCCTTAAGCCCAGCCCTCTATTTCCTGTATCTTAGCCAGTTTTCAGTAAAATAACCTGTCCACTAACATTTTTGCAATGCAATTTCTTCAATAGCCTTTTGCATGTAATGTTCAAAAGGGTTTTCTGAAAATTGAAGTATTGATGTGCACATGCTTGTTGACACCTCACTGAACTGTAGCAGGTCATGGGCAGGACTTCCTTTTCCAGAAACTTTTGCTCACTCTGCCCTCACTGTTCTGTTTATCCAAGGATCCCCTCTAAAGCTCTTTTTATATTTAATTTACTCACCATTTGAATTAACTCAGACAGAAGCACTCAGGTGGAGTCTGAAATGTCTCATGTTCTTCAGGCATACTTCACTCCATGAACACCACAGCTACAGTGTGAGTGGTCTCTGAGCTTTAGTACAACCTGCAGCATCCCGTGGGCTCAGCTCATTTGGTGATGCAATGGGTGACAAAAAGCTTGCAGCTGCACCTAGACAGATGATATAAACACAACACCTTGTACCTTCACTGCTGCCACAGATCAGCCCCTTTTGGAGACCGTATTTTTCCATTTTCTTCCACAATAAGATTCTTTAGAATGAGTACACAGAGCCTTTAAAAGATTAAGGTGCTTGGCTCCTAATGTTCCCTTTGTTTACAAAAAGAGCTGGGGGCTGCAGCCTAAGGGATCTACAGGATCCCAGGCAAATAAACAAATGAGCCAATTTAGAAAACAGCAGCAAGGACTAATGACCAAGAGGTTTATTTTGTATTAAGATGCCTTGAGCTGGAGTTCCAGCTCTGACTCTGGCAGGCTGAAGGACCTTTGGAAGCCTTTCTGCATCCACTTCAGTCTGTAATTATCTTGTCTGTTTAGACTGTGATCTCCTCGTGTCAGTGATTGACATGATACATTTGTACAGTGCCAGTAAAACAGGAGTCACAGCCCAGCCCAGGTTAGGACCCTGAGGTGCTGTTTTAGCAACAACATCACTCTCCTCCTCTGGCACTGCAGTAATCCAGAGCTACATTATCATATCCACCTGCTTTGGGCCATCTGGTATACATAAATGTCCCTGTGTCTTTTTACATGTAAATATAACTCTTTGAAGACTCTTCTTATTGTTATCAGTCATTGCTTGTTAACTGCTGTCAGAGTTTTCTGCCCTGCAGGAGAGCGAGGTGGATCCAAGGAGCCCTGCAGTCCAAGGGGAGCAGCAAACAAGCATGGGTGAGCCAGGAGCTGGTTCCCATTTGAGTGTTCCCAGGAGGGGACTGCACTGCAGCTGCTGCAGGTTTCAGGGAACTGGAAGATTAGAGGACAGATTACACTCTGTTAACAGCCATGCTTTTGAGAGCAGAGGGAAGTTGCAGGTTCAGGAAGCACAGCACACGACGCTGTGCTGAACAAGAATGGAGATGTAAAGACAGAAGTGTGTGAAGGGACAGAATAAAACTATGGCTGTTCTCTAGGGACAAAACAGATCAAAGCTCTTAAGGCAAAAAAATTAAAAAAATTATATAAAAGGGATTAAAAGGATGGAAAGTTTCAAAATTAGGAAGAAGGGAGCCTTTGGTTGCCATATACCTGCTAGTGTCAGAAAGTGTAAGAAGATCTCCATGTTTTTTGCTATAGCAGGAACATGTGCCTTGCTGTGACAACAGCCCTGAACTGCAGAGCTGGAGTACGACAGAACTCAGATTCCATAACAGATCTGCTCTACTAAGCAGGGATTATCTTTGCATAAGATTTATATGAAGTGCCTCACACAACTGAAGCTGAATAGGGCTTTTAGACCCAACTAGAAAACACACAATACAAAAAAATTCATCATCATCACCCCCACTGTAGGCTGAAGCAGTGTGCACCCCATTGAAGCAAGCTGCACTCTGACAGAGGAATATACTTTGAACTAATTAATCCACTGGTTCTTCTGTCTTTTAAAGATTCAAATGCCAACATCACCCTTTACCTGCCAGTCCTCTTTCCATTCCCTTTGTCTTAAGAAATTGAACTGAGAGAGAATCATAACAAAATGAGGTGATTAAACCTCCTAGAACAAACACAGTTCCTCCTCCACAAGTGTTGAGGGGTAAAACTTTCTTATTTCCAAAGTCTTTTAAGTCCTGAAATTCTTTTCTTCTGTGTTGCATTTTGAAGTTGCTCCCCATGAATATCATTGCCAGACAATAGTAACTCTCCAACTACTGACAGTCAGTAGTTTTCAGAGATGACATTTAAAAGACTCAGAGTTTGAAAGCTAATCTCTTCTCAAAAGTTAGATTTCCCAGCAAATATTTGGATATATACTAAACAAATGAAGTGAATGCAGGTGTTTGTAACTGCAGTTGTTGTAACTGTTCAACCAAAAAGATGAAGACTGTATAAGAATGGGACTTAATTTGACTAAAAAGATACTTGTGACAAAATAGTGTCAGTTTATGATTCGAGTTCTATGTAACTGCAATTCTTTAGAAAAACAACAATGGAAATCTGAATAAAAAATTTTCTTCTGCAAACGCAGTACTAAGGTTGACACTGTTGTCTGCTAATCCAGAGTTTCTATGAATTGTGGATCAAATCCTTCAGCACACTAGCATGGCTCTCACTGTAGAAAATATCCACAGGGCCATGAGCACTGTGTGTGTTGGTTGCATTCAGACTATCAAATTGCTCTTAACTCAGTCTGGCTACAGCTCAGTGCTTTTGTGACGGAGTAGACTTGAGTGTGCTCAGCATCCCAGAGGAGTTCTGCAGGCTGGGCTGAATTTCATTCTGTGACAGCTTCCCTGGAACCTGCTCGGGCGGCACCTAAGGTGAACTTGAGCGTGAATAGAAACCCCTCACTGCACTAGGAACACGTCTGAAGTCCTTGACAATGTCTTAGGAATATTTTTGCCATCTCTTTTCTTAGCTATTGTGATTATTTTTTAGAACTATCCAATCCAAGTGCACTTCATAATAAGCCTAAATTTTGAATGGCAGAGAGAGACCTCAAGCATTCCTTTCAGACCTCAAGTTGAAAGGTCTCAGATGTAGCACACCAGCTTATGACCAGACACATTATTTCAGCTGTTCCTCTTGCTATGGGTCATCCCTTTGGCCTAATCAGTCAGATTATTGCAAAAACATTTTCTGTAGCTGTGCACCTACACCTGAGAGCATGAGATGTGATTACAGACCTTTGTGGGAGCTTGAATGAAGAAGCCACCCTCTATTTTACTGTTCCTGTACAAAGGTTGGTGTTAGTTCTGTTCCTGTAACCAATGCTGCACAAGGATCTTCTTTCTGGCTCCCATGGTCTGTTCAAACCCCAAACATGGTCCTGAATCTTTGGCTCAGTGAGGCTTTATCTGTGTGCAATGGCATTCAGTAGGAATTTTTCCAAGAGCTCTCCAAAGGGTAGTGCAGTGCATGCTATCAGCAGGAAAGCTTTCCCATTCTTAAACTTTTCAAGGCATTTCTTTATTTGACATGAAATCCACAGGTTGATGGTAAAACAATGAAAAAAATATCCAAGTTTAGAGGAATTATTTAGCAGTTGAGACTTAAAATCGTGTCAGATCTCCCTTGCTTATATCCGTGATCCCTAGGTTAGCAGGAACTATAGCCAGCTCACAGAACTCGCAATCAGAAGATCTCTGTTCACTTTTGTCCCACCTTAGCAGAGAAAAACATATCTCAGTGTTGACTTTGGACTTTCCCTGAGCCTCTTCCACACCTAATCCTCTTCAGTCAAAATAGTCTGAATCTGGCAAGGAGATCTGGAAGGAAATAAAGGTCCCCTTTTACCCAGATTTTCTTTTTCATCTCTGCACATTATTTTGTTAAAGTAGACTAGAAAGCAAGAAAAATTCAAGAAATACAAGAGATGATTCTTAGGAGTGATAGATAGCTTTCCAGAGAAAACGTAGGCATTCTCTTCAATAATATTGTTATCTTCTCACAAAATGTCCCTCATGTAAGAATGAAAACAGATAAGGTGTCAGTGTTCCCATGCATTATACCTTCATTTTTCTAAGTTATCATCCCAAAGCTACAAAATTTCTGGAGAGTTTTGGGCAGCTCTGAATATGTGTTCTTAAAGAGAAAAAGTCACTCCGTGTTTATGATTGTCTCTCCCATATTCAATGTGCTAGTAAATACTGTTTTCTTATGGTTATTCTCAACCAAAAGACAAGCTGGATAAGTGCCTTGACTGAAGTTATGGAGTTTTACCTCCTGTTTCCCAGGATTCCTGTAAATATCCATTCTTTAACTGCCATACATGAAACCCCCAGTCATTTCTATGTTCTGACAGGCATTGCTGATGTCATGAAGGTTAATATTCCCCTACATACATTCCTTATTCAGATACATCTCGCTACAACAGGCACACATTGAAAGGTTTCTATGTCCTGTTTGTTACCCTACACTATTTTGCAGTCTCAGTCCAGTTTGCAGCAGACAGATACTGATATTAAGACACTGCTGTATTTCAGACTCGACCCCTGCAAAGAGCTGTGCAAGATCCTGGCTGGCACAGAGTCCAGGCTCCCCTCACAGCCCCTGTGGGTGCTCCCCTTTCCAGGGCAGCATGCCTGGTGCACTTGCTCTGTGAGTAAATCAAACAAAATACATACAGTTCATCAAACTAACTTTTTAGGGTTTCAGAATTAATGAAAAGGAAGCATAAATTCAGCGCTAGCAGCTGGAAGATACAGTAGAAACACCCTCTTAGAAACACCCTCTTCTGCGGCTAAGTTTCTAGTTACATCACTGGATGTCCTTGTCCTGAAAATTATGGAGTTTGGGTCCAGAAAGTGCCTTCCCCTTCATCCCAACACTGCTCAGCCTCCCCAAGTGACTACCACTCCATCAGAGTTTCTAGATCCTTGGAACAAATCAACTTAAATAATTGACGCTTTCCTTTGTTTGATCCAGTTTACAACTTTTGCCAGCGTTCAGACACCAGAGACCACAAAGCAGCCACTATAAATTTCTAAAATGCACTGTGCCGGTTTAGATTTTGCCTCTGATGCTTTTCTCAGTATTAACTCGGGATCTTCTCAAAATTACACATTGTGAAATTAAGCACAGTTGGTGGCACATTTATTATGTGCCAATGAAAGAACATTCACTTCTTATAGGACAACAAGGATTTTTACAGAATTCCTGTCCTGGTTCCTCACTTTTAAAAATCCACTTTTTCTTAATCTCTTAAACTTGGGCTAAGCAGAGTTTTGAGGTTTGCAGAGCTGTTCTCCAGCTGAGTGTTTCCTTTTAGATATGCACACCTCCTTGTTGGACATTCATTATCAAACCTTGTGTTTGCCTTTTATCTACAAGTCCTCTTCAGTGTTCAGCATAAACTACATGGACACCTTGCAGATTGACATTTCTTCATTCATGCTTTACCTTAAACAGCATGCGAAGACATCAAAGAAGAGGAGCCGACTTTGATGTTACAAAATGAAAAACGCCTCATGATTTGCCAAGACCAGGGGAACTTGTAGTTTGCTCTTTTTTTTTCCCTTAAAGAAATACTACTGCTTTCCCCATGAATATGTGAAAATCTTTGCCATTTTCACCAAACCTGTATAAACATTTCGCTCCCGGTAAAAAAACAAGCCAGTCTGTTAAATACGGGCCCCAGGGCCTAAACTACAGTGGTTTGAAGGAACACACAGTTTATTTAAAGATCTTATTTGTTTCTCACCTGTGACTTTGCACACTAAGGTTGTCACGACCCCCAGCATCACCTCACTAAAAATGATAATGATAGTGCATGGGCTCTGTTTTTCATTCACAGCTCACTGAGAGATTTAGAAAAACATGGTCATTCCTCTGCTGTAGATAAAGGAATTGTGCAATGAGAGATGTTATTTGGCTTGGCCATGGCAGCAAATAGCCAGCAATAAAACAGAGCTGTCCCAATTCCTTGCGGACACTTGGCTCGGCAGCTCACTCTGACCATGAAATCAAAGGTGATTTCCTCAGCACCACAACAGACTTGAAAAGTGCCAATAACCCTGGGAGGATCTGGGCTCACCTCGTCAGGAGGTGCTGCACACCACAAGAGGAAGGACCAGATTTGGTTCAGAACTCAGGTTCCTATTGTTTTGAACACTGGGAAGGGAGGTTTGCTTTGCGTGTTTTCTCTCATTGTTTGAAGTGAAGAGCTGCCCTGTCCTTATAAGGACAGAAGGAATGTGCATAATTAGTCCAAGGCTAGAGAACAGAGACACTCAAAATGAACATTTGTTATTGATTTCCCAGGCTGCAGTGGAACTGAGAAGAATATCATGAGAGGAAAAGATATGTAATTAAATGTGATTTGTTCGAATACTGCCAAGCTAGGTCACTGCATATGTATCATTCAACTGCATTGCTTCAACATAAAGTGCACAGTCCCTCTCCCTGGCACAAAACCCTTTGATTAACCAGCCTCTCTTCACTGGTGGAAGGGGCCAGCCCTTTTGTTGTTTTGCTGCCGGCAGTGCTGCTTGTGCTATTTCTTTAAAACTCTTCATCAGATGTGGTTTGTCAGGAACATGCCTAGACTGTAAGTCAGAACAGAGCTCATTTTCTTTGATGTGCATTTGTAATGTGCCTGCTCCAAAAGGAGGGGAATGAAAACTTTGGTCACACTGTTAATCTGCAGGAACTACATTTTAAGCAACTGGATGTGAATAGATTATGCACAAACTGTAATGTTGGCTACTCCTTTCAAACAGAATTTTATCAATAATTGGTGCCAACACAAGAACATGTGTCAGACACTTAACCACAATCAATTCAGGAGAAAAGTGTTTAGTCCAGATCTTCTGCTATAGAAAGACTTTTTCTTTCCAGTTTAGGACCTGAATTTTTCCAAAACAACACAAATAGCTGCTTTAACCTCATTTATTGTTGTATTGTGCATAAGACCAGCTCAGATATGATCAGTTTCGCTATTTGGCTCCGGTGTTATAGGTTTTATACTCAAGGCTTTTACCCTCGAGCAAGTGTTTTGCATACTAAAAAAATCTGAAAGTGAAAGGGTTACACTTCCTTGAAGGTCCACTTGAATGGCTGTGAGAAGAGAGCCAAAATGGTAATCAGATCCCTATGAGATCATATTGAAAGCAGCCATGCCTATTGCACAGAGTCTTCTGATGTTGCAGGGGTCTGTAAAACATTTAATCACTGGAGTTTCAATAAGTTGAGATTTGTTGTGAGTACTGTAGAGAGCACTCGTCTTAGATAAAATGCTGCCTGGTAATGCTCTTATAGCTACATGAGCCAGAATGCAATCGAATATCCATGGTGATTTAGCCTTGCACCGTCATCCCAGAGAAGGGGATGCAGGATTTTCACAGCTACATAGCAGTGGATTAATATAACTATTCATTACAATTCATGGGAGGCCTGATCCAGCTTCTGTCAGTGGAAGGAAAGATGCCATTTGATTTTACTGCGAGTTTGGATGGGGTTTTGTGTGTCTAATCCTGTAACTGCCCTCCACTACCACAGGAGCTTCTCCAGGGCTCTCTATTACTCTGCTGCCCAGGTGGCATCTCTACAGCTGCTGCTCTGCCCTTATTATTCGGCAGAGCCCAGGTGATCCTAATTCTGCCAGGCAGCCAAGCATTGCCACAGTGAGGTTTAATAGCTAAACCTTGTCTACCTTGCTTTTGTTTTTTCAAGCTTGTGAAGTTCTGGCTGACCTAAAATTTAAGTTTGGCATAAACCATGTCACTGCCTGTCATGGAAAGGAATGAACAATGGGGTTCTGAAGATGGTTCTGCAAAAACTCACGGGTGAGACTGCATGTGGAAGAAACCCAAGTAGCTTCACTCACAACACACCTTCTGCTCTGGCTCAAAGAGTGCAGGGAGCCAGGACACAATCCTCGTTAGCCTATCTTCATTAAAGAGCCAGTAGTATCTCTCCAGTTAATTTTGCACCTAATAAACCTTTTATCAAGGCTATATTTTGAGGAAGCCCTTCTCCACCCATGGCATGGTTTGAAGCTTACTTTGAAGGATGCAGAAACCAAGCTAAAAGTGGACCAAGATTAAAGAGCAAATCACTCACACAGGTCAATTCAAATGACCCCAGATTCTTGCAAAGATCCAAACCAGTAAACTGTCAATGGAACTTGAAACACTGAAGAACTCTGAAAGGTAGTTTATGTCTTTTAAGTGGTTAAAACAAAACAAAACCTGAGCCCATTTTACGGTACAGGTTCTGTCTTTGCTGCTGCTACTGAGTAGCAGAACGAGCAAGTTTGTAGGTACCAAGGGAGAAAGATGGTTCAGTATATGGTTATATTGTGTCCTTTGTGCCTATACAATCAAAATACACATTAGATGAAAAAAACCTACCCCAGCTGCTAGAGCCAAACAAATGAAAAGGATGCCTCTGACCAAAGAGCACTGAGTTTTCAGAGGCGGCTCCTGAAATATGCCAGGTTTGAGAATGGAAGCCTCAGAGCATCAGTGCTTTCCCCTCGGCTGACAGGCTCTTGCAAAAGAACAGAAGAGGTTTTCCAGCAGATATTTTGAGTGTCAGGGAAAAAAAAATCCCTCAGGAATTAATGTGGATTTTGAAGAGAATGATACTGCCTAAAAATACCATTGTTAGTACAGGCTTTTTTGACAGACTTGGCAGGTTTCTACAGCACCTTCTGCCTATATGAAGTTGTGTGTGTGACTTAACCTTTTTATTTGTGCCTTTTGGAGTTTAGTCTCTGTCACTGTTGCCCTCTGCATTCAACTTCTCTGAACCCTCGGTGCTCCTGACACTCATTGTTATTCTGCTTTCTGCTTTCAACAATATTCCAGTGAGATTCCCTCCCTGTCAAAGCACTGACTCAGTCTACCTTAGAAACTCCCTGTTGATCTCTGAGAGACAAGTGAATATCTCTAGTTTCACTGTCGTTATTAACTGACCAAAAGCGCCAGCATTAAAATGGTTAACAGAAAAAAATATTCTCAATGTTATTTATATCACTTTCAGCAAAAGAAATTTCACAACAGTTTAGAGTTTTGCTGTGCTTGAAAGGTAACCATTATTAAGAGCTGTTTGCCAGCATCACATTCACTTCCCTCTTGCTTTGCTGCTACTGCCCAAGTCCCACACCACGGCCCCAGTTTCAGTCTGCCTAGCAGATGTTGTTGAAAAGAACTGTTTGGAGGCATAAGGATTAGCCAGGTGAAATCCTGTGTGATCCCTGTGTTTCCCAGGCCAAACACCGAAAAGCACACCATCTATAAGCCATTCTTATCCCTCTTTTTTCTTGAGCCTGAAATAAGGCCTGGTCAAATCACCATAAATATTCTCATTAAGCATTAGCTCGTTCTTAAGGAAATAGTTGTCAGTATGAACTCAGCTGCGAGAAGCCCTTTTTAGTTTTGTAAAAGCTGTGTAGCAGCAGACTAGATGAAGGTGAAGGAAGCAGATTAAGTTCTCAAGCAGTGTTGTGCCAGTTTAAGATGCCCACATCCTGTCACAAACCACACCCTCGTCTGTAGCAGCAGCAGCAGCAGTCACTTCTCTGCCATTTTTGATGTGTTCAGACATCAGGGAAATTCCCCAGCCTGAAAGGGCCTTATTTCTAGGCATGGTTTCAGCCAGCTCCAGGACTTTCTGAGCTGCAGCTGACAGGGACTGCAGCACCCTGAGGCCAGGCTTCAGCTTCTGCTGCTCCTGCACTGCCAGGACCCTCTGATACCCCAGTGCCTTGCTTGAACACAATCAGTAGCTGCCCGAGAGAAACAGCAGAGAGCCCCACCCTGTCTGAAATCCCGTGAGAAATACCCCGTACTAGAAGACTAAATGAGCCACAAACAAAAATAGAGGACTAAATACTCTACAGTCAATAAGGGAAAAAGAAGCACCAGAATTATAACAGCGAGACCATCACCCAGTCCAAGGGGCTGGGAGCTCTGGAAAGGACAGACCACCTGTTTGCTGCATGCTTCAAGGTGGTCTCTGGCTGAAAAGCCTTGGAAAGTAACCTCTCAGCACTCAGGAGTGTATCTCATCCCTTAAACACAGCAGCACTGCTGTCAGAACTGTACTGCTATGCTGAAATACCTGCCAGCATTGCCTATTTTGATAATATTTGGTAGTGCAGATTTGGGACCTTTATGATGCATCAGGATCTCTGAAAATTTAGTAAATAAACCTGTTCATTACTAGCATAATTAACTGATCTCATGTAGCTGTAAACTCTGGTTAAGGAAACTGGTCCATTTCCTCCACACTGACGAATAACAAGAATTACACAGAAGTGACCCAAATTCTTCTGTGAAATCTTCCAAAAAACAAGGGTTCTGTTGTATTTTTCACTTGGCACTACAGCTCTAGGACATAATACCACTGTAATGTCAGATTCTCATTTATCTTTCCTCAGTTGTACCTCTGCAATTTAGGGAGAAAACCACTTCACCTGTCTTTAAAGACCTAACCCACTGCACTTCGAATTATTACACATATAAATCTAAAAATATCATCTACACGCTTTTGTCCTTACTTGAGAAGCTCAGGAGTAGAACTTAGACATGTGAACTCCATCAGTCATAAACAAACAAGGAAGAGGAAAAAAAGAATCAATCATTTGCAAATGGGGACTACAGCAAGAGCTGACACTCTTATTGCTAACTGAGCTACTGCAATATAAAAAAAAAATTATTAAGGACTTAGCTGGGTCTAACAAATACATGAGCAATTTAGACTCTTACTGTAAAAAAACAGCAGTCATTTTATTTGATTCATCCACAGCACAGCAGCCTTAGCAGTGTGTTTGTGTGCTCCAGTGAGGCCTGGCAGCTTACAGGTCTCCTGTGCACGAAGATGTTGCTTTGTTCATCCATAATTCCCTCAAGGAGTCAGTTACTTGTGGGTTGAAATTAAACAAGTTTGGGTTGAGCACTTAGATCTCAAAGACTGAAAAATGGAACTGTTAAGAGATTAAATCAGGAACACCTCAGAAAAAAGGTCACAATAAAGAAATTGTGTGCATCTCATCATAACTTGGTTGCTGGTGATCAGGCATGAAGTAGCCCTCAATGATGCAACCTTCTGAAAACTCAAGGTTTCGGCTGAGAGATCAAGTCTGGAAGTAAAACAGAGTAAAATTTAAATTCCAGACTTCACTACATACTGTACTGGAGTAAAACAAAGTCTGTCCTATGCTTCTAATTGAAGCAGCTTAGCAATGCAAACTTAGAGCTATTACACTTAGAAAAAAGAGCATCTCTCCACACTGAGCATTTTCATCCTTCATTCTCTATCTGAGCATCATTATGAGCAAACAATTCAGTCCTGCCACAGCCCCTCAAGCTTTCCAACTAATAACCTGCTGCAAAACCACACCTGAGCCAAGCCTTTCCTGGAACTTGCCAGAGTAGCTCATGAGATTACTGCCCCAAAGTGTCCCTTCTGCCTCCTGCTGGAGCATAAGAGACTTTGAAACATCACAAATTCATTTCCACAAGGAAGATGACTTTCAGATTAATTTTTCTCTTCATGTTTATCGTTAAGGTAGTTTTCCACTCAGAACACTGAGGAAAAAAAAACTGGGGGGTGTGAGGTGGGGAGGGTGTGAATTCTGGCTCATATGCAGTCTACATCAAAAGCTACCAGGGCTACAAACCAGTTAGGAAGCAAGCTAACAGACCTAACCAAGAGTCTGCTGTGCCCCCTGAAGGAAAAATGAAATGACTGAAAACATCAGAGCAGGAAAAATAAAAAATTAAAGTCCATCCTGTTGTGCTAAGCTGGTCAGAGCATGCCCACTTCATCCTATTTAGGGTGAAAGTGTCTAATATTATATCTGGCTGGGGAAAAAAAAAAGCAAAGCAAGAAACTTAATTCAAAAGTTCTGAACATTTGCCACGCTTTTCCCCTGACACTCTGTGCTGCTGAGGGCCCCCCTTGCAGACAGGGCAGCCACAGCCACTCCTGGGTTATGGGATGGCTGCCACAAGGGCAGCACCAGCAGAGCCAGGGGTGTAAGGGATCCCTTGGCAGCCACAGCCAGCGACAAATCAAGCGGTTGTTTTCATCAAAGTGATAGAAACAGGGCTGATCAAAACAAGCAGAAGGCACTGTTCTGTTTGGTCTGTACACTTTGTACACTGCCACTTGGGAACTTAATTAGCCCACATGCTTCATGTTTCTATCTTTAGTCTGATGGCATACAGCTGTTCTTTTCAGCATCGCTGCCTAGTGCCCTTTCCCTGCTGTTGGGGTACACTTGGAAATAGAAAAGGCAAGATTGCCTCAAGTTTAACCCTCTGCCAGCTCTTCTTGATTGCCTAAAAGAGAACATTTTGGCCCAAATCATGAGGTAAATTGTTTCATCGCCTCGTGGGAGTTCTCCCACATGGCCAGGGATGGGGAGGAATCCCACAGTCTGAGAGTGCTCATTCCATCACAGGACCACCCTTCAGAGCCAAAATGCTGGGGAAAAAAAAGAAAAAATGAACCCTTTTCAGGGCAATCTTACCTGCTGGGGTGGATGGGAAGCATTTTTGAGTCACTGTCAGCATGAGGTGAGGGGACAGATCTGGTTCTGCTTCCCACCTCAGCTGAGGGTGGATTTGTAGCAGAAGAACAAGCTCTGGACATGAAGTATGAAGGGACGTAGACTATTTCAGGATATCGAGACCTGGCACTTTCCCCATGGCCTGCCATGACTGACAGTGACCAAGACTGTGCAAGGATTTAGGAATAAAAAAAAAAAGTACTCCAGGACTGAGGTTGTCATGGTCCATTCATAGTAAAATGCAGGAAAAACTGTCTACTGAGGATGCCCTGCTGGCCAATGAAGCCATAACTGGAGAAAGGCTCAGGGATGAGGCGTGAGCTCCCACTCCTGGTTGCCTCTGTGCTCAGCACCAGGTTAAGCCTCATGCACCCCTATTTACAGCACAGGAAGGAGGACAAAGCTGGCTTTATAGCCTGAGTCTGCCCAGCGAGGAAGGGAGTGCCCCTATGCACTACATCTAATAAATGAGGGTCTTCAAAATCCCTTCGCTGATGTCATTTCTTGCCCAGGGTGTCACAGCCTTGGCCTTTCAGCTGGGACATTCCTATCTCCCAGCTGGAATGCATCCCCAAGCCTGGCTGTCACCTCCCAGCTCCGAGAGCAACTCATTCTTCTGAGCAGTTAAGAAGTTACACATTCATCCACTCCCGAGGTTTAACCATATCAGTATCCTCCACCTCCTGCCTCCCCCCACGAGTTTTTGTCTCTTTGAATCATTTTTTCTCATATTCCAGAGATCCTCACCTTGACAGTGAGGTGCTGCATATCACGCCACACTCATGAGTTTTACATTCCTACGACATGGCAGACTTTGATACAATTACAGCTTGGCTACATATCTTAATTTATGTTACAATATTGCTGTAGTGATATCAGAGACAAATGTTTAATTCACAGAAACTCAGTTTCAAACTAGAGTCCCTGAATGCAAACAGCAGACTTCAATATTTTTTCATCAATTTCTTAGTTCATAAAAATCAATTTTTGTAGAGTTTTTACACTGTACATAAAAGACTGTGGCATCAATTAGCCTTAATTCTTTTTTTTTTTCTTTTTTGGAAACCTCTTTGTAGGAAAATCTCATATTTCAGCAATTTGCATTATCCACACAATCTGCTTTGAAGTTCTAAGTTATGGTAAGAAAAGGATCCACTTATCTGCACATAAAAAATGTTCAAAGCTTATAAATTCCCTGAAACAGATGTACATTATCATTGGATTTGCCTTTTTCTCTTTGCTGTTGCATGGCTAATAGAGTTTCATGTGCCCCCTCACATCCTCCCCATTTAGCATCTTTTCTCTACAGAAGCATGCACCCTACTGTGCCAATCCACACTTCAAAGATTTCTGTCTATCTATTAGAAACAAAGCACAAAGTGAGAACATATGGCCCCTTTTAAATTTCCCACATTTAAGTCAATATCGTTTCTTTTCTCCTTTGGCAAAGAAACATAATAAGGTTTATCTTCTCCCTTCCTAAATCTGCTGGCTCTCTCAAACTGCTTGTGCCAATTCAGCAGTTACTTTGCAGTATCAGACTTGGCAGCACATATGAAAACAAAATCTCTAATTTTTTAAATTGCTTTTATTTCTTCAGATCAAGAAGATGCATTTAAATGATGAAAAAGGACAAAATGTAACTGCACACTTTCAGATAAGTGGATTTTAAACCCATGAAAGGGCACAAGAGAAAGTCAACAGCAAATAATTGTCTTGTTCAAGTTCTTTTCATGGTGACATCTTTCCAAACCGACTAAAGAGATGGAACAGCATTCTGGAATCCAAGGCCTTACTGCACCTGCTTTTCCCATGTGCCAGAGCAGCCACAGAAACCCAGCAGTGGGGCTGAGGGGGTGATCAGACACGGTGAGACACTGACACCCCTCCTGAGGACAAGGGACACTTACTTGTCTCAATGGCTGTGGCTCCTCAGTTCTCTCTGTTGGTGTTGCAGATGTAATGAACATCCCTCCTGTGGGCTGGGAAGAAGAAACTTTGGACCATTCCTTTGGAGTGACTCCATCTTGCACATCCCTGGGGAGATGAGTAACAGAGCACGCAGGATGCTCGTGGTGAGATCTGCTGTTCAGTGGATTTCCTTTGCAGTCGTGGGCTACAGAAGCAATATCCAAAGGAACAAAGGCTCCAAGTAAAACAAACTTCATTAACTATTGTTAGAAAGATCAGCAGACACATAATATCCTGCGAATGCTGAATTCCTGATTTAATTATAATGAAAGAGGTTGCAGGGATGATGTTTTTAGCAGAGAAAGGAATGGAAGTCCTGCCCTGCTCCTGAAAACACAACTTGCTCCTTTAATTCATAGTTACCAGCTAAAATGACTCAGTGTTTCAGACTCATCAGATACTAAGATTGTAATCTTTAAATTAATTGATTTTAGCATCCATTTATGAGACCAGGAAAGATCTAATAAAAACTTGTCCCGAACCAGTGCAGGCGATGAGTGTCCCAGGGCCCTGAGTCCAGGAGAGTATAAATTGAAGTATTTCTGTTGATCCAGTAAAGCTGCACAAAATTTCCAGTGAAACCTATGGAAGTCACATGCTCAGACCCATTGAGGGTTGTGGCCCTAGCAGATGGCACATTCAAACAGCAAGTTGTGATTACAGACATCAAAAGCAAAAAATATTCCCCGAAAAGGCTGTAAAGAGACCAGAGGAATGCGAGGCCCACAGTGCTGCCTTATTGCTTCCCTTCATACTTTTGCACTTACTGGAAACTCCGAGTCCCTCTAATTGAGCTTTTCCTCCCCTCCACTCCTCGCAGGGTGAGAGGGTTAATTGCTTTGGACTGAAACATTACAGTTTTTGTACTCCTGCTTCCTACTGGCACGTTGGGTACGCAGAGATGCTGTGTGCACACACCTCACAGGAGTGCCCCAGCACTCAGAGCAGGGATGAGAACAGCTCCAGACCTCCCAGCCATGGGATGAGAATAGCTCCAGGCCTCCCCGCCGTGGGTATCTACAGAGCACCCTATCTATGGCTTTGAAAATCAGCGCTGGCCAAGTGAGACCTTAATGCTAATTGCCATAGCATTTCAGTGTTTATCTTAGTTGAACTAGCATTACCAGTCATGGTTGTTAACAACCTCAAGTGGCACTTTATTCATCTATCAACAGCCTTACCCTGTGAACAAGCAAGCAAAGAACTATAAACACCCACTCCAAAGTCACTTTGTAGGTTTAAGCTGAAGCCCACAGAAAAAAGGCTATTCACAGATCGTCAGCAGGAACAGACAAAATACAACCTCCAAACCAATGTTTTAATCTACAAAGTTTTATTTGTCTTTTTAAACTTGTAAACCATAAAAAGAGCTTATCAAATATCTGAAATTAGTACAAGAAAAAATGATGACTCATAGCAAACGGCATTTGTAAGGTCCAAATTCCAAGACATGCATGGGGCACTTCTGCTTCCATTTATGAAGCAGAAAACAAATTGGGCCCAGTTTGCCAGGTGTTTTATTAGAAAATTCACAAAGCCTCAGCGTGCTGTACTTTGTGAATAGAAGAGAATGGGAAGGATTAAGTGCAAGAATAAGCACTCAGCACCAGAAGGATCTGAACCCCATATCTTCATCCACAAAATATGACACCAAAGGAGTACATCTCTCAGCTGGTAGTAATTACAGGCAGCTTTGTCTCTGTGGACTAGGCACTCAAAGGAAGACATATTCCCCACCTCACAGACATGTCCTAAAACCCAGAAAGCACAATGCACATCATTACCAATATGCCCGATATTGTTAATGTTTGCCAATTGCCAAATTTATGAAGCCCCTTAACACTGTATCTTCAACATTCTTAAAAAGCTTCTGGAACTTCCTACACTCAGACTTCCCAGAATAGCAGCCTGATGAGACAACCAACAGTTAGTTGGTTAGTTAGTTTAGTCTGCCATTCCTGGTGGTATAAAGATTATCCTTTTTGTCAGTAGATTTCACAGGCACAGTTTGTGTTTAGAGTCTCGAAAAATCAGGACAGATACTGAAGCTTTGGGTAACATTTGACCCACTTATGTGTGTTTATAACCAAAGAGAAAAAAAGCTGATGTCACTACTCAAAATGTGTTCTAAGAGATATTCAAAACATCTGTAGAAACACCTGTGCTTCCAAAAACGTTTTCCTCAGCTAGGACAGGGACTCAGGAAAATGGGGATCCTTCCTTATTCTGCCATAGCCCCAGTGATTATCCACAACTTTCCTGCCTTGTGCCTCCCCCTGCACACTGGAGATTCACCTCTTAGAGAAAGTCTTTCAAGTTTTCCCAGTGAAAAGCATTCTACAAACTACTGTTGCTGTTTTATGAGCAAAGAATGTACCATAAGAGATTCATAAATGTATTATGAATAAAAACTTCTCCATACAGCATTTTCCTACCTCTGGTGTGTCTTCCCCAGCCCCTCTGTTGGACAGTTCTATGCTATCCCTACACTTCTCAAATCCTTCCATCCTTCCCTTGCCAGTCTTTCTACACAGCCCTAACACTCACAGTAATCTGCCTGAACAGTCCTTAAATCCTGCTAATTTAAAACTAAGAAATCAGAAGACTTCATCTCTGTGATTCCTATCACTTTAGCTCATTTAGGATTGAATAATCTAGAAATATATAGAAATGTAAAAGTAAATTAAAGCATCATTGAAAACCTCATTATTTAATAACTATAATTCAAGCTTCAAATAAGATGCATTTCAATGAATAATTTCAATATAAAGTTATTTGCTTTTCTATATCTGTTTTAGACCATCTTGAGCACATTTTAAATGCACACAGAACAACAAAAAAATCCCAAAACAGACCCTTCCAAACCAGATTAAGTCAACATCTGTTCAAATATGCAAACAAAATACATTATTATGTCATAAATAGAGGCTGGCTTTGCTGTTAAGTGCGTTAGGAAAGAAATCTTCTTCCAGAAGCTATTTAGAAAACACATTAAGTTCAATTTTTAGTTCATGGATTTTCAAACATGTTTCTGCTGGTATATTAAAAAAAAAAAAAAACAAACAGAAAAAACAAAACAAAAAAAAAACCACCAAAGAAATCTGACAGCTAATAGGATGCTGAATAAGACTTGGTTCCCAGCAAAGTTATGAATAAGTCATGTTTGAAAACATATTTTCCAATCTTGATGAATTGCATCAAGGTAATTAAAGGTGAAACTTGATTAGCTGACATGTTTCCAAACATGAACATTCTTGCCTGTACTCCAGGCAAAAATTATGGTGAAGGTTTTTGCAAATTTTCTAGCATGATGAATTTTTCTCAAGTACAATCTAGGCCCAAAGGGGCCCAACTTTCCTGTTAATTGGAATACAAATGAAATCTGTCATTCAATAATTGAGGTACACGATGACTTATGGAGAACAGTATGCATTCATCAGAGCTGTGTGCTTATGTGGTAGCTTGTGGACCGTCAGCAATACACCACACTCATCCCTCCAGAGAAAATCACCTCTGTCAGAATCCATCGTGCTCCACTCACTGACCTCTGCCAGAGGACACACTCACACACATACACACAAATACACACACACCTTTAAAGTACTTCTCCAGCTAAACACTGCTGTTCTGTGCTCACCATGAGTAGAGTAGAAAGATCATAACAGAGGTCATATATTTGGCTTTTTAATTTGGTAGGGCCTCAAGGGGCTAGTCTGCCAATATGCCAGGAGGATCTGTACCTCACCACCCAAGGGCAGGACTGGGTCTCCATTCCTAACGATGACTAAATGACACGTGGATGTTTCAAAGACATTTGGAAGTGCCTTGAGATTCTCCAATGACATCAGTGTAAAGAGAGTATTTGCTGCTAATCTTAATTTACCAGCTTGATCTCTTACAGCAAAACTTTCATTTACTATTAGCAAACGCACCAGCAGCAAGATGCAGAAAAAATAAATACTGAAGTTAGTGGCTGCACATTATGTAGACTTCAAACCCACCTTTCTGGAATGAAATTTAGGTACCCTGCAGCCAGTGGAAACCTGGCATTCTTGCCAGAGATTTCACTGGGACACAGATTTTACTCCACAGCCTTAGCTTAGGTTACTTTGTATTGTGGTCATGAAGTTGTGAGAAGAGATTAGCAATCCCTCTTTTGAAAAAACTGTCCTCCCAGAATTGCAGCTGGTAGAGACGAGCAAAGTTTTTCAATTGAATTTTTTCAGCAAATAGTGCAAACTTCAGGACTGACTTCATCTTACTGAACTGCCTTGTGTGAAAACAGAAAAATTAACTGAAAAGTCTGGAGTTTTCCTCTGAAATTACTTAATGCCACTCCATTTTACTTTTCAATGCTAACAATATACTCAACTCTGATATTTTTTCTTTGGAAATAAAATGTTCTGTTTAACAAGAAACTAAAGTCTTTCAAATTTTGATTCAGCTACAGTTTTGAACAACTTAAAATAATTTTTTTTTAAGGAAAAGTTGTCAGAATTAATAGCAAGATGAAATATCAGTTACTCAAAGTAGGTCCAGCAGCAGGGGACAAGAAATTTAACTTTGCAACTTGATAGTTTAAATATTAGACCAAAGCATACCCAGTCCATACGTAATTTCCTGATCCTGTTCCCAAAAATGTTAATGCAAGCTCTTTCATCAGTGGGATCTGCAAGCACTGACAGCAGTTGCAATAGGCCCCTGAAATCCACAAGAAGAAGAAAGAAATATACTTTCTGAACTAGTAAAACTTTAATTAACAGGGGGTTCTCTTGGCACAGTTTTTGCTGTTAAATAAATAAAGCATTTAGTCAAAACCATCTATATTTACTATACAAAATACTGAAAAGCAAACATATTTAAAAGATACGGAAATTGAAGGTTCTGTGAAAAGAAACTGTGCTACATGTTATTCACACTTATAATGCACATAACACAACTGCAACACAGTATTTAGATACTGTATATTCATACATGGCTGGTGTAAAGGTTTTGTAAGGGGATGCCATGTTATTAAAACGTATTTGTGTTTCACGGACTCTGAGCAAGGCAGAATTTGTCTTTTGAATGTCTGAATACAACAAACCAAACCAAATCAATGCCAGGCTGTAACCAACGGTGAGTTGTGTTCCATGTCAGAGTTCACCTGGCACAGCCAGCACTGCACACTTCCCAATCAGATGCGATTTTGGTAGTGGTGCTGTTTACTTTTCAAACAAAATATCTTTGGGTGAAGGAGCATTTTTACCCCTTTGCTGCCCTTTCTTAGGAAATCCAACAGTTCTGAAAGCACTTGAGTTTTCCAGAATGTTTTCTGGTTTTCAATCTGCATTTAAAAAATTGACTAAGAACAATTTCCACCTCTCAGTCTTTCTGGCATATGCTCTACTGAAAAGAGAAGAGCTTTAATTACTTCTTCAAAACAAATAGCATGGCATCCCTTCTTAGATGGAATGTACACTGTGTGTTTGCATGCGGTATAATGTAAGTCACTTGAATACATCAGACTTTTTTAACACTATAATATAAATAAGCTTATTCCTTCTACTAGACATATAAATGCCTTTTTTTTTTTTTTGCAGTCCATAATTATATATACATTGAAAAAGAATGATACACAAGCAGCAAAAAAGGCTTAGACTAGAACAACTCAGTGGTAACTAACCAAATTCGTGGCCTTTTCATATTTTCAACACAGAAAATTCTGCATATAAATATTTTTGGACTTTAGGAATTTTAAAATAAACAGAACAGTATAGTTGTCACACAGATCAAACACATTTTAAAAACATTTTGTTAGATTTTACAGAACACGCTGCTGACAGCTAAAAAAAGTAAAATAAAATAAACCAGATTTTTTAAAGAGGACAATAAGTCTAAACATCTGCTGATCCAGGGAGACAAGACACGGACCTAATTACCATGCAGCAGTGATTCTATTCCAATTCCACAAGAAGGCAAGGCTTCCCACTGTTCTTTACAAGGTGATGTCTCTGTGCTCTTAGAAAGGACAACATCCCTCTAAAACTGGTCAGCAGTAAGGTAATACCCCATTTTGGACTGATCAAAACTCTAGTCAGAAAACAAAAAATACCCTAATCATAAAGGGCTTATAACAATGTCGGATAGTTACATTTTACAATATATACTATTGACAAAATACCACAATATTAAAAATAATTAAAACCAAAAGCAAATACATTTATAGAACAATTATGTTTTGATGTAGGAATTCTCTACTTTCATGTTCCAAAAGAAATGTAGGTGTTTTCCAGTCACTTTCTACCTGCAAAATGGTGATCTGTACAAACCCCAACTGAATCTATTATAAAACTGGGCTCCACAGAAAGTAAATCGTGAATGTACTAACCCTTTCTCTTTTTTTCCCCACTTTTCCAATTTTATTTTGACCTTCAAATTTCTCAGCAGCCATTAAGGTCTTGTGAGTGTGGTCTGATTCTCCTTCATGGAATGGAAGCCCTTTGATATGGAAAAAGTAGAAGAATCCAGAATGACTGTGAATGATATTTTTTATACACGTCTCTAAAATGGGAGAAGCACTAACTGATAAGTGCTTGGGAAATTTAAATTGGAGGCACCAAGAAAATGCCATGGCATAAGTTTCTAAAAAGTCACTGTTGTGGAAAAAACAAATATAATGTTAATATTCAAACCACAGATTTCTAAAACACAACAAAATGTACCTGAGAGTGTGCATATTTATATATATATATTTATATTTATACTTTATATATATTTGCCAACATTTAAAGTGAGAAAGTATATTTTCCTCAATTCTTTCTCAAAACAAAGAACTGTGGATTTAAACAAAACAAACCCCCCCACTCAACCCCTCTCCTTCTCAAACCCCCGTGAATGATACTTATGGCCCAAGCACTAAAGTCTAGTGATGTTTTGGAAAACCCCATTTCACATCCTCCTCTTTTCAAATGGTTACTCCAAACAGAGTGGAGAATAAGCAAGAGAAAAACCAAAAATATAAGAAGTATATTTAAATATTACCCAGTATATAACAGACTGTACTTGTGTCAATGAAAAATCTCCAAGAAAATTAAGTGTAAGTCATACAAATGTAGCCCTGTTGACAAGTTTAGCTAATATTTCCTTGCAATTAAGATGATTTGAAAGGATGTGAACTCAAACAGGCTACGTGAACACAGTATATTAAATTTCCCCCCTGTAGCACATTACAATCAATAAAAAGAAAATAAAATCTGAATAATACTAGAGGTAGCAGCTGTTTGTATTTTCCATTATCTGAGTATCTCTGGAGTCCAACCCTTCGAACATTGCTCCCCTGATGAAAGGCTTGTGTGCGATCAGCCGACGTACAGCAGAGTGGAAAGCTGGATGTCTGCGAGAGTGTTTGAAGTATCTTTCCGAGCACAATGGAAGTAGTACTTGTACACAAGTGCGTTGACGACCTGTATTAAATCACAGCTCAAAAAGCTATGGCTGTTTGCTGTTTTACAAGCCACTTAAAAAAAAAAAAAAAATTCCACAAGGTGTTTGAGTAAGCTATGCAGTTCCACGACATATAAATAGGGTAAGTTTCAAGAGTTCCACATAACCTCTAAAATATATGCTAGCTGAATATTAATGGAGTAATGATAATATTAATCATGGCAACGCCTTAGTTCTGGTATCACAAGAACGCATTTCCTTCATTTGGGATGATTCTTGGAGGATGTTGGTGGGATCTCTTCTATGTCTGGTAGAAGTGGTGGTAGTGGTGGTGGTGCTCGTGGTGGTGGTGGTGCTCATGTCTTTGTATCATTTGTCCCACTTGGCCTTCATATAAAATGACTGTGGGCAGGTCTCTCACATGTTCCTTTTCCACAACTGTCCCTGGAGACTGGAAGGTTTTGCACATTTGGTGATTCTCCTTTGCCCTCTGCTTATGCTTCTTGTGGATCTGCTGGGATTGCAAGGGAAGGTAGGGGAGGTTCTGCCCTACCCGTGCACTTGGGGAAGCCATGGGCAAGGGCACCCCTTGAAAAGGTTTATTTCTCACTGCCCTGCCAGGATGCACAGCGGAGACATTTTTGCCCTGGGCTTTGGGAGACCTCACAAAGTGCTTGTTTGAGTCCTGGTTCCGGAGCCTCTGCTGGATTTCTGCAATCTTGGCATACGAACTTTCAGCCAGATTGATGTGGCTTGGATCCACCACTTGAGATTTCCTATGGTGAGCATGGAAGGTCTCAGGCTCATGAGAACGAGATCTAGTTTGATTCACAATTCTGCCTGGTGGGTCATGCTTTTGAGCTGCTGGAGGAGATCCTAGGAAATAACAAGCTGAGTTAGTCATCTAGTATTTCAAAGTTTTAATTAGTAGCATGCAGTTGGCAGGGATAGCATTATCGGCAGAACAAATTTTTCCTAAGGAAGTGAATGCAATTATAGCTGTCTAGTTTAATTACATTTAATAATTCTGGCCAGTAAATAATACACACACAAATATGAATACATATCTAGAGAAGAGTGAATGTGTGTATGTGTATGTGTACAAAAATCTTTATGTTCCCAGCTCTTGGTCATCAAATTAACTGTGAGGGGAATAGTAAAATCCTGGCAGAGGGCAAGGAAATGAAGGAAATCCAAATCTCTTTAATTTAGGGACTGAATCCAAAATTCCAGGTATGAACACACATTCTCCTATTTTTGGGTCAGTAGTGAGCATAAAAAATGTGCTGGTATCATCTTGGGAACAAGCTCCAACATCCAAAAGTCAGTCGTTGCCTCACCCATAGACTAAATAATTTAGATGTAAAGATTGTTCTCCTAGGCTCAGCTCCAAGGAGCTACACAAACAAGTACATCAAAGCAGACTTGCAGTACATTAGCCACTCTGTTGTGATACCACCATCACTAGTAATTATCTTGCAGTATTCACAGTCCTATTCCTAAGTCACTACAGACAAATCACACAGCTTCACAATTTACTGTCCCTGATATGGAACATGCAATTGAAGAAAGAAAAGATTAAGAGGTTACAACATAAATTACCTGGGCCAAACTTTGATGTGTAGTTCTCTATTCCTGCAAGATCCAAATAGTGGTTTCTCCTTTCAATGTTCTCATCAACACAATGACGATAGCACCCACTTTGCTCTGGATTGTTCTCACTCTGGTGGTATCTGTCAGCAAGAAGCAAAATTACAATTCAACAGAACTTCTTTAAAGTTGTTATCACCATCTGCAAACCAACAACTAATGGACCCTTTGAAGTGACAGGAGCTGCTCACAAAGAAAGAACAAATGCTTGAAATTCTGGATGACCAGATTTGCCAAGTCGATAGGCCTGAACTGACTGTTCCTTCCCCTCATATAAATCAACCACAATGTTGCAAAGCAAAGGAGGCTTTCAAATTGCATCACGCGTGCAAAAGCAAATAAAACCACTCCTAGCATTTATAGCTTTCTGTCTTAGGGCCAAATCATTCAACTGATTCTCCAATTCTGACATGCCAAAGAAAATCTGCTGTTTGATTCATGTCCATTCCCATGGGGTAATCCAGATAAATGTTCCTGTGGTCCTGCTTCAGAAAGACAGGCAACAGCACAGGTGTAGTAACTAGAGAGAGCCTGGGAAGAGAAGGTGTTGGTAGGACAATCAGAGGTAACTGTTGCTTTCCAAAATATAATTAATAAGGTCAAAACAGATGCTGGCTTTAGAATCTCAGCTCCTTTTCCTGCTCAGCTTTGCAATTTTATTTATAGCAGAACTATTTCCTGAGAATGAATATCTGAAATACCATTCATTTATGAGGCAGAAAAAAAAAACAGGCAGAAGTTTACAGTATTGTAGCCCATAATGCCAAACAATTTAATTCAGCAATTTAAATGGAAGTCCTCAAATATGAACAATATTTTCAATATAACAAACAGGATAAGCAGAAAACTCTTAGATAAAGTTGCTGCCTGTCATTCAGACAGTTCAGCCGTCAAGACCACGAGATTGGCTTTGCTATTTCTCTGTGCAAGTGCACTGATGTCAACCCAACATCAGAATTTGGCCTGGTATCCTACACGAGTTGCTAAATAGGGGCTCTGTACTGTATGGTGCCCAGAACTCTGCTTTTAGTCTATTAACACATTTCCAAGTTTCCAGAGGCTGCTGATCCCACCGAGCTTTGGCACAAATGGCTGTCCTGGCCTAGCCTGTACTGTTCAGGGACATTACAGAACTGAGTCCCCCAGTGTCTCTGTCAGACACAGGTCTGCAGCTTCTTTGATAAAAGTCACAAGACTTGACCCACCTGGAAGATCATTTTTGCTCTACTTTGATAGAGGTAGAGTCTCCTGAACGGAGGAGAGCTTGCCTGGAAAGCAGGTAAGGTTTAAAGACTCTGAGTCAGCTTTGAACTCCAGAAGTGACATGGGGTACTCTCAAAAAAGAAAGGGAATGTCCAGATATTCTTTAGTTTTTGGATACCTAGCCCACTCAGTATCTTTCCTATGTCAGACACACCTTGTTGTAACACAGGTTGTTACACTTTAGCATGTTAACATAAAAGATCTCTGGGGCTAGAACTTGCCTAACTGCAGTTGCCAGGCATGAATCACCTGCAGAAACCACTGGGACTTGCACACATGTGCTGAAGACAATGCACAGCTAACCCAGGAAAAACATCACTGAATTTGATCCAACACAATTAAGCAACACTGTATACAGCAGTGTCTGCTGGAAATGAAGTTAACAGGGAACCTATTATTTTGTTACTGTAATAAATTAAATCTCTCATCAAGACAGAGAAGAAAAATGATGCCAGTACTGCCACAGCCCTACACTCTAATAACTTTCTTACATGCAAGATGACGTTCAATAGTATTGATGCAAATATACACAGTGAAGCAATTATACACTGATGAGAGATGTGCTCCACTGTCAAAGAGAACTTCAAGTACTTCTGAGAACTGAAGTGTCTGGCACCCAGCCCCACAGTGCTGTACTGCAAACATGGGAAGACAGGGGCAGGCATCAACCACGCACCAAGGACTGTGTAAAAACACAGTGCTGTACTGAGCTTGGTTCGGTTTTGGTTTTAATAAAAATGGCATCTGCTGAAGTGTTTGGGGAGTGCATGGAAGTCCTTTCCAAAATTCCCACACTGATGTGTCATCCTGATGGTATGAAGCACACAGAAATACAGCAGGAAAGGGGGAAAGAGCAGTGATAGAGCACAGGGCAGAAAAACGCAGGGACATCTCCTGAAAGTCTCACTCACTGAGAACACAGAGTTTAAGTCAGTCAGGGAGAACCAGGCTATCTAGCCATGAATCTAGCTACTTATCTTGATACTCATATTAGCCCTACAGGTGAAAACTCCTGCCTGTAGCTTCCAGCAAATGAAAAATCTAACCCATCTATCTCCCAACCTTCAGGATAAAAACATTTCTATCCATTTTATCTTGAATATTAATCACATCTTGCCTAGAATTCCTAAGTGACTGAGTATGTGAAATGTGTGCGCTTCTCACAAGTCCTCATTGCTGCTTTCAAAGGGGAAGCCAACTGCATTTATATCGTGAGATTCTGATCTGAGCTTTCCTGAGGGCTTCCAGCTTGGCCAGAGTGCAAAAAGACCCCTGAAACACACACAGTGTGAACAGCACTCTCTTCATCCTGCCTGCACTTAGTGGGATGCAACAAAAACTGTCAGATGCTGACCATGATCTGATGCTGATCTACCCAGCTCAAGATACAGATTTGTTCTATCTATGAAGTCTCTCACCAAAGGGATGAGAAGGACAAACATTTTGTCCCAACATTTGATTCCTCTGTGACTGTGGATTTAATTGGAAGTGCCTGCTGTTCATAAAAACACTACATTGGCAGAGCCAGGACTCTAAGGTGGGTAAGAGAGGGACTTCAAACTGAAAGGGGATTTTTCCACTAGATTATCAAACAAAAACAGTCTATTGAATTCACACAGGGCAAAACTTTGCTAATGGGCAGAGGGAATCTGCACACCACATCTAGGCCAGGAAGTAAAACCACAGAGTATTCCTCAGTTCACAGAAGATGTTGTACAGAGTTGCTGACACAAGATTAATAGTAATTTTATTCTTCTTTTAATCTGAAATTTGACTGTACTGGGATTTGCTCACTGGGATAACTCACTAGCATTTTTTCTCCATCCAAAAAAGGGAGGTACTGTTCTCTTGTCAGTTTTAATAAGACCGAATGCTCCTTGTCCTGATAAATTTGTTATGTATTCAGACAAATATCCCTAAATCCAAGGAAAGCCAAAATTTTGTTGTTTTTTTCTTTTTTAAATTTGCAGCTGAAGAAACAAACACAACTAATGAATCAATGTCATTACCGTAACATTTCAGCAAACACTTCCCTCTGCCTTAGTATTGAAAATAAAATGCTAAAATCAATTAAATATACATCAAGATGACCTATAAGCACTCTGGCCTAACACCAAGTTAGACCATATAAAGCTTGGCACTGTTTGAGTTGATGAGTGAAAAAAATGGGCTGGGAGAAGGACAGAGAAAGGCAGGAGCCAGCCACTAAGGAGATGAAAAGGTTTTAGGATACCTTTAGCCAAAAAGCTGTGCTATTAACCTCTCTTACTTGTGGATGGCATCTAAAAAGACAATGAAGATCCTCTAAAGAGCTCATAGAAGGAGAAAATGTCAGGATTTTTTTCTTCTTTTTTTGTTTTGTTTTAATATAAGTATCCAGCAATGGAATCTGCCTGTAAGTCCACAATCAAAACTCCTGTAATTCCTCTATTTTAAAATAAGTTTTAAAAATAAAATAAGTAAGAAAGAAATCAATGGTTGAGGTTTCCTCAGAGCTACTCAGTGGCTGCTAGGAGTCAGGGTTCATTCCCCTCACCTGAGAGAAGCCCTCTGCTTCTTCTCAGAGCTTCTTGCTTCTTCATTAGCTTTGTTGTCAGTTCTGTGCCTGGCACTCTGCAAATCTGCCAAGAGAAAGCACATTATTGTCACATTACTGCTCTTGCTGATCAGCATAACTAACATTCTACATTGCAAACACGTTTGTTGGTGTCAGTAGATCAGGATGTGATGCATCATTTCATGGAACCTTCCCAAATGTGCTTTTGCCCACATGGCAGATTTTAGTCAGACGTAACCTCGACTGTAGGACATCAGTCAGACCTAGGCTGCACTCCAAGTGGCAGCCCAAGGGGAGTCACATCCACGCTGACAGCCTCAGTAGTTGGCAATTCTCTGCTGTACTAATGCATCATGTAGCTCCCCAGCACTGAGAATCTGCTTGTGTTTGCTCTTGAGGCAGGGAGTGTTTTATTAAAACTGAGGTAACCAGGCTCTCCTTTTAGATCTGGTGCCTACATTTTCTACTGAAGTATTATTTTAAATACTTTAAAGTATTTCAATTTAGTACTACTCTACCTACTGAAGTAGTTATTCCGATACAACTATCATTACAGTGAAGGTAAGTTAGATAAGCCATCATGGTACAAGCATTTTATAATGGCAGGTTCTGCCAGCACAGAAAAATATGCAATTTTTATGCACATATTCTTTAAGCTTACTTATGCTTAATTGTTTATTTTTATCCAGCAGCAGTAGTAGCTATGCACTGGCAAGAAACAATTTATACCCCTACACCTGCTCCCACACAAACCAAGCACTGCAATATCAGCAAAGTGGTCAAAAAGGCCTTAGATCTGCCTTGCAGTGCACAAAGACAATCACACAACATATGGGTTATTGCTGCTTCCAAAAGAAGCAATCCATCAGGAGAGGGAACCCTCATTTGCTAATGAGATACTGAAGGGAGGGCAGGTAATTTTACAACCAAGATCGTAAAGCAGGTTCATGGGGTATAATATACCCACAGAATTACTTGCCTTTAAGTACATATCTATTTGTATTAACAAAATATAGAGATGGGTTTTCAAGGGACTCTGGAAGTTTTTTGTACTTTTTCCAATGGCTGATTGCACATCCTTACCAGTATGATTTAACAAGATACTCTTTTTCTTCTGGCTGCCATCTGGTGCCACAGTAAGTTTCACTCGCAGAGTTTTGCTGGAACTAGGAGAATGGTTTACTGATGCATCAACTACCTCATAGATGGTATGAAGCAAGCTGGTAATATCCTAGAGTTGGATTGAAACACAAAAGAACACAGGACTGTGAAAATGGCAGGAAACCTACAGCTTTGATGCTTTCCATTGTTTTGGACTTGGGACTATTAAATGCTGAAGTATCCTCAGAAGTCACTGAATTTAGAAGACTTCAACTTGCACAGAGCATTACAATCTTCCCCAAATGGATTTATGAACTGGGGCAAAGCAGACCAAAACACTAACAACAGCACAAGATATTCAGGTTTCCCAAGCTCTGATTCAGCAAAATGGTGTTCTGCCTTTTCTTTGATTTACACAGAATATCCAGGGGTAATCATTCATACTCCACTAAAAATTGAGTTCACATGGCCAAAGCAAATACAGCAATTGAAGAAAATCTTGGACATTACAGTCTTCCTATTTGTTTTCTTGTTGGTTTTTTTTTTCTTTTTCCTTGGGATAGTTAAATTGGGTTGGTTATCTAGAGGAAAACCAGTAGGAGAAGTGGCAGAACTGTAAACCTGGGGTTTGGAAATAAATGATATGTGTCTGAATGTCACCTACTATCTGTGTTTTGTGGTCTAGCTTATTTTGCAAAGTTCAACCAGTCCTAAACACACATTTTGAACTGCAAATGTTATCCAGCCTATTACAGGATCTTCTTCACAGATCCCATTGAAGGCAATAGGATGTGAGTAAAGGCTTACATGTGTGGCTATAACAGAAAGAACAGCAGCCAATTTTAACCAGCCAATTGTTTCAAACAGGACAAACACTGTTTAGTAGCTGGGGATGCTCAAAGGTCTCTTGGGCTGATCTAACCCAGCCAGGCTCAAATAGGGTACTGCCTTAAATTGACAGGATGAAATGGGAATCTCTTGGCTCACTGCTCTTCCTCAAAGGGATTTTACCCAAACTGATCTTGGGCACCAACCTAAGGCCAAAGCATTCTGATCATTGTAGGCTATAAAGAGCCCATTGAATGCATATCTGAGAATTTCCCCATGTTGGTCTTCCTTTTCCTTGATCTATCTTAGTACCTAAGCTCCTTCCAGACGCCTGCAAGCAGAAAGAAAATATCTAAATCATCTTTTGTTAAGTATAACTGGTTCTGAGGATTAAGAGTCAGGTCTACAAAAATTTGAAACTCTACAACTTTTCCTTTGCTCAGGGGTTACACCTGAAACGAGGGCAGCTCAAAGTTTCTTATGCCCTAATGCGGCCCAACACCTATCAATATACCACACCGTCCTCATTATGGAACCAGCTTTAAAGATGACACAGAAATACTAATTTCTACTCACACAGAATTTAGGGAAATTCTGACCTTATGGTCACAACCAATAATTTTACAGGAGATGATTTTTCAGCTCAATAGGAAGAACGAATAACTAAATCCTAGGGGGTATAGGCTTTATCTTAACATGTAACCTCTCTAACTTTTCTGCAGTCATGGGAATTTCTCCAGACTTTTAAGTTCAAGACAATATATTCATAAAAAGAGAGCAGAATTTGCAGTGTCTCATTTATTTTTCCACTGATATTTTTTTCTCTCATTGCTGCAGGAGTCTATGTGGGGTATAACCACCACGTCAGTAGCTGCTTTCCATGCTCTTGACAATCACTGTCTAAAGCCTGAGTGTGGGACAGAATGCTCTGTGTCAATCTGGTGGACACCTCACAGCTATTTAACACATCTCCCTTCTCTCACTTCCACCCTAATTTGAAACCTAGCCAGACCTCTAAATAGACAGAGCCACATCCAGCAGCCAGCTTGAAGGGCTGGATTTTTATTTCCTCTAACAGGACCAGTGCAAGCAAGCACATAAACAGAAACAAGCCATATCTGTTGTTTTATACATCCTTCCTAAGTCATGTTCTAGGAGCATTGTGCTATAATCCTACACTTTGATAAGCCAAACCTTCTCCTTCAGGAGAATACTTGAGCACAATATTTATTCTTAACTGGGCTCCATACACTCAGCACTTGGGCAAATGGAGCTTTTCCCATACATTCCTGGACATGGTTAGCCAACATGTCATCTGTCCACACAAGGCTGCTATCAAGGTCTTATTATCAACTATTTTATTCACAGTAATCTGCCCTTCTTCCTTTTTTCAGCTATGCCAGATATTTGTAAAGCCAGATGTTTGCACATCTAATCTATTTCAGCTTCAATAACCAATGACAAAAAATCCCCCACTGTCCTTTTACATGATTTTTTTTCAGGGTTGAAGTCTAACTTGCTAACTGGCTGACAATCTGTGCCTTGTGTTCTGCGAGGGTCTTTCTCAACCAGCTGCTTGACTCAGCAGTTTAAAAAGTACTCCCAAAGGCTGTCAGGGAAGGCCAAACGTGGCATTTGTGTGACACATACTTGGCAAGTCACAAATATGTGCACACGCATATCACATCAGGACAAATTACATCTCTCGGCCAAACAGGCCCGAATTATCCCAAATTAATGCCCAGGCTGTGAAATGACTGCACAGAGGACTCAGTACCCTCGTGGACTTACACACTGCTGCCTTTGCATCTTGTTATGTGCTTAACAGGCAGCCTCCTCCACGGCTCTCTGAGCTGCTCTGCACTCTGGCACTGGAGGAACGTGGTTGTCACGCTGGATGTGCACCAAGATCGAGGTTAGGGACAGCCATGAGCAACCACTTAGTGCTTCTGCTGATCTTTTACATACCGACAACAGCATTTTTATTATAGGATTCATTTACTTGTGGTCCTAATTTGGGGTTGGGAATTTCAGCAAATTGACAGTTTTGATTTGGTCAGACGAGGCTGCTTGGGTCGTTCTGTCTCACGGGCCACGGTCCTGGCTGAGCAGGTACCAGCTGCAAGGCAGCTTGAGCCTCCTGTTGCTTCACAATTATAACATCTAAATTTCTGAGGCACTGATCTACTGGGAATGGTCTTTGTCAATGAGATTTAAACTGTGACTAGAACTGCCCTCTCACAGCCCTGTTGTGGCAGCTAATATGGCAATGGTTTCTTGTCAAATTGGTAGTGATAGCCCATTATATTACACACCCTGTATTTTATGTATTTATATATTTACCCCCAAAAGTATTTTCATCTTTCAGTAGCCTGCCAGCAGACTTGTTTCCCTTGAAAGCTGTCCCACTGAACATTGTATTTCAATTCCTTAAAAAACTGCCTAAATCCGTTGAGACAGCTTTACCTTCTACACACCAGCTTGCGCATTTCACCACCCTCAAGAAATTTAGCATCAAAGATCAAGAATTAAACCTAGTTAAATGTTCCTCTCATCTGATATATCAACCAGCATGACTAAGAGCCCACCTACAAAAGAATCGAATTTCCTGCACAATGAATTATGAGTTTTACACGTCATCTGATTTTGCAACTGTTTTGCTTTAGACTGCTTGGCACCTCCCCCACAGAAAGTGGATTTTTAAACTATCTTAAATGGGTAAAGGGAAACAAGAACAAACAAGCAAAAATATTCTCTCCTTTATAGCAAACGTATTATATTTAGAGGGGAAGTATGCTGCATGACTCTTAACTTTTGAGGGGCTTCTGCTGTGCAGAATTTCTGCTGGACTCTCTACTTTAATCAAGTACAAAAACTATGATATTTTTCCACAGAGAGGAAAACACATGTTTGTTGAGTAATATCCAAACAGCCAGCACATGCCATACCCAGATTTGTCTTTTGCTTATTGAACATCACTTTTGCTTATTGAACACCACCCACCCAGGGTGAAAACCTCATCCTATTTTATCATGCGGCTGATGCAGCAAAGTATATTAAGAAGAGAAAATTTAATAGATTGCCAGAAATATTTCCATTCAAAATATTAAAAAGCAGAGTTAACGTATGCTGCACTCACACATGTATCTGCAAAAAGTCTGAAAAAGTCCCTATTCCAGGTATTATTTTCTATTTTTATGGAATATTAGTGGTACAGGGATGACCTTATTTGTCCCTGTTAATAAGCTATTAGCATATCTTATAATCACAAGACTAGTTAGCAAATTAGAGACTTTTGTAGAAGCCACTAATAGGCTTTTCCATTAGAATTAATTTAGCAGAATGAGATATTTGTACCAAAAAAACTGAACCAACAAACAACCCCCAAAAACCCTCAACTACCAGCCAACCCACAAATAAAAAAACAAACCACAAAACACCCCCAAAACCAAAGAGTTTAATAACACTGAAAGAAAAGATTCAGTTTGAGTTTTTGTAGCTTGCCTGAGAGAGAATTCTTTGACTCCCCTTAAAACCAAAAGAGAAAGTTATATTTCTCTTAGTATTTCAATCTGACATGAAGCCACCATTTCTAGTGGCTGAAATGATGGCCACAGACAGGCATTGCTCCTCTATCCATTGGTTTAATTTTTCTGTGTCCTGAGTTAGTACAATGATGACAAACACAGTGAAAACCAATAAATTTCAAGATAAGGGTCAGGCTGATAAATGGTTGCCCCTAAAAAGCCAATATCCTTCCCCAAGTCAATGACTTGGTGCTGAGTTCTGAATGCAGCTATAACCTCAAACCTTTTTATTCATCAGAGCACAAGAGTAAAAAAATCTAAAAAGGGAAAGAACAAGTCACAAAGGAAACATAAGCGGAAAAATTGGGTATTTAATGTAAGACACAAAGAACATTTTTTGCATTAAAAATGCATGAAGAGAAACATCAATATCAGTTCATTACCTTTCCCTTGGAAAAAGATAAATACAGATGTCTCATTTGTACTTTGTTTGTAGTCTGATTTCTACATACAGCAGGATGTTTTTATTGCAACATCAGCTCTGTTTGATCACATACATTTTTGAATCATTTTTATTTGGAACGTGAAAGAAGCTTCACTTGCTATCTGCTCAAAAGCTACTCTAAAAGAAATTCTTTTTTTTTTTTTGTCCTGACAAGGAACTTTCTTGTGTGCTTATTCCTGTGCAGCAGCTCACCAAAGAAACTCAATTTTACCGGGAAGAACTGATTAAAAAAAAAAAAAACCAAACCCTTGTGTTTATGAAGTATAATTACATTCAGAGAGCTCAATATAAAACCTCATGGATCAAAACACATTAGTTCAATTATCCAAGTTTCAAGTCCAATTACAAATATTCGTGTGAAGATAATTACAGCGCAGCTGTCAGTTCTAAAAAAGCCTGCTGTACATAATGAATTGTCCTCTTATGGCTTATGGAATGAAGGGAAACATTATTAGTCAAGTTTTGTAATACACATATTAGAGCAGGAAAAGTTATCTCTCGCTAAACCAAAAAGGACGGAACACTGGCCATCCTTATGACAGAAAAAGCAGAAGTTTAGTAACATACAGTAATGCTAATTTATAATTTGTCATCCCAGTAATTATGCTTTCATAATGGGTGTATCTCTTCAAGAAGCCTGACTAGATGTGAATTTCTAATTATAAGGACTACAGAATAAGTCATACAGACTCTAGGAGGAAATCAAAGCAGCATTAAGTTCTGAAGATGTTGTTAAGATCCAGAAGAAATTTCACTAAGATGGAATTTGAATGCTCTTGTGGTGATCTGTCTTTCTGTAGAACCCAAGGGAAGTCACCTCAACTAAGTACACACATTATTTACAATTTTTAAACATTTGAATGAAAAAAACCATTCAGTCCATTAGTAAAATTGCTCCCCATCTACGTGTGTCTTACAAACTTAATTTAACTCTGTGGATTCCTTTGGAAACTCTCTGGACATGAGGTACAATGTTTTAAACACAATGATTTTGAATGAAATGAAATGGATGTGGGTGGGCAAGCCACTTCTTTTCCAGAGTCTCACTTTTACAACGTGGTGAAAAGCAAGAATAATACTTTTTGTATTTTTGTAAAGCACCTTCAGGTCTACAGGTAAAAAACTAACTTTAGAAATTTCATCTCTCTGTTAAATCCAGCTATAAATCCAGAAGACATTAAAGGGAAATTTTCCAAGAAGGAGAAAAGGTCCATATTAAGCTTTTCTCCCCAGAACACAGGACCTTTGTTAAGAAAAGCTGCCTGGTTCTGAATGCATTTTCATCAGCTCACTAAAGGGCACTGGTACAGATCAGCCTCTTCCTCAGACTGCCCATTCTGTCTCTGAGCCAGCAATGTACTTCACATACTTCTAACTGAAAACATGTCTCTTATTCATTTTAATTGAAACTATTCAAATGTTTAATGTTCCCCCTCGTTAAGTCATTTGCTGGAATAGGAGCAGAGTTGCTCAGCAAAGGACAGTGTCAGGCACACTGTGTCTACCCAGCTCCCAGGGGCCAAGAGAACAAGAAATTCTATGTCATATTAAGAGACTAAAATTCCTCTTTTGTGGCCAGGATTATCTATGAGCTGCTATTGTTGGTCACTCTTGCTCAAATAAACCCTCATAAATTGCACCTGGATTCAACAGAAGATAACCAAGAAGACAGCTAATACAAATGGTCCTGGAACAGTTTGCAAAAGAAGGCTGTGACATAAACGGGAAGATTTGCAATGGTGCACACTTGTTTCTATCTTTGGTCACATGTAAAGAGCTGAAAGTTATCAACCTATTTGGTCCCTCCGTTGAAAGAATTTTTTTGGCACAGGTTCAAGCCTGAATGTAGCAACCTCCAGACCTCAGAGTAGTATAATATTCAATCCCTGCACAGATTTGGTTTCAGTTAAGCTGTAGTCTGCTCTTGTAGAAGAGAGAGGTAGAATTTGGTTGTAACATATTCTCACAGTACAGTCAAATTAAGCTCTTTGGTGTACCACATAATCACAAATAATTATTGTATACATACTTGAAAGCATATTCGCGTTATGTTCAGCACATGGAACTCCCACTGACATTAATGGGAATTCCATGCCTGAATGTAAAAGACACCCATGTGTGGGTTTGGGTTTTGTGTGTTTTCCCCCTATTTTTGAGACTCACGATAATCTTATAATGAAGACTTAGCCCTGGGTCTTGAAAGACCTGGGTTCAATCTGCCACTAGGTTCTTGTGAGACTTCCATCAAGTAACTTCATTTTTCTAGTCTCTGTTCCACAAACATTAACAAATACAACACTGCTTCCTCACCTCACCCCTCCTTTTCTTGCCCTCTCTCATCTTCCTATTTGAAACTCCAGACTTGGCCTGCAACTTTTCATCTGCTTGTTCTCATGCATGGGGGGGCACAGATTTCACTTGACTATTCAGAGCACTAACAGAGTAGAGACAATAAAAATAGCCTTGTAATGATGTTCAAATACATGTTAAAAACCCTGAACAACCACCATCACATTTGGCAATGTCAAAAGAAATTTGCTTCAGGCTTACAAGAAAAAATTCTGCCCTCATTTGGTGTCTGAGGCCACTACACTTTCAGTATTTGCCCTATTGCTTTCAAACAGTTTTTAGCAATTGTCACAGGCACCAGCATAAGATCTAAGAGAGAAAAAGTCTTTGATTTTCAGTTTATTATCTAAAGGCATGGAAGCCAGTAAACACACATCACAAAAATCAATGACAACACACGGCAGTAAATCCCAATTCAATTTGGGCAGAAATAGTTCTCAAAAAAGACTACATCCTAATCTATACATCCTCTTATTTGACTTCCATTTGCACAGGAAATGTGACTTGAAGATGTCCTGGTAATAAAAAATACACACAGGTATGCTTTGACAGCCATTCTTTATGGTCCTCCAGAGAACATCATCAGTGTTATTTATACTTGGAGGGAAAAGGCAGAGATCAGCTCAATATTCATGAAAACAATAGAACAGTATAGTTAGACATTGGAAAGAATGTCAGCAAGCAACCTTGCTATTTGGTTAGCTTAACTCTGAAAAGCAAGAGAGAAGCCAGAACAATATACATTTGCAGGGGTTTATTTTGACAATGAGTTTAGCTGTTCAGTTGTTTCAGATATTTTTCCCTCTCAATTGCCAGTACTATTTTTTAAAGGCTAATCTCAAGTATTAAACAACAACCAGCTTAAAAAATGGTACAGTACATCTGAAAACGGTAAACTACTGGTGGGATTGTTTCTAGGAGGGCAAGGTCCATGGAAACTGCTGTTTAAGTTGGCAGGACACCTCTACTTCATAGTAGAAAAAATGTTCCTGTTATAAAACACTTCTCTTGTTAGCAAGCGCTGCACATAAAGGGGCAGCTGTACTTTGCTTACCTCACGTGTGACTCTTCCGTTGTTATCAAAGTCATACAGTGTGAAGGTCCATTCTTGCCTGTTATCTTCCTCTACAGACACATCACATTGCAATTCCTAAGAAACATGCAAAGAGCAGCTGATTACCTAAAGCAAAAGGCCTGTTTGCAGAGGAGACTCTCCATAGAAGGAGGCTACTTGCTTGCTTCCTTCCTCCTTCCCCTGCGGGAGGAAACTTTCAGGGATGTCCCGGAGAGGCCTCTGTCCACCACAACGAAGAGGTCCCATCACAACCACACAACACTGCTAACTCTCTGGGCTACACCTCAGGGAATTCACAACATGCTTTCTACTACATTGTAGAAAACAGGAAAAGGTACAAGAAAACTACTCCCTGAAGCTCTTGAAATGTAGTAAGATACCCCACTAAAAAGTGAGAAGAAAAACTATGTTTAACTTAGGAAGAGAGCAGAAGCAGACTTACAGAATGAGGTGGCACACCACAGGGCTCGGAGTAAGGATTAATGCAGCATGGACACAAATCCCCACCAGAGAGACCTGTCCTCAACACAGATATTTGACAGGCAAAGGTTGTCAGAGTTACTGCAGTACAACATCATGAAGCTCCTGAAATGGAGCCTGCCTTGGAACTGGAAAGAACAACCTGGGAGTAGTGCCTGCACCTTGTTTTAACTCTGCTTCTGTTAGTGAGAGTGTGATCTGTGGAAAGCCTGAAAGAATCAATTTGTCAAAGAGGAAATAAATCCCCAAACCAAAATCAAGAACAAAGGATGCACTCTGACTGACTCCAGTCACCTGGGTGCAAATCATTTGCTGTCTCTCAAGGCCCGTGCAATCAGAATTATCCAGAGCCACAAAAGGGCAAAACAGAGAAGTTACAGTGCAATTAAAATGAAAGCTACTGTATGCAAGTAAAATAAACAGCTCCAAATAGCTCCAGCATGATAGACCTCAAAATACCTGGTTGATCTTCTGACTTGAAACCAATTCCCTAAAGCAGTTACGGGTACCCCGTCCCCTGCCGAGTTCAAAGGCAGCCTCCTCTCAGTCCTAACAGGCCTGGCTGAGAGCTGCCAAGTGCCCCACACTCCACTGTGGAAACACAGTTTCGTATTACATAAACATTCCCAGCACCTTTAAAAGCCAAATCACTTTCACTTCAGATTTAGACCCCTTGTCGCAACACTCGCGTTTCTGATTCTTTTATACCTTTGAAGCATTTACCAGCCTCTTAGCTCCCAGCTTACATGGCTGGAAAACTTTCATTTGTAGAACAAGGGAAAAAAATATCAATACTTGGTTCCTTGCCACATATTAATACTTCCCTGTCCCACACTGCCTAACATAACATCTTTATGTGAGGATGTGCTCTGCTTAGTTAAGAGCCATGGAAACCTTCCCTGCATTAGTCACGGTGCCTAGAACCAAGTGCTAACCTTTATGGCATGCCAAGAACTACTTGGGAACAAACGCAGACTTTGCTGGTACAGTGGAGCTCCAGCTACTCTGGCACCAACCATGTTGACAGGTGTCCTCCGACGTTCAAATGTCAAGGCACTGTTAATTGCAATTTATCATGCCTTTCCTGTCTGCAAATGTCTGCTACTTGAGGTAGAATATAAAATGTGCCTAGAAAAAGACTTATAGCTGTGCAATTAAAAAAAAAAAAAAAAAGGAAAAGCCACCTCCCCCCAGAAGGCACACAAGCGGCACCTGAACTACCCAAGGGGAACCTACCTCCCCCTAATCTGCTTTAAAACAATAAAAAAATAAATTTAATGAATTGTACCGGACTGAGAAGGCTGAGAAGGAAAAGAACACTCAAGCCATGCTGCAAGGTGGCTACAAGGCCTTTTAAACAGCAATTGAAGAAACACAAAGCTCATTACTTAGAGAGCCTGACAGCACCGAAAGGTAGAAGTTTGCTGCATCTGCTGGCATGCAGAGATGAGCATTTGTGCTGCTTCTTGCTGGTACCAGAATATCTTCCTCCTCACCAAGACAGACAACCCACTAGTTGGATGACTGCATGCTTTCATACCCATATTTATGAAAACACTCCCTATAGAAACAAAATGTGCCAACTACACACAATGTCTGACAGTTATATGATGATTCTAAGTCTACAACAAAATAGCCCATAGGACTT
The DNA here is from genome assembly GCA_013396875.1 of Vireo altiloquus. Classification (NCBI taxonomy): domain Eukaryota; kingdom Metazoa; phylum Chordata; class Aves; order Passeriformes; family Vireonidae; genus Vireo; species Vireo altiloquus. The sequence goes on from VZRF01000187.1 coordinate 848,765, forward strand.
ATCACCCTCCTTCTCCTCCTGCCATGTGATCAGATGGATTTTCCATGCAGCAGGTCAGGGTTATTTCACTTTGGAGACCTGGGCACAAAAGACCAATCACTGCAGAAGCTTTCACAAGCATCTTTTGCATCAGGCAGATTTAACCAAGTGCAATAGTCCATGAAAGTCAATCTAAAGATTTGATAATATGGTAGTTGGTATAACATATAAAGGGTTAAACTGAAAGCTTCTTCTTACTATACCTTTGAGATCCTGCAGAGAAATAATCATCATTTGGTTCTCTCCAAACCTGGAAATAAATGTCACTAATTACCTCATAAGGAGCACCGACAGTAAGGCAGTGATTTGTGCCAGTTCTGCTGCCTCCCGCACCCATTACAAACATTGGGAGCAATAAACATGCATCAGATGACACTATTTGGTCCACAGGTTATTTTTTCTACCATAATTATGTCAGTACACTGAAACTTTAAAATACAAAGGACTTACTTCAAATTTCAGTTGCTTCTTGGAACTTGTGCGTGTGTCACTTTCTTTTTCTGCTTTCTTTTCATCTCCACTGCAAACTCCATCTGTCTTCTCTGGAGGCAAAGCCACTGCGAAAAGCATATTTAAGAAAAAATGTTTATAAGGAAATGTCAAAGCAGTCTCATATTTGCAAATCTGTCTTTATATTTAGGGTGAAATTGATATCAGCAAACTTGTATGAGAGGATCATTATACTTGATTTGCTTTTGTGTTCACTATACATCTGGGATAATTCCAGCAGACAATCTACCAACAGCTTTTGGTACACTGCCTCTCCTACAAACATCACTAGAGTCACGGGAAGTTCAAACACAGTATTATGAGAATATAAAATAGCAGAAGTGTTACTGCAAATAAGTTGAATAATTTGCAAAATATTGAAAGTTTCTGACATATTGCAAAAACCCATCACATTCACCAGCAGTGAGTGAAGTAATGAAGCTGAAATAAAGTCCTTATTCTGTTCCAGTTTCACTCTTCAAACTCACACAAAGCTTAGTACCTTCCAAGACGGTAACACTACCTCCCAAAAAGGTTAAGCTGCATTTTTTCAATGCATGAAATAGCATATTTCACTCAGGTTTCAAGTTAGAACATCAGGCACTTGCATAAATCAATAGCACTCATGAAGAGCATTGATATTAATATCCATTGCAACATATCATAACATATATCAGATATATAACAGAAAGATATATGCTTCTTATGTGGATTAAAAGACAAATGCCTAGAACTTAATAGCTGTTCCTTTGGCTCCTGCAGGGGCATTCAGCCTTGCACATGATGAAACCCTGTATCTGAAGGAAACTAATTTTATCTTCATTAGCTTTATGAAAATATACACAGACTTTTTAACCTTACTCTCAGACTTTTAGACATGATTTTTCACTCATCCACACACCTCTGCCAACATTATGCCCATACTCCATTACGTATGGCAGCAATGCTTCCAACTCCCCAGAATCAAGCATTGCAAGAACACAGGTCCCAAAGTCAGCATTTTCTTCTCTTTCACTGCAGCGTTTGCAGTCACCCAAAGCCTTTATCCTAATGCTGTGTAGGAACAGTTTCTTGGGGATGCCTTTGTAAGTAGCATCTCATTAAGCGCCAGTTCAATCAAGTCAGATTCCTCAGAAAAAAAGATGACATGACCCCCTCCAGTTCAGGATGACCTGTTTCAAACTGGGTTACTGGCTCTCCTGGTGTTCCACACTGCTGAGCTGCCTCCCAACCATTCTTCCAGGAAAGCAAGCCACTAACATGCTAGAAATTAAGATGCTCTATTAGCCATTTTCCAGGACTCACTTTCGTGTTTAAAATATAAAAATTAGCTTCAAAAATCTAACCAATCAACAACAACAACAACAAAAGCCCACACAAAAAACTCCCACAACTCCCATTACCATAGCTTCATACTCTCAGAAATTCCAGGATTCTGCCACAACATTCACATTGTCACACTACAATACATATCACAGTCTCATTTATTTGTTTAAATTTAACATTACTGTATTACTTTTGTTTGTTTGTTTTCAAAACTGTGGTATTCTATACAAGATGGGTGAGCAGTAAAGAAGGGGAATGAAGTAGAAATCCTGACCTTGGGAATTTCCTGACTTTGATGCATACTCGTGGTTTCAATGTTATACTAACACCAGTTTCCCAACACACACACATAATCTGCATTATACCAGTGCAATGGTGTTTATTATACACATACTGACATGTTGATATACTTTGATTTCTACTCCAAGTCATGTTAGGATTCCTTACACCAAACATAAGCTGAGTAGGAAGGTCAGACAAAGGAAGACAAAGCTGCCTTACAGCAGTACCTTCCCTCATTCTTTTAACCTGTTGTTATTGGATGAGCAGGGACTGTTTCTTAGGAGGTTTTTGTATAGTGTTTATCAGAGGTAAGGCAGATATTAAAATAAATATCATTTCCTATACATAACTTTGAAGTATATCTGACAAAGTTCCATTTGCTTTATACTCACTTTGCCCATATGTACAATTCAACATTCCTGGAAGTTCAAAGCTAAGGTCACAAGAAGACCCCTATACAAGAAGACAACATTTGTCTGTCTACTTTAGTCCAGCTTTGTTGTTTCATTTTAAAATCAACAAGAAATGGAAAGGTAACCTGGGACATCATAACAAGGACAGTTACACTGATAGTGGTTCTTCACAGCTACCAGACACATCCCTCAATTTTCAGTGCCTCATCCGTACCAGTGATTGGTTCTTCACATGCACAGTTATAACTTGACAGAAACTTCTGAAAAAGAGGCTTTTGCAATCCCACACAATCTTGCTCCAATGAATGCGAAATAAATGAAAGCTTCATTGGGACAGTGAACAGCCATTTGGGAAAAAAAAAAAAAATCCACTCCTGTTATCACACATTCTTTTAAATGTTTAAAAGTACATGATGGCCAAAAGACTTCTACAGTGGCCTTTCATCTGTGGAGGGCCAGCATCCCAAATGGAAATGGCAAGGCAGACTGCATTGGGCAGAGCACTGTGAGGCAGATCCTGCACAAGGTGACTATTCCCTGCCACAGGGCTCTTTGTTGGCTTTTCTGTCAAAACATAGTGTCCTGGAGAGCATTCCCTCCTTTCCACCACCACGCTGCTGCACTGTGCTGAAAGCCACTGGCATGTGCTCAGAGCACCAGACTTGCCCAGCCCAGCAGGAGCTTCAGAGAGGAGCAGCACAGAGTTAGGTTGTGCTTTCAGGAGCAGCCCTCCCCTGGCACGGTTCACAACCTTTCTGGATGTATGGTTTGTGTGTTCAGATAGAAAGCTTTCACTTTAATGTATAATTTATGTAACAGAGTTAAAAATGTGCACTGACAAATTAGTTTTCTCAAAAAACAAGGGTTCAGCTATTGGGGAAGGAGGGGATACATCTTGCAGTACACTCCTTGGGAGGGTTTAAATACTGTATGCCAGAAATTATCCTCTTTGAGCTTTGCTGACCTTTGATCTGAAGAACTTATTGGCCTTGCTGCTCCAGGGAATTATCCTTTGAAATCAGTTACTCATTTTGGAGCTCAAATGAAATGGAGAAATCTGGTGATCTCATCCTGATGTCAAGCTTCATTCAGCAAAGAAAAATGAAATCTAACTGAGGAAACTTTAAAGGGCTATATGGAGATACTAAAATAGTATTTACAAGTGATCAAATAATGTGTCTGTGCATATATCCCCATGTGCCTTATCCAAATCCAATGATCATTTAAAAATACATACTGTTTTGTCTGAGAAGAGAAGGAGAAGTGTTTGGTATCTTGCTTCTATACTTAGTTTTGACTATTGACATGTGCTCAGTTTCATGAGGGATGCAAACACATGCAGAGCCTACTTATAAATAAAATGAGAATGTCTGCTTGGGACAGTTAAAACTGGCAGCCTGTAAACAGAGATCCACCAGTGAGCCGCATGCCAAGGCTCAGATATATTCACAATGTGAACTTCCTTTCAGCTCTGCCAGTGATATTAAACTAGACCAGACAAGATAGCTATCTCAAAGGAGTGTGGAGAATTAATAGACTTGAGTTTCCAAAGTCTAGGCCATCAGAAATAGGTCTACACACAATGCATCATCTGTGCAAAAATATTTACCTCCCTGCTCAGATAACAAGTCCTGACAAAAAGAACATGCTACACAGACAAATACACAGAGAAGCATGCCCTTGTTGTGGGAATCCACAACTGGAGGGAAAAAAATAGTATATGTATTGCTTCTTGTGGGAATAACCATATGCTCTCAAAAAACAATGTTCCCTAATACAATGTTTCAAGAATTGAAATATTGCATATGTTTTCTTTATTATGTTCTTTTCTCGTTCATTATTAATGGTCTTGTATTCACTTCTATAACCTTAAGACACTATAAAAATGTGTCTGGACAATATTTGAAATTGGAAAGACAATAAAGGAAAAATATTAACTTGGAAAAATTGTGAAATACCATTCTTTCACGAAAAACAGACTGGCTTAAGTGTACTAGCAGATGTTTCTCTCTACAATTCCTAATTACTACCACCCAATTGCTCATAATTGAAGGGGGGGAGGAAAAGAGTGAGAGAACAAACACCAATTTAAAGATATGAAGACTCATCCCAGAAGAATTAAGTCTTTTTTTCAGGTTTTGTTTTCATTCCTAAAGAAAGGGGGTAATAATTCAAAATGCTCCTTAGGAATCACCAAAATATCCCACAAATGAGGTAAAGTGATTACTGAATGAAGTTAGAACAGTAAACTTCAGGCAGAAAAAACATTTTTCTCTTGCCTCCATCCTTCATCTGACAATAAGGGAGAAAAAAGGAAACACCAAAACAGAGCTGCACTCAGGTGGAAAAGTGACTATTTAAACTTTCACCCTCACTCAAGTGGCATCATTCCACATTGCTCAAAGGCTCATTCCAGCAAAGGACCATGCTCTTTGTCAAATGATCTGTCTTCTCAAAGTAAGGACAGCTGCACTCTAATTTTCAACCATACTTTGCATTTTAGTCAGATGGATTAACAGGATCTTGAGGCCAGAATCAAAGGGTGCAACTCTGATGAATGTCCAAGTCTGGGCTACCAACTCCAAATTTTGCACAACAGTTAGGACAACTCAGGCTAAATAGACAAGCAACTTCAGAACCTCTTTGGAAGGACAGCCAATCCAAAAGCTATGTAATTGTTGCATCGCCTTAATTCAAAAAGCAGAACTATGGGAGAAGTTGTGCAGTTCCACAGTGGTGAATTATGGCTGGACGTTACCAGTCGTATCCTAACCCTATCTTAATGTCAGGGTCATTACTGACAGAAACCAGAGGAAAGGTAGAACTGGGGAATTGACAAAAATGCCACCTACGAAAGTCAGCACCTGGCATATGTGAAATCAAACCTTTGAAGGGAAATATTACTAGCCTTCCTCTCATGTTGGGTAGACTGAATTCCACAGCAATTCTTTACAACTACTACCAGAAGCAAAGGGACAGAATTATCTGTACATGGGGAAGAGAACAACGAACCACACACTAGAACCTGAGACTGGTGGAGGAGTAGGATAAAAGCAAAATTTAAAAATTACCAATTAAGACAAGGAGGTAAAGTCATGAGCACTTCTGTAACAGGTCAAATTGAACTTCAGCAGCAATATTTTACTGATGCAATTGAGCGTCAAAGAGCTGGCCAAGCTCAGTAGTAAAATTCCTATGGACATCAACAGGGTAAGGGTTTCCCTTCCAATTTACAGATCTAGCAGATGCAGCAGAACTTAAGAGACTCTGAGAACCAAAGGGATAGAAAGAGAATTAATTTCATTGTTTTATCTGAGGTCTCTGATGTCTAAGTTAACTGGTTCTGCCAACATTTTTTCATTGCAAATCAGGTTTGATAAACATAACTGACATTCCTCACTGACTGTGCAACAACCAGAGCAATAACAACCATGTTTGAAAGCCTAAATTAAGGAGAAGTCCTTTAATTAACAATTACATTCACATTCAGATTTCACTTTTAAGTTCTCCTGGGGGCTATGGTTTAAGAAACATCACCCCCATTAAGCACATGTTGTTTTATTACACTGATTTGATTGAAATATATCCCTGATGAAGATAACTTTGCTCGAGCAAAGGCCCTCTTCTCCAGAGGCAAATGAACATAGGGAGAAGGGGATCAGGGAGGAACATTCCTGTTCCACAGCCACCAGAATGAGCACACAGAAAAACAGGCTCGTCCTGGGTCAGTGCCAAAAGCATGTATTCAGCTTTTCCTGCCTGAAAGCTGAAGCTGATGAATTAGACACACCCTTCAAAACAACAAAGATCAAGCTGCCTTCTCTGAAACTTACTGTAGGGAAATTAATTGTCCATTTTACATCCAGTGGGACAAATCAAAACCCATTTAGAGGAAGCTGTAATAGTAGTGCCTCCTACCACTCTGGGATGGGTATTTCAACCTGAAAATATGGAGAGAAATCATGTTCTTCTATTTTGTGGTTTCTTGTTGACAGCCACAACACAAATTAAAGGTTTATCTGGACACCACAGGGAAAAATAGAGTTACAGTGTCACAAGACCTACTGCCAGCAGAAGGAGACAGAGCAGAGGGACAGTGACTCAGACCTTGTGACAGCTTGCAAAAAAAGAAAAAAAAAAACCCTAAAGCAATACAAAACCCAACAGAAATAGAAAACCAAAATATGTTTTAAATATTCAGGTATAGTTCTAACTGACAAGACACCACTAGGACATTGGGGAACAGCTAAACTGACATTCTCTCAGAAAACAGCTTCTCTCCTGAATAAAGTTTAATCAAACTACCAGGTCTGTGCAACACCACTTCCCATAAAGATTCAATTCCTTTTGCCAATCCCAATAATTTGACAATTCTAAGTAGAAGTATTTCCAAGCTTTGATGCAGAATCACAGGTTTCTATCTAGGTCTGGCTTTTTTGGTTTGGTGGTTTGGGGTTTTTTTTTGGCTGTTATGTCAGGGAGAGGGGGGGAATTTTTACTATTTCCTTACAAAAAAAGTTGTGTACTAAAGATGAAGATACAAAAGACAATATGGTCTCTCTTTGCTAGCTGGACTGTAACTCATACATGCTTAAATGCTAAACCTGGGTTTCTCACACTCTCTCTGGAGTGAGTTTGCTAAAGGGAGTTTGTTGAATTTTGCCAGATTATGATTCCCTTTTCCAATTAGTTCCCCAACTGGCTGTATTTCATCAACAGAAACTGCCAGATTAAATGCCTTACTTGACCATCTTCACCCAAAACACTTTGATGTTCAGTTCTCAAGCTTCAAAATACCTTTTGGATGAAGATCAGACAGCACTAAACAGAATTACTAATTAATTAAGCAAAGTTAAATTTTAAACACTGTTTGTTGTGTTAGCCAAAAGCCTGAACAGAACAGTCTTTTTTTTTTCCTTCCTCATTGGAGATCAAAGAAGATCATTTCTCATTCTCCACCCCTATCTTAAAAAAAAAAAAAAAAAAGAAAAAAACAAAGGAAGAAGGAGAACACGAAAACAGAGAAGAATCTCCATAAGCTTTGGTCAGAATAGTTCAGGATGATATCTGTAGAAGCAAGATTTTTATTTGATCAGTGGACATATCAGAACCATTGAACAGAATGCAATCTGTTGTATCATTTAACATGGGTAAGTATTCCTTAAGTGAGAACTGCCACTGTCACATGGACCCCTCACAACTTTCTTACAGTATTATTTGTCCCTGGGGCTCTGAATGGGCCTGTGAAGTGCTGAATTCTGTTTCTGAACAGGGACAGATGGGGACATCAACTGATCACCTGCGACTTAAAAAAGGTCCTGATTTTGGTGAGTAACTGGTAACAATTTTGCCTTTTAAAAATTCATTCTCAGTGTAAGTTGCAGACATGCATGTTCACATAGGATCTTCTATCTTAAATTTCCTTTCTCTTTGTCTCTTTAGATTTTTTCCCCTGAGATCCATAGGAGAAGAAAAAGAAGAAAAAAACCCAGCCCCTGCATAACCCTTTATTCAAATGAAGACTGAGTAGGTAATGTTATTAATAATGTAGGCTTTGATATTAACTCGCTGCCATCTAACTTAGCTGTTCAATAAGAAAATCGTGTTTCTACCACCTTTGCTGTGATAACAGGGCCTCTAAAGGTATCTGAACTGTAATATTAGATTAATCAGAATTGCTTCCTATGAGGATGAATGTCACTCTGACCCTCACAGAGCTAACCTTTTATAGAGAGCAATGTTGTTGACCCAAACCGTAACATTATTTTGGCTGTGATGAATTAGTTATACCTCTGACAACACTTTAATAGTTAATACTCAGTAATAGGTTTGGTGTTCCTATCCTCACAGTCCTACATATTACTTTGAGAGGGAGGGGGACAATGGAGACTGCTCCAGAAAACAAGAGAAAAGCATTATTGTGATTAGCATTAGTCCAGCATACACATGTGCTCTTCCCCTTTTCACATTTTTGCACGGGTGAGAAATGGTACTGAGGTGATGCATCACATACTGCTAAACACGCAGAGAAATAAATTTCACCAGGGCTTGACCCAACCACCTGAAGTCTGGAGAATACACAAGGTCTCATCAGAGAAACAATTCCCACAGAGCAAAGGCAGGTATCTTCTCACCACTGTTAATTAGCACAGTCTAAAGACCTCAGCCACATACTGCTCAAACTCAGAAGAGGAGATGGTTTGGAGCATGATTTGGAGAACCCTTTCAAGAGGAGCCAGCCCTTCCTGTTGCTCCAGAGAGCCCATGTGTTTGCAACTCAAGATTCAGCTTCCCACTTCGAGCTACCCTTTGGCGGAACATCCTGTAACATTCTCCTAGACACTGTCACTGTGAATTTACCTTCAGATGTAGCATAGATGTAGCATTTTGAAATCTGGGCAGCAATAACTGTGTGCTAGGAGGGGCTGGGCAGCTGTTCCTGCAGGGCACAGATGCCTGGGACAGGGCAGCTCCCAGGGCATCCTGCAGAGCAGATTAATCCAAACCCCACTTTGCCAACAATGTCCTGCCACACCTGGATGGCTCCACTCTCTTTAAAGGCTCCTTGAAACAGCAAAACAAGGGTCTGCAGCACTACACTTCAGCTTAATCAACACCCTTAGGATGGACAGTCCATCCTATGGACTATAACTCCCTCCTAAAAATCTCTTTCATGCACAGAGTCCAGGGCTGCCTTGGCTTCCCTTGGCAACTCCCGTGCCAGCACTGAGCCCTGAGCGCAGCCCTGGTTGCCAGGCACAGAAATGCTCTCCCCTCCTCCAGAGCCCTCTGAAAATTCCTTGGGTAGCAGCTCTTTTACTTCTGGATAGTTTGATTTACAGTTACTATTATTTTCCTCTCTTTCTGTTACCTTTACAGTTTTAAATCCTTTTTGGTACAAAGTTGAGAACTGTGGATGACGTATTTTATTGGTGAAAGGACCTGGATTGCTGGATCAGATTTATAAAGCAAGAAAAAGCTGATTGCTAGTAGTTTTATTTTTTTTTTTGGTAGACTGGGGGTTGGGACTTTCCATCTAACAAGAGCAGCTGGACTCCAAACTCTTTCAAGAGCAGAAATGTTGCTTCAGGTTCATTTCCACAACCCCACAGTGCTGCATTTATTATTTGCTTTTACTCACAAACTAGTTGTGGTTACAAAAAAAAGCTTGTCTTCCAAACAAATGACATTTTATCTTGTTCTCCACAGGAGAATAAGGTTGACTGCTACTTGTGCTTTGAGGTTTGGATATGATTGAGATGAAACATCTGTTAAGAAAAAAGGTGTGGGGGGACTTTTTTTCTGCTAAAAATATCATGCCTTTTTTTTTTCCACCAAACTTGAAACATGTGATGAAATTCAACTTTTAAAATATAACCCTGGAGCTACTTGAAACTATAAAAGTCTCCTCAGTATCTGAGGCAAGTCAGAATTTCCACTGTTCAAGCTGGGCTTTTATGAAGAGCAGACTTTAGAAAAACCTGTAATCTGTCTAGGTAACAAAGGGCACTTGTTCTGCCTGGTGAGGCAAAACTTTGGGTTTCTGTAGCTACTGCAGCAGAAGTGGAGTTGAAACACAGAAAAGCACCCTGACTGATACACACTTTGAATTTGGAACAGCAAAGCAACACGCTTGTCATGGAAATTGCCTCCACAGCTCCGCATCAACACACTCGAGTGTTTGCAAGGTTCAGAGAGTTGTTGTGGCTAAACCTACCCACAGCCCACGAGTCAGGCTTCTAACTCTGCATCTGCCAGGCAGACCATCTATAGAAAACAGCTCCTAAATACAGTCCCAGAAATGCAAGAACTGTTTAATCCTGTCATAATGCGTGTCCACACACGAGACACTCGGAGATTTGAAATCCCTGTGAGCAGGAGAGAAAGGCCTTAACAGAACATGGGATGTAAATAAAAACCTTTTGCAGAAAGCTACCAAAATCCCAGCAAAGGCAGCACTCAGGCTCAGTTGCCTGGCGCTGTCACAGGTCAGTGAAACACGAGAAAACTTGCAACATCAGGAATATCTGGGATTTGCAGTAGGACATATTGCCTACTAAATGGAGTATTCAAGGTTTCTAAAAATGAGTGTAGTGTTTCATGTAAAGGCAAGGGATCTGAAACAAATATGTTGTCTTCTGAAATATCACAGGCCAAAATTTCTTTCAGTTATAAAGGAAAAAAACTGGAATAATTCTATGAACACCAGCATGAGAGTATTATCTAGTCCAAAATCTTTGACTGGAAATATGCACTAGCTTCACATGGATTAAAAAAATAGTAAAAAAAAATAGAAAAGAAAAGAAAAGAGAGAGTCACAAGAGAGTCAGAGAAGAATGGCATTTTGACTCACTTTTCAAAAACATGTTTAATAAAACCTCCATGAACTGTGGTCAAAGCTACAAGAAAAATAACTGGTAATAATCGTTGCTGGGAAATTAAAAGTAGAAAAGGACCTTTGTTCAAGCAGAATAAATGAAACCACTGGTATTCATCATGTTTCCAGAGAGATTGTTTTCAAACTCCTGACTTGTTCCCATATTTCATTCTTTGTTCTTGGTGGTGGATGTCCTGGGGCAAAGTTCAAGTACATTATTGTACTGCAGCACATGTACAGTAACACAGTCTATCTCTGCCCACAGACACGGGGTCAGCTCTCTCACAGGTACACTCAAGGCACCTCTGAGCGAGCACCCAGCACTGCCCAGGCAGGGCAGCAGGACAGCCCTGGGTCAGGGTTTGGCAGGGTGGGCAGCCAGGGCAGAGCTGTGCACAGCCTGCTGCCTCTGCCCAGCGCCACTGTGACCCACCTAACTGAGGCCCAGCCCTTTCCAGCCACAAGCACAGCCCACAAGCCTCACATCACCCATTTCTCAGCCCCATCTCAGTCCTGCTGCAGGGTACCTTCCCTCGAGCTTCACCCACTGACACGAGCAACCTGTTCAGATTGCTGACAATCTGCTGCCCAAGATCCACCACGGTGCCTCGCTCACCTTTGGGATGCCAAAGGCAAATCCAAGAGCCCTCCTGCCTTGGATGAGATCTCCCTGAGCTATGCCCTTCTGGCCTTTGATTCTTCTGCCTCCCACATGCACCCTGATAGTCTGGCTCTCGCATACCATGAGAGAAGCAGCTAGAGAGATCTGTAGACATAGATTTTTCAACAGGTGACCTTTTTGCCTCCTAGCAAACTAGTTCAAGACTACCCCAGAGCTGAGAATAAAAGAATATTCTTATTGTTAATTGATTATTTTTTAAATGACCAGTCATGAAGAGCATTAGCTTCTCCATGGAAGAAGAAGTTCCAAGTCTCAGGTAAATGGAAAGAATATGGAAAACCAGTATTATTATAAATATCATGCACATAATGTTATTTTAAAGCTTTCCATATTTAAGATATTCATTAAGGATCAACTCTTTGGGTTTTTTTGAGGTACTTGTTTACTTCTCTGTTATCATTTGGCTTTCTACAGTCATCATAAAGAATATAGACCACTTGTAAGTTTGAAGGGCTTTCTTGTGTACTGTACTTTGAAACTCTATCTCTGTCATACTCTAAGGAACAGATATGGTTGCAGACAACCCTAGGCTCCAGTCTCAGCCTTGCTACGGTGCTCCTGGACCAACATGTTCAATATAACAACTTTCCTGCTGTGTAGAATGATCTGAACACAGAGATCAATGTGAAGCTACTACTTACAGCAGGTATGGTCTTCCCAGTCTAATGCAGGTGATTATAACCCAGAACACCCTCAAACCATGGACAAAACACATCATCTATCACAGCCTGTCAGGCAGCTCCAGTAGGAGCTGGTGGGGTGTCAGCCCAAGAGAGTGACACGCTCTGTGCAGGGAACATGCAGGACATGGGGAGGAGAGCTCATGCCCTGCACACAGCAGCAGCTCAGTGTGAGGAAGAAAGCTCACCCTCTGAGGTGTCCTAACAGCCCACTTTTCACTGCCTTTCTGTGCTCTGCTTGCCAGCATGGGTGGGAGCTGTTAGACACACTGTAAAGGTTCATTTGGAAACACCTGGAGACCACTAACTCATTACACACAGACCATGGGCAACCGTTGGATGGCAACAGTCTTTCATCACTGCTGACCTGGCTGCACTTGAAACAGCAGCTCTAGAAGTAAAAGCTTCTGATCCAAATACCAACCCCCCTCAACTGGAACAGCTAATGTTAAGAAACACTTGTACAATTTTATATTTTTTCTAATTTTTTTTTTAAAGTGCCTCATGCCGTAAGATTTTCCTCCCACTCATGGCAAGCAGCCTACCTGCTTCTTATAATTTCCTGGATCTGTGCACAACCACAGGAAAACTTCTGCTAATCCTACCAGTCTCATGTTCTTTGGTGACTTTTATTCTAGCTGCCAAACTAAGCAGTTTTCTCTTGGCACTCTCCACTGCTCCTTCCTCCCCACACCCCCACGTCCTTTGCTGCTCCTTCCAACCCACAGTAACCAGTTTATCAGCTGCCAGCCTCAGCAGGGACCCGCTGCTTGTCACATACTGGTGCCTGGTGCCAGGGGGTCACCCCGTGGCTGAAGACATTTTTCAGAGTTGTTTCATGTCATACTGAGTAGTAGGAAAGGATACAGCAGAAACCTCTTGAGAGCTGAAAAAAACCCCGCAGCCAGTGAGCAAGTGATCAGCAGTCTGAGGTGATCACATAGCATATACTCGTGCATAGCAAATCTATGGTAAGTGCACAGGATTAGCAACAAGTCATTAAAATGCAGAGTTCCCATATAACATCCCAGAAGGCTGACCACAAGAGCACTTCTAAGGTAGAATTATTAACACTCTATTTGCAATGTCAGGGAAAAATAGATATTTTGTTTAAGAACCTGAGACAGAAGAGACCACCATTTTCTGCAAAGCACCAAGCCTGCATCAGTAGTACTATACAGGTAATAACAACGGTGCCAACATAAAGCAAATTTGCCTGTGTGCAAGATGCAATCTATGCCTTTTCTATAAATACACTGGAATTTCATGTATATAAAATACAAAAAAATATTTAAGCTTTAGAAAATAACCACCATAACTGAAAGCATTAACTAGAGAGAGGAATGCAATTTGAATTAACTGCCTTTTATTACTTATTCACAACTCAGCCTAGAACAATAGATTAATTTACTAGAGTTAAGAAATTAACAAAGTATGGTAAAAAGTGTCTCCCAGATGAGTAGAAGGTTAGCTAAAACTAGTTAAAATGCTTGTTCAAGTGATGCCTTAAATGGCTACCTAGAAACAGAGACTAGACAGGAATAAAGGATGTATTTATTTGAAAGGCCTTCAGAGGTACACTCTGGGCTCCAGAGGCTCCTGCCTCAGTGCATCCCAAAATGGACAATGACAGGTCACAAGTTCTTCACACTTTGATATCAGCATAAATTCATCAATCAGAACCCAGCCAATGATGGAATTTCCCCAAGCCTGCCCCCCTCTCTCCAAGATGAAGGTTTGCAGTTCTTGTTCTGGGTGTCCTTGGAGAGCAAGTTAGAGAGGTTTTGTTGTGTCTATCTTAGCATAGAGAACAGCACTTAACGAGCTACAGGAAACTTCAGAGTTATACTGGGCAGTACAGGATTTGAAAAATATAAAAGTTAAAACCTAAGGCATCACAAGATTTCCTTTGCTGACAAGCTCCCAAACAATTTGTGCCCAAGCACCATACCTTACCACCCTTCCTCTGAGCTGACAACCCAACAAACATTCTTCCAATTACTAATTTTAAGAAAAAACTCCAGGAATTAAAGCTTTCACTGAATATGTCCTGAATGGAGAGAGAGAGGAAAGAGTGTTACCTCAGCCAGGAGCAGCCCTGCTGCAGGGTGCAGTGGGGAAGGAATCTCCCCTGTGCCTCAAGGGCAGCACCCACCCGGGAGCCAAGGCGCTCCCATCGCCGGCGTGTCTGCGAGCAGCGTGGAGGGGAAGCACCTGCAGCTGGGGTGCTCCAGGCAAGGCTGTCACTGCTGGGCATGAGATCAGCAGCCTTCAACCACCAATTCGTTCTTCGCTGTTGGTTCCCTGATTGCTGATCGGTTCTTGTAAAAGTCAAAAATAACAACACAGCTCCTCATGCTGGAACACTGCTGACCACACCTCAGCTCCCCTGTGACCACAGATTCCCTGGATGCTGGGGATGAAGACGTGAAGGACAGACTGCACACACCAGTAAAAACTTGAAAAACATATAACGATGTTAAGAATATAATTAATTACTTTTCTGCTTTGCTGAATACAGAATGCCTTAATTGCAGGTTTAAGAATTCCATAATGGCTTGTAAATATGTGAAAAGTGCAACAAGTAGCTCTTTTACAGATCTGCTAGATTTTTTTTTAAGCAACAACATGTGCTTTGAACTCTGCTGGAGGGCATTCCAATATTAACGGGCAAGAAGATGACCTGAATAATTTGTCCTTTCTGGTACCTGAGCAGGGAACATCTTACATCTAGGGATTTAGATACATCTGTCTTGGGTTTGTTGATTCAGGCCAAGCTCTGTCACTACTGTCAGCAGGACTTTGGATATCATGTTCAGATAAGGCACCAGGAAGGCTTGGATGTTTTCCAGTCTTCTGTTGAGAGAATAATAATCAAGACATCACCCTCAGCTGACAAATGAAACAGGGAACAGATTGCTATCAGTGTAAGAGGCAGCTCCTCTGACAGGTACAGGACAAGATGGATCTCAAGAGATGCAAGATTTCTGATTAGTAGAAATACTTAGGTCATACTATTCAAGAGAATGGTGACATGAGAAATCACATTATTGCATAAATAACTGGGACAATAGGTTAGGTATGAAGGTGAAGCTCAGGACTTCACTGTGAACTCCGAAAGGCAGCTGTATCCACGGGGCTCCAAAGACTTGTACTGGGGCGAGGAAGAAATCCCCCCTCTATACAATCAGCATCACAGGACTGCATCAGGAGTTCCTTCCTGAGCTGAACTTTCTGTAAAGTTTTTAAATTGCAGTTGCAGTGGTGATAATATGCTTAAACCCCAGTTCATTTCAGAAAGACATGGAGTGGTCAAGACAAGAAAGCTCTCCTGGTCTAGAATCTTTAGCTGCAAAAAATTCCCAAAAGGCCCAGGGAAAGGAGGTGAAAAAAGTTCAGAAAAACAAGAGCAGGACTCTTGAACAATTCATTAGAAGCTTACTTAGGCCTAGAAGGTTGAGGGAGTTATTGGATGTTATTACTGAATACACAAATAGCAGATATCTTTCTGAACCACCTGCTTTCTCCATGGCAGAAGAGTGACTTGCTGTTCGATTCTGTACTCAATTCCTGCCTGCCATTTTAGCTTCTCCACCGACATGAAATGAAAACTATCTCCCAATGTCTGTGCTAGGTTTTGTGACTTCTTCCAGAGCCACCCCCAGTCATTGGTTGGTTCTGGCAACCCATTATTCTAGCTAGGGAAAAGGAAGAGAAAATGGGAGCTCTTCTACTCTGCTTGTGAAGAGTTTTGAAGCACATCCTTCCTGTGCAGGATCTGGGAGACAAGGAGGTTTGAGCATGAGACATTCCTACATAGCCACAGCAGATTGCACAAGCACTCCAAGTTTCACAAGTGGAAGGCTCTGAAATGCAGTGGGAAATCACTTGGAATGAAAGACGCCAATGAATCCACTACAGAACCTATATCCAGCACGCCCAATTGCTGTGTTATTAATGAAAGAGGAAGAAGGAAAACACAATAAGAGTAATATGAGATTGAGGTTTCCATTGGTGTCTCTTATCTAAGGGAATCACTGACCACATAAGAGAAAATCCAAAAATTTCAATTTAGTGACTTGCCCAGCAGCAAAATCAAAGGCATGTGGTGGATATAATAGACAATGCTGGTCAAACCGTTTCTCTCTGCATAGCACTCAATAAACAGAGTTGCCGCTATTGAGTTCTAACCTCTTGTCATGCAGCAACATTGAGTCAACAATCCGCTCTCATGGCTTAATGCTTTTGATGTTTACTTTGTTCTTTGTATAGTTCAAAAGAAAGCACTAATGCACCAGTCCTCTTACCAAATACAATCTTAATCCCAGAATCCCGAGCCTTTTGCTGTTGGCCAGTTAAGTCTGTTAAGACGAAAGGATTTGATCAAGCTTTACATAACAACACAGAAGTTAAATCCAGCAAAGAGAGTTCTTTTTATCTGTACTGCTCAGACAGCTAAGAGGGGGAAAAAAGAGAGGGAAGGAAAAAAAAGGCAATGAACTTGGCTATGTAAAACAAAATAAGGAATTCAATTATTTCTCTTATTGCCACTTTGCCTTTTCAGAGAGAGTCTTCCAAAGAAGACTCAGATTTATTCTCCAATAAAGCTCCTGAGAGTGAAGGCTCTAACGCTGCCCCCCAAACCAGAACTGTAGCACTTGCTGTGCTTTTTTTGCAAATCTGAGAAATGTTTCTGTTTCATCCCTACCATGTATTTACGAAGACAGAATACAGTCCACTAATGTATTGTATTTGCTAGAGCATGGTATTTGCCATTCATGTCCTCTCTGAGCTTAGTCTAATCAACCATTTTCCAGGCTACAGATCCCTGTCTCTGAAGCTGTTGGTGATGTTGATGTTATGACACAATAGCATTTAATCATGCAGCACACGTGTTACACCAGTACAGATGTAAAGATCACAAGGCAGCAAAATAAAGGCAGAACAACTATTTTGGATGGAAAGATTAATCTATGTTTTAGAATATTAATTACATTCCCAGAAAAACATTTCTATGCAGAGAAGAGGTACGATAGCTGCCATCTTGTACCTAAGTTACACTCAAGATGTGCCCTATCAAAGATTTCAAATCATGTTCCACCTTCTCTTTTTTTGTGCTAGTACTAGCACAACCGTTAAAGTATGATGCAAGTAAAACATATAAAGTTACATGAAAAGGATACTTTAACACAATGCTTGTAGTACTGTCTGATAATTATAAGATTTTCAATATCTTAATAAAACGAGAAGTGCTTGACACTGTCCCCAGCATGGAAAGCACAGCCTGGAGATCTGAGAGCAAAAAGGATGAGGAGCAAGCTTTGACAACCTGCATGCATTTGCCTGAGCACTGGGTGGGAGCAGTCATCTTCCTCCCAGCTGGAAAGGTGCCACAGAACAGCTCTTCCCTGGTGACAGCACACAAGGGATGGACCACTGCTGGTATCTAAATCTGGTCTTCACTACTCATCTACTTCACAACAAATGGGACTGATCGGAAATAATAATGTGAAACTGCTGCAAGACTGAAATTACAGTTACCTGAAAGGTTTTACACTCTAATAAAAGGAATCTTGCTGCTGACTAGTTTGAAAATATTAGATATTGAGCATTATGTTTGCTATGCAAGATAATGCTACACAACAAAGAAAAAAATAATTAGAGACAAGGAAAGATAGAATGAGATAAAGAAAATGAAATTATTCACCTTGCTGACATTTAATATCCTGTCTGAAGCAGTTTCTCCTATAATTCTAAAATTAAAATCCTACCCTTTATCAGCATTATGTCCTACAAAGGTGAGATTGGAAAACTGTGAAGTTAAATACAAAACCACTCAACAAACACTGACTCCATCACGGCAAGTACAGTTTGCCTTTGTGATTAACAGCAGCCTACAAGCACCAGCTGAAATTGAGTTCCTATGTTATGGCACATACAGGACATGCAGTCTTGGTAAACTACAGAGAAGAGAGGAACTTGGAGTCCAAGAATCATGGTATATTAACACATTGCACATGTAATGAACTGGAAGGCAGACATTCTTAACAGAGAATCTTTCAGGTTCTGTTTATACAAAAGCTTCTAATACCAGAAACAAATGATTGGATTATAAAAGGATAGAAATTTCCAGATTAAGCTTGACATGGTTCATTGCTCTAAATAAATTGGTCATATTGTTTCCACTAGTGTATTAATATAACACACAGCACAGCACACAGCCCATGCAAGGAGATGTCTGAGAGTTTCTGAAGTCTCATTTCCTTGAAAGGAATGAGCAACAAATTAATCTTCTCCATTCATGAACCTCGACTTGTCCCTGAAGCTCAAGGTACCTCAGATGTGTTCTCTGGCAGAATACAGCATCCATACTCACAGGCACCAAAGGTCCTTCCCACCACAACAATGATCCATCTCAACTGCCTGATCACAGAGGAGGAGAGGAGATGGAAAGAGAAATTGTCTGGGGCAATAATGATTCCATTGATATCCAAGAAAAATGTGTTGAGTAAGAGTCTCTAGTCCTTATTAGAAATTAACGTGGGAGTTTCTAAGGCTGGTTTGTGTAAACCAGAAGGGAGTGCAGCGTCTCACATAACCCAGTGCCAACAGTTCCACTCACTGCATTTGCCACCCCTGCCAGGACAGTGACATTTGCCACTGCTACCAATGTCAAGAGAAGTACCTTGAGAAAATGGTGAGGCCTTGAATTAAAACACTTGGTCCCTGTGGTTCAACTGGGTGACTTTTTTCAATACTAGTAGTAGCAGATAGAGAAATAATACCCTATTTCCATCTTAACAGTTGTTTCAGGCAAATGACTCATCAGTAGATCAAGAACTGCATTCTCAGTATATGCATTCTCACACTGACTTATTCACTAACTTACTCCAATACCCCTTTGTATTAACCAAAAAATTTTGTTTTGTAAATACCTTCTAGATGAAAGTGTTCATCACCAATAGTGTCTCTGTAGCCTTCCCCAGAAAAATCCTGTTTAAAACAAAACAAAACAAATTAACTACAAATATACTATATATAAAGTGTTGAGATGTTAACAATATTTACTTATTATTGCCAGAATTAATTTGAAAAACAAATGAGAGCACAGAAACTGTTTTCCAGGAAAGAAGTCAATCACCTTATTAGTGGTAGTCAACACATTTGGTGTTATTTTACAATGCTCTGGATATACTTCTGGACAAAGATTTAATGAAGATGAATTAACTATAGAGGGGAAAGAAAAAAGTTCACATTCAAAAAATTTTACAAAGTAATATTTAGCATTTCAGTGTTCTTTCAATCAAGCAAGATTAAAAAAAAAAAAACTCCAAATGGAAATGTCAAAGGAGAAATAAGCCCTTCACTACCCACAGAGGAATGTTATCACTTGGTTCTACCAACAAACAGAAAACTTCCGTATGCCAGAGGTCACCCAAGAAAAGCAGATACCAGATTCTGACAAGCTGCCTGAGCCTTCAGTCCTGAAATTAATGAAATTTTGCCAGCCCCAATATGTATAGAGCAATACAAGAGCAGATGCCATAGATATGCAGATGACTTAGACCCAAAAGACATTTCTCCAGTGGTGCTGAAGTAGTCATAAAGGGCATCAGTGGGATTTGGAGCTAATCCCATTCACAAAGACTCTGAAGAGCATTCTTACTCTCTCATTAGCAAACCCTTCCAGCTCCATCACCCCACCCAAACCATAAGCAATGGCAGCTGTCCCCATGTCCTGCCTTCTCCCAGTCATTCCAAAGCTTTAGCAGCACCACAGCGTCACTGACCTCACACTGTAGCCTGGCTCCCTGCATTCTCCACAAACACTCTCTGCCTCTGAAAAAGTTATGGTGACAAAGAAGGATTTGGGCCTAAAAAACTGGAGTGCTGCACTCACAGCCATTGCAGCTGCATCTGCAAAAACAGAGCAGCAGCACAGAGCCAGAACTCTCAGCATCAACCTGGGCGCTGGAGGCTGACCATGGAGAGCTCAAAATACAAGATAAGGGTAAAGGGAATAACCTGTGAAAATTAATGTCTGGTTGTAATTATTAGCTTTATTGTTAAGGAATTTGATCATGATAAAGACAGTTATCTGTCTTTATCTTTTTCTTGAAAAAGCTGACAGAGGTTCTTTACCTTCCACATGCCCAAATGTTATTCTTTGAGATTAGTTATAACAGAATAACTAAGCCACAAAAGCATATCTTAGGAATTCTTCGGTATCAATTTCTGTAACAGCATGTTAGAAATTAGATTGCACTATCACTACTGGATACCTAGCCCAGAAACCATGAAAATGGTCTCTCTTCACAATACATCCCCTGAAGTAAAGTGAGACCTCACAGGACAACTGTCTCTGAGAAATGCTGGCAAACTGGCCTGGAATGCTGGGATTCAGCACAGCACAATGCTGCTATGAAAGCTGACATTCTGGATTTATCTTCCCAGGTAGAAAATCAGAAAAATCTACTTTTGTTCAGTAAAAAATGTTTCTCATGTGCTGATTAATATCAATCATTATCTTAAAAATTATGGAAGGAACAAACAGAGAATGAAAAGAAGACATAAATGTTGGCATGATGCATCATATTGCTGCAAGATAATGATCTTTTCAGGACCATCTAAAAGTTAGTATACTTCTGTTTGATCAAATTCCCCCATGTCACAATTTTCCATGAAGCTGTGAGAGCACACCTCTGCCTGCTCCCAAAGATAATGATATATAAAAGTGACTCTGCACTCCCACAATGCTAAATATTCAATAACTGTTTCCTTTGGGGTTTTCTTGTGCTGGAATTCCTGCTCACTTTGAAAAAAAAAACCAAGTTCTGTTAACCTGGTCAGCAAATATGAAATGGGTAGGTACTTGTGGTGTATCTCTGAGACTACTATCCAAATGATTGCTTTCACCTCCTAAAATTTTAGCTAAGCAAGCACTGCATCTGGTTATCAAACATTTCCTGTTAAAATTATGTAATTAATCTCTTGCTCTACAAAACTCACAAGTCATTAATTGTTGTGATTTTTCATATGTCAAAGACATCACTTAAAAATAAGCATACATTTGTTGATTAAAAATGCACTATCAAGTAACTTAAATGAAAACAGTAGAAGACAGGGTGTGTAAAACAGCAGAGTGAAGCATTAATATTCATTACACTAGCTTCCTTATTTCCTCACTTTTAATCATTACATGGGTCTTAAGCAAATATATTTTATATTCCAGTCTAGTTTCACTCCTTCTCTAGCTCCTAGTTATTTAAGTTAAAGTAGTAACTTAATGCAAGCAAATTTCCAGTAAGTGTTTCTGCCTTAAACCAAATTATTATAAATTAACACATTCTAAAAAGTGTTTTTCATGCTGTTGAACTGTAATATAACTGTTAGACAGCACATAAATTGACAAGCCATCCTGAAACTGATGAGAGTATCGTTTGAACATTTAGTGACACATTTAAGCAGAATTCCTCAGCTCCCATTCAAAGGTATTCCTCTGTGGAAGATTCTGACATGTATTATCTTTGATAGACAGAAATGTTTCTGCGAAGGGTGTGGGCAACTCTTAAGATTTTACAGGAGAAAAAAATATATACTCTCTCATTCATCTTATAATCATTAACTTTTCTGTCAAAAATCTGCAAGAGAGTTACCTGAATATTTTTAGCACCACCAAGATAGATGCTGCAACCTGGATAAACACCCAAAATTCACCTGCCTGAGAAAAGGTTTCTGGGCAGTGTATGCAAACTCACACAACAGAAAAGTACAAAAGCTGAGCAAGCATCAGAGAAAACAATTTTGACTGCATTTCATCCCACATAATATTCTCCCAGTAACCCACAGAAATTGCCTTAAAGAGGATAAAACAGCACATCTACCCCCAGCAACCCAAACTCATAAAGCGGGCTAGAGTGAAAGAAAAGGGTCAATGGGTAAAACAGAACTTGCAGCTCAAGAAATCCCAGTGGGAAGCAAACACTACAGCCAGGTAGGAATATTTGACCCTGGGGACAAGTGTGTTCAAGAACAAAGAGGACAGGGGCTCGAGGGGATGAAAAAGGCAGGAGCAGCTCTGCATTTGGCCAGGCTCTGACTCAGAGCCCTCAGCACCCACACCACAGCAGGACCAGTGCCCAAGAGCAGCAGCAACAACATTTAGGTCATAGGCAGTTGTGTATCACTGTCCTGACACGAGTTTCTAAATCACAACGCTGCATTTTCGAACTGGAACACTGAGTCATGAAACAACCAAAACCAGATGTACCCTGTGAAATACTATATAAATGAGGTCAGCGAGCACTTGAAAGAATAAAGAAAAGAAACATTTACACAGAAGGATTATTCCAGCATGCCATTGCTATGGGTTGCTGAACGGGAACTCATCTAAAGTAAGTGTCTCTACCTCACCAGGAGTTTCCCAGATAAATAAGTTGGCCTCCGTCAGCTACCAACACAAATCACAGTGAATGACTAAGATTCAGGCTCAAACATGTGCTTCAAAACTCAGAACAGCTGGCTGCCTGGCCTGGCCAGAAAGAACCTCATGTCCCATATATCCCACTCTGATAGGTGCTGCTGGACTCAGCTCAGATTTAAGAGGGCGGGGGTGGAAAGAAGAGTTAATTAGTGCAACTCCCTCAGAAACGTTGCTGAGTATATATATACAAGAGGAGAAAAACAATCTTTAAAAGCTCCCACACGCCAGGGCTTCTGCTCAGCTGCGTACAAGTCCAGCAATCATCTCTTGCTTCCCACCTTTGCTGCACAATCCGACGTCAATGAATTCTCACTTGATGGAAATTTTAATTTTTTAACCTTATCATCAGCCCTAACAGCCCTGTGCAGTCTTTTTACTGACATAAGTCTCTGGAGACAAAGGCCAGGCACTCACTCTGGGGCTTCCAGCTATTGACTCCCTTCTCACGAACCACCTGAAAATGCTGCAATCCAAATACTCACCCTTCATTCTGCCCACGTCACCTTTGCTGGCTCCCTTTCTGCTTCTCCTTTGAGGTTAAGCTCCTTGAGTTCACCCTCCAGGCTCTGCACAGGTGTATTTGTGGTCACACCTCCTAGTTCCTACATCCACCAGCTGCTCTAACCCTGCTCTGCAGTATCACCTCCTCTCCCAGCCCTGGCTCTGCCTTTCCACATTGCTCCCCATGATGTCCAACACATTTAGGGCACACAGAAGCCAAAGCCACTGACTGCAACCAGAGCGTGGATTTTAGCAGCCTGTGCCTGGCCTAATGCAGTGCTCAATACAGTTTTGCTCCAGTGTTAAGTATAGACAGCTACATCCATAAATGTATTAGATATTTCAAAGGATAACCTTTGATTTAAGAGGGTTATCATGATAACAAGCACATTTTTAAAGCTTGGGTCCCCCTACTCCTTGTATTACATCTCAAGTCAATATTGCGTTAATTAACATTTTTCTAAAAGGTGTTGCTCTTCTCAAGTAGAAACAAGTTGCTTTACCTCTCTCCTTCTTCAAACACCTCATTAAAACCCTTGGACTTAGCCTTAAGATATGGAATTTTCCACATTTTTGGCAGAAAATATGCACATATTTCCTGTTTAATGAAGTTTTTGTCGAGGAATTATATATACTTTTTTTTGCACAACACATGCAAAATGACAAATCCTCAACCAAAAACCTTTCCTCTCTATTTTTAACCATCTGATTGAAACACGGGATTTTCTTTCTTTATTCTCATATTGATGCAATAAAGTTTTGGAACGAGCAAAGCTGAAGAAACACATTTCACAACAGGACTGCAAGGGACAAGATATTTGGTAATTCTAATGTCTTGTGTAGATTTTAAATGGTTTTAAAGTCTCTGGCAGCAAGAATGCTGTGCCACCTATGCACAAACTTCAATTCTTGATGTAGAAAAAACAATCCCAAGAAACAGAGGCTCAAGAGAATGAGGATGCCCTTTGGCTTTTCAACCAAACCACTGAGGGCCTGTCAGGTGCCAAGTGCTCATTCTGAGTGTTTCAATTGCATTTGCAGGAAAGAAGTTTCCAAAATAAGTCTGATTTTCCTATAGCAAGTCCTTAGCAGACTGTGGAAACTCATCTGTTGAAGATGCTTCAAGAAACCCATCCAAATCCCAAAGCAGTCATTATTGTTTTACTTTATTTTTAGTCTTGTTCAGATTTGAAGAGGAAGAGGAAGAAGACTTTCGAAAAACAGTTAATGAAAGGAACCTTGTTCCCCTTTGGGTATTGAAATTTCCCATGGACTAGGAACACAGCCATGTGTAAATATGATCAGCTGGAGCCTAGGGTTCACCACTACAAGCCTACTCACACCTCAGAAAATGGTGTAGTTTCCTTTAGGCTAATATAAGTGGAAGCAGATACTCAGTTATCTTGAGGTGGTGGTCATTCTTTAAATACAGGTTTATAGCCAGGCTTAAAACTTGAAAATGAAATAAATAAGGAAATAAAGTAACTGCTCATAGTCAGACATGCGTGGAGAAGCCAGGTCAGTAGCTTCCACGCACAGGTACCCATGCAGTCAAACATACATGAAAGTAGACATTTATGCACACAATTTTGGGCAATCACTACTTACAGGCAAAAGAGAAGGATGTGCTTTGGGCATGCATCTAGCTCTCTCTGCATTTGGAAATGAAGACTTCACTGTAATATTGTCTTTCAAAAATGCTTGAAGATCCCCGTCATAAACTTTTTCAAATAAACCATACACTCCTGTATTAGAGTGTTCTATTTAGGTCAAGAGCTTGCTTTCCTTCTCTGTTCATAAGCAATCCATAAACCCAGGGCCTTATACAGATAAAAGTATATATGCCAAGCCTCACTATAATGAAAATTGAAACCAGGCAAATATATGTAAGAATTAAAGCATATACCATACAGAAAAACACTACAGAACAATACACATTTATGCCTTGTTTTAAGCCTAATATTGTTCTTCTACAGCATATTTCCCTTTTTCTTCTGCAATCATGAGGTCTTACTTTTTTGAAGTTTGCCATTCTGGATAATTTAATAATAAAGATACTTCACTAGGATGCAACATTCTGTAGAGTATGCATGAAGCAACTCACACTTGAAGAAGTCAAGGTGACTTTGATTTTCAGACCCACATTAAAATAAATACTGCAATTCCAATAATGTAGATTGTTCAGCAGAAGAAACAATTTTAACTTTATAATGGTTTCTTTCTCTGAAATAAGAACCTGTGCTCTGTCATTACAGATGGGTTTTTCTTCCTCCACCGTGCATTGAAGCTTCTCTCAGATAAAATTTCTTCATAATATAATCACAGCAGGTAGAGTTCTTAAGAAAACAGACTTTTCCTCTAAGATCCATGATAGATGATCTCGGATGGGTTTAACTGCTGTGGCTTAGGATTTTACTGCCTTTAGCTGCTTTGTTGGCCTCTCTGCCCAAAGTTATGGTCTTCCTAACAGAGAGAGCAGGACACAATGGGTCCAGTACCACAGATCCCAAAATTCATCACTTGGCACCTTAGCATAAAGATCACACTAATCTACCAGCTCTGAATATAAAATGGTGAAACACAAATGCCTTCAGTGTGGCAGCTTCTGTTCTCTGGGAGCAGTAACTCCCAGCCATAATAACATGGCAACACTGCTGGAAATCACACATCTCCATCCACCTATTTGACAGAATTGGCACCCTGCAGTCTCATCTCACAGAAGGTATCTGTAGAGCAATTCCAGATGCTGATAAATACTGTGATGATAAAGACAGGATGGCCAAAAACAACCAGCTCTTAAACTCCAGTCACAAGGGATCATGGACTGTTAGTGGCTTATGAGGCAGAAAACATCCCCAATACCTTTATCCTCATTACAGGCCTTCAAGTGGGTACCAGGAGCAGGGGTTGTATGATAGACTTTTAAGGATAGGAATTTTCAAATTTCTCATAGGAATATGAACACGAGCCTCTTGAGGAAGTGAACATGCAAAGCAGATGGACACTTGCACTGAATAAGAAAGGAAACATGGTACTTTTTGCTCCAGGTTGCTTACAACACACAGCTGAACCTCTTTTCCCCAAAACAAAAAAGCACCAGGCTTTCCAACAGCATGAAACACAAATCCTTTCTTCATATTTCTGACCTATTTCTCTTCTCCAGCCTAGGGAAATCAGGTAGTGTCTACAATGAAACTTGCTCTCTACAAGAAGCTTTGTCATCTCCACTGCAGTGGGCAAATGATCATCCTCTTTCAGTGTTCAGTCACTGCAACCTGCACCCAACAAAGGCTGCCTGCCTGCTCATTTAACTCGAATCATAGGCTTCACGTGTGCTGTGGAAGATAAGCACGGTTGTAAACATGAAAATTAATTTATATTCTCTGTATATACACATATATATATACACATAAAAATATATATATAAATCTATAGAGGAAAAATAAGACCAGAAATAATAGTTTAAAATACTAACTTATATCCAGTGTATGTTAACACCAGTAGATACTCAGACAATCAATTTAGGGTACAGTTTTATTTAGATTATTCCAGTTTCAAGATGGAACACTACTATTTTTATGATGTTTTAATCCTGAATTTCACGGATCTTTATAAACCCTTGCTAGGTGTTTGCAAAGTGACATCTTCCATTAACACCATTATTGGAATCCTGTATTAAGTCTTCTACTTTTTAAGGTGATAGAATAAAACACAGTTTTTCAAGGACTTCTGCCAGATAAGAGATCATATAATTGAAAGCAACTGTTAGAACAGATGTAGAGAACCAGCAGTTACTTTCCAACTGAAGGGCTCAGCCATCTTCAAATATAAAAGATCATCAGTCTTTAAGATTAAATAGAACTGAAACAAGAAATGACTGCTTTTTACTATCTTTAAATTCACTTTGAAGCTACTTCAGAAGATTAAATGAACTCTACAGATTCAGCTATTTACCTTATTTTGTTCTAACTATCCTCTAATCTCCTTGCTGATTGGAGAATCTATTGTCTCATGTTCCCCAAGATCTTATCTTCAACATAGATTATACTGATGAACATGTCTAAAGACATGAATGAAAGAGGACAAATCTTCATCTTCCTTCCAGCCTGGAGAAGCTCAATAACTTCTCTGAATTGCTTATTTTGGGCTTCTTCATCACAGCAGACAGATGGGCGTAGCTGTGTAATAAATCTGATTTTCTGTTCAACTTCCTTTCATGATAGATTTGGTTACCAAGAAACGCTTTAACAGACAGGCTTAAGTGCACTGAGGTGATTGTATCCAGGCATGCACTGGGAAGCAAGCTTGCAGAAAATGGCTACAGAGCTTGAGTACAGAATAACTTGGTCAATTAAGATCACCAATTCCAGTGGTTGTTACAGCTTTAACACACTGCATTCGGAACCTTCCCTGTGAGAATAGCCTGTGTCTTCCTATATGGCTCAGGTTTTCATGCAGCACAAGGGCTTAGAGCTCCCCTAGAACGATAATCAATGCTCCTCTATTATGTTTATAGCTCTAAGGCTTTTCCTGCTAATGGATGACGTATATTTATGCAGCTGGAGGAAACCTGGATTCAATAACTGCTCCACCACAGACTCACTGTGTGGTGTAGGGTAAGTCACTTAAATCTCTCTGTGCCTTCATTTTTCAACTGTAAAACAGAATTCTTGATGCCCACCTTTGCAAAGAGCTCTGAATCCTCAGGATGAAAACATACCCTGCTAAATAATATTACCTTGTTAGGAAGCACAGGTGTGTGACCCTGCACACATATGCTAATGTTGAGCCGTAAATCTGTCAACAGGAGGTGCTGGCAAAACAGATGGTTCACATTCCTTTTTAAACCACCTCTTTGTCCCTAGAGCCCAGGTATGTCAACTAATCATTTTATAACTGGTCGGTGTTTTAATGGGCCAGGAAGTCCCAGCAAAGCACAATGCCATCAACATTAAGGCTAAAAACAGAGCCAACAAGAGGAAAGGACAGACACAGAGGTTTCTTTTACTCTTCTCCTCTGTTGCCTGGCATGTAGGACAAGCACTGTGAGAGGCTCTGCAAAAAAAGACAAATCAAAAAGCAGAATCTATCCCCACACATTCCTGTAAGCAGTCCAGCATCAGTGACCATGCCTGAATAATGACTGATGCTGCATACAAGAAAACAAACACATGTTTTTTAATTACAGGCAATAAAAAAACAGAGACACACACTGTTTAAAAACCTGATTTAGATGAACAATTGCAAGTTGATTCACAAGGATGTCAGGAGGATTACAAGCAAATAACAAGTTCCCTTCAAAATATTTTTTTTTCTAACTTAAGAGTCGCCTATATTATTAGAAATTCTGACTCCCTATCTCAATAGCTGAAAAGTGAGTACATGGTATTTTCCTTGAAAGTGTTGCTGTAGCAGCAAGGGCTGGGGCAGGATTTGGGCTGCAGGCTGAGCAGGCAGGTGATAGAGAGCACTTGGGCAGGCAGGGCAGGGCAAGGCAGGGTAGGGGATGCAGCACAGGGCAGGTGGTGCAGAGCAGGCAGGACAAACCAGGCAGTGAGAGCAGGCAGGGCAGGCAGGCAGGACAAACCAGGCAGGGCAGGAAGGCAGGACAAATGGGGCAGTAACAGCAGGCAGGGCAGGACAAACCAGGCAGTGAGAGCAGGCCAGGCAGAGCAGAGCCGGCAGGGCAGAGCAGGCAGGGCAGAGCCGGCAAGGCAGAGCAGGCAAGGCAGAGCAGGCAGGACAGAGCAGGCAGGACAGAGCAGGCAAGGCAGAGCAGGCAGGACAGAGCAGGCAGTAAAAGCAGGCAGGACAAACCAGGCAGTAAGATCAGGCAGGACAAACCAGGCAGTACAAACCAGGCAATACAAACCAGGCAGTAAGTTCAGGCAGGACAAACCAGGCAATACAAACCAGGCAATACAAAGCAGGCAGTAAGGGCAGGCAGCCGTGCAGGCCTGTCTGCCACGCACATTCCCATAAATGGAATCGCAGGGCCAGCAGCCCACATCAAAGCATGGAGTTTAGCAGATTTCCCCTTCCCCTCCCCCTGAGTCTTTGAGACAGAGACTTCATACTCCAGAATTTAATATCTTTTTCCTCCCTCCCCCCATCAGCCCCTTTGTCTGTGTCTCTGTTCTCTAAGAGCTAACAGATGTTGATGCCATATAGTTTCAAAGAAAACTTTTGATGCCCACATAACTCATTACAACTAATATATTCCAAGAATGCTTGTAGCTCAGGAAACACTGGGGTGAAAAAACAGAGGAGAGGGGGCAAATGGCTACACTGAGTAAGCCTTGAGAGAAAATAAATAGTTCACTTCAAAGTCATCAGGGAATTCTTTAACAAGCTCTTTCTTCCGCAAAACACAGAACAAATTCAGCTGAGCCTAGAATTCCCAAAGGAAAAAAATACAACCAAACCCCATACAAATGGCAAAGCAGGGGGAAGCATCTGAGAGGTCGCCCGGCTCGTCCAGCAACACAGTGCAGCATTCTCGAGGTTCACTATTCCCAAGCAACCTGCACTATGCCAGGGCACAAAAGCATCGCTGAAAAGCAGAGACTGTCAAAAATAACAACACAGAGAGCCCTAGAGAAAGCGAACCCTGTCCCTCTGCACGGAATGAATGCAGATGCACAGCGATGAGATTGCTCAGTTCATGGAGCACTGTAAATCAGCCCTAAACACATGAGGAGGATGTGTCATGAATGTCACAAGTGAAAACAAGAAACATCCCCTCATTTAGCCGAAGCAGGTGATTACATTTTTCAGGGCAGGCAGGTCCATGTTCTTAGCTGTTTTCTAGGATTACATCTAGGATACAACCCTCCATAAATTTTGCTAGCAGGTCTCCTCCTCTCCTCTGCTGCTTCAGCACACAGCTGCATCCTCCCCTCTGTTTGGTGAGAAGCCCCCCAGGAGTCACCAGGGGTTGGTAGGGAGAAGAGTTGAGAAAAGGGGGTAGGGCGAGAATGCGATTACATCAATTTCCACAGCAGGGGGATCAGATTGCATCATTGTACACAACTTGGGGCCCACTCTTTTATCCCTGATGCAGGCAAATTTCCCGTTGAAACCAGTGGGAGACTTGTCTGTGCGAGGACTGCAGAATCGGGTGTTCTGTGATCACAGAATTAAAAAGCAGTAGGAAGCCACACCTGGCAGCACCTCTCTCAGTGGTTCTCTGCCCTCCATCGGGATGGATATCAAATCACAACAAACAAAACTATAACACCAATGTTAAATCCCTTCTCCCCTCATATACAAACTCCTAAAAATCCACCACTGTGGTTATTCTATAAAAGTCTGTATAAAGTTCCTGCCACTGTACTGCAGATTTCACACAAAGCAAGTAACAATGAGAATATCATCTAACAACTAGAAAACAAAGAGTTTTAAAGGTTTTAGACAAGCAGGTGTGTTCTAATGCTTGGTTGTTTGTTTTTTTTTCCCAGGGGTTTAGTTGGAAGAGGAGAAACAAAGAGAGACATACTGCAGCAGTAACAACCCATGGTCCTTTTGTTCAAATACAAATCATAGTACAATAGCACAATATGTAGAATTATTACTTTTTTGCTGCTGCTCATTTGCAAGCACCACACTTTGCATCCACTCACATCTGTATGTGAGTTTTCCTTGTCGCAGCTCAATAGTCTCCCCAGTTTAGCTGCTGCTACTCCCATTCACACCTTCTCTGAAAAATTATTATCCCTCTAACACACTGGTAAACAGCTTAGGAAAACTAGAACTAAAGTCCTTTATCAGATTTGCTGAGGATAAAATGTGGTTCCATTGTAAAATTACTCCTTATTATCTCCCCTGCCTCACTGTTTGGGGATAGGTCATTTCCTCTAGGGAATAACGAGGAAGGCATCCTCAAGCCTTGTGGCTTTTTAAGTAAAATACCGTATTACTGAGGTCATCCACCACATTTCAGAGCATTAGGAAGCTTCAGCAGGAGAGCAGGGAGCAGAGAAGCTCAGGTAACTCAGAGCTAGTCTGTGGCTGAGGGGGGCCAATGTGGAGAAGACTCCTGTACTTCTTTGACACAGAAATACCAAACATTATTGAGCCCTTGGGGAATCAGATTTGAAATTCTATTCCATAAATTCAAAGCCTTACTGAACTCTCAAAATAATGCACCTTTAGGATCTGGGTTCCAAGTGTGTTGAAAACTCCCCACCCTCTCTGGACTGAGGGGCTGTTGAGGAGTGGGGAGGCTGGGCTGTGGGGCTGCGTGGTGCCAGTGCCTCCATCACCATCAAACCAGGGCAGCACCAGGCCAGGAATTGCCTTTGGAATCCACTGTGTGCATTGCTCATGTTTTTCACCACTGTCAAACAGCTAATTACATGCTCCTCCTGTCCCACATATACCAGAACACAGTGAGGAAAAAAAAAAACCCAATCATGGATGGTGAATCATGAAATTTATGATATAACATAACATTTATGTTTTCATTTTCCTGGTTAGGCCTGTTTTTAGTTTCAGCTGTGCCCTATATATCTCTTTTTTGACAGCAAAATAATAATTAGGATTTAAAAAAAATCAAATAATAATGAGAAGAAAAAAACCAAAAACAAAAAACAAAAACAACCCAGATCAGAAACTTAGTAGCTATTACTTTTAGTGACTGTTGGCGGCAAGAGCTGGAGTTTCCCCCAGATAAGATGAAGCACAACAGCAGCAGCCCAATGACTGAGGTTTTACATTATAGAGAAATTGGACTACGGTCTGGAGTTCCTCCTAAAGGTGGTGATGCTTTGCCTTAGAAATCTGCACCTATAGCAATACTCCTGACTTCATACCATGGCTCTGGTTTCTATACTCAAAATTTTAACTACGGAGGAACTAATACATCCAGCTTATCAGCAATCTTGCTGGACTCTCTCAGTTGTTTCCATACAAAGAAAATTTATGTTCAATAGGTGAAGCTACCTTTGTTGGAATTTGTCCCCCCCCCTTAATTCATAGACAATGCAGAGCACAAAACCTGTCAAGTGTATCTCCTTCAAATGATCTCAGTAGCAGGAGACCAGCAATATCTGAATGCTCTTGGTAACTTGTAATACCTTTCCAATCTCAAGCAGACAAATTAAACAGAAATAAAATTATTTAATTTTCACAAATCCTTTTTTTTTTCTTTAACTGTCAAAGATACCATCAATAGATTTTCAACTGTGTTGCCCTGAAGCGTAAAGGTGTAGACAGAAATCATTAAGATGTGCATATCTTCATTAAACAGAACTTTTGGTGATACACACAGGAAGTGTGCTGCAGGTGGGAGGAAAAATACCCAGCTTCAGCCAGCCAGAACAGAGCAGATCCTCATTTCGATGCAACTCTGACACTCTGGACATGCAAACCCTAAACTTTGGGCCAGTGCTATGGTTTGACCTGGGCAGAATGATGCCCAGAGACATCTAAAGACCTTGGAAGGGCTTTTGAGGCTGTTTCTCACCATTTCAGGGAAAATGGTTTTCTGATCGCATGTGTTGATATGTGTATGTTTTGTTTGTTACATTGCAACAACAGAAAGGCCAAGGAAAAAAAGATAAATTTTGCCAAATACTAAGCTTCCTCTCAAGAAACACTGATAGAAAAACACAGTGGAGCCTCATATATACGGACAGCTCTTGTCCTGAAACAAAGGAACTGAACTTGCAGTGACCCAGCGAAGCCTGGGCTGCTGAAGCACCAAGGGAGGTAATATTTATAGGACCTCTTTCAAAGGCTTTTTTTCCCTTGTTCTCCTATTTCCATTAACAAGAAGTACTGTATTACTTAGCAGTACTGTATTGCTTAGCCATTACCCTTCTGCAGCACACCCTGGGCAGGGAGCACTGCCTGATCCTCACGGTGCTGTGCAGACACACAAACCCTCCCCAGCCCAGGGGGATGCACCCAAAAAGATACACGGGGATTTATTTTTTGCCACCTGCAGGTGCTTGCAGTAGAGCAGATCTCACTGAGCTTCTTGCAGTGAGCAAGCCCAGAGAAAGGTGTGTGCACAGGTCTTGGGCAGCAAAACTTTATCCTTCAGCCCAGGGTTCACGAGTGCCCAGGTACCTCTAGGCCAGCCCCGAGTGCCAGGGGTGTGTCTCCAGGCACAATGGTACCTATGATTTCAGATACAGTGAGGGCATCTGACAGAAGCTGGCCTTGGCATCAGACTCCACACAAAATGGGAGAGGCCAAAACCAGCAGTGTGAGAATCCAGCCAAACCAAGGATAGGGGATGTTGTCAAAAGCCATAAGAGAACTATTTCCACATTCTGAGCACATCACCAGGGCTAGCCAAGTCCTCAGTGTGCCCCCCTTGGAAAGGTACAGCCCCCATTTACACAGATGGCATAGGAAACACTGCTCCATGACTAAAATACTTGGACAAAAGTGGAGTCACTTGGGATCACAGCAGACACTTTCTCTTCCCATAGAGGGTGGGAGAAAGCTGAAAGAGAAACTTCAGTTTCATCACAGGTCCACAAAGCCCTCAGCATGTGATTGTGACAGACACTGGAGTTTTAACAGTCTCATCAGTTTACCATCTTGCCTTACTTTCTTTTTTAAACCAATTTAACTCCATCTTTGCGGCAAGGTTTTATAACATCTTATTTAAACATAAAGGCCCTTGGAAATCCTTTACAATGTTTGTACAATTTTTAATGTTTACCATGAGGACCAGACACATTTGGGAGGGGAGGGAGGAAGGATGACAGCCCAATGCAGATTATATGGAGAGCAGCAGGCTTGACTGGCCCCATGCAGCTATTAAAGGGACAGCAACATTTTAAAATTCACATTTGTCCAGAAGAGTTTTACCTAGTCTTATGTAAACACCAGAAAAGCATTAAAGGAAGAAGAAAGTCTCAGCATTTCCAGACAGTTCACTTTGACTTTAGAAAGATTGTTTCAGTTCAAGCCTGTTGGTCCTTTTACATGCTCCAGTAAGAAAGGCACAAAAAGAGGAGTGGTGTAAATAATCATGAAAATAAAGGAAAATGACAAGGAGACTTTACTACCACAAGCTACTTTTATTTAATTTTTTAAACATAAATTAGGGGAAATATTTAATCACAGCCATTACTAGCATCTCAGTTGACATTATTTTGCTATCAGATGCTGTTTAATGCTGCTAATTTTTCATAGCTAGTATTTAAAGAATGAAAGAAAATTAACACAAACAGATCTTTCTCACTAGGCACAACTCTTAATTTCAGTCAGAAAAGTCTGTCAGGCAGCCCAGATTGCATCAACAGCTTCATGAGCTCATGACACACCAGCAGCATAGCACAAACTGTTACCCAAGCTGTCCTGGCAGGACATGCAAACTTTGATTTTGATCCCAGTTTTGCCCTAGTTTCACATTTCTGTAACTGCAGCAGGCCAAAATCAGAGTGGCTGGAAATAAAATTGTGCCTTCACCGGACATTCAAGACCAACTCATTTTCTAATCAGTTATAGCATCAATATCGATATCAAAGTAAATATTTTAACCTAAATTGAAAACTCTTTATATTTCTTCCACAAGCAAAATATTAAGAACTCTGGCCTAGAGAAAGATAAAAGGAGCCAATCTCCCCTTTAAATTACCAAGCAAGCCTGGGCTCTGACTCCTTTTTCAATGGGAAGTCAAAACGTCTGACTCCAATCAGTTTGTATAAACCAGCTTTTGTTTTTCCTTTTACCCAAATGACTCCACTCTTAAGGATTTATTGTAACTGGATTGCTTTTCTACCCAGCAGGGAGCTGTAGCACTAGCAAAGCTGTTCCACACAGTAGGTTTTCCGCTGATTGAATTTCTAGACTTTCAGCTCTTCGGAAATGTTTGCTCTTGTACAAGCTGTCAGAGGGAAATTGTGTGCAGTCGATTTTGTCTCAGCTAAAGCCAGGCGGGGTTCCACATGCAGCCAGCCAATGTGGAATTGAAAGAAGGAGGATCAATCAAATTGCAAAAGAAAAAAGGTCTCAGCACAAACAAATAAAAAAACCCCAAAGAAACAAACCATACAACAGAAAAAGGGCAGAGGGAAGCAGATGAGAATGAAAACCATTTCTGCAAATAGGTGTACTAAAAAGAACCAGCAACATCCTTTCTTTAAAGGAAAGCTTTTATGCAAAAATCACTTAATAAGGGCTAGGAGCCATATGAAGAAGTTGTTCCATTAAGCATGCACAGAGCCAACACCATTATATTGCTCCAACTCCAAGCTGCTGTATAATCCCTCATCCCTGGAGCAACCCACCCTACCAGCAGTGCCCCAGCTGTCAGCAGCACACTCACAGCACAGATACAGCCACAGCAGCTCTGCTACACGGGCTGCTGGCTCTGTGTAATCAGGAACACACACTGGGAAGCTGTAGGAAGCCAGTGGAAAGCACCTCAGCTGCCATGCTTGTCACAAACCATGGAAGGTGATTTAACAAGAAGGATTTTTCAGGCATCACGTTCTCAGGACCTTACAAAGATCCCAAAGTCACCTCTACCCCATCATTGTCATTCTCTTGTCATGCACAGGATCTGATGGTGCCAACTGTTGTCTGCACCTGAGGTTTTGTTCTTTAGAAATATAACTGGCATGGTCAGAAGTGCACAGAGGGGCCAACACAACCAAGTAAGTCAGAAGCAACAAGCAGAGATTGAGACATCTGTATTAAAGGTCTCAGAATCTGAGTATAAGCAACACTTGCCTGTGGTCTGGTCTGCAATAGCTCATATTTCTAACTCAGCTGCAAGGAGAAATTTGGGTTCTAACTGCATTGCACGGAACAGAAATGCTTGTAGGCATAAGCCAATACTTCCAAATGACATAGTAACCCATGAATGTGATAGCATAGGTGAGCATTTGACTGGGAGTCTGCCCTGCC
The DNA here is from genome assembly GCA_013396875.1 of Vireo altiloquus. Taxonomy (NCBI): domain Eukaryota; kingdom Metazoa; phylum Chordata; class Aves; order Passeriformes; family Vireonidae; genus Vireo; species Vireo altiloquus. The sequence goes on from VZRF01000187.1 coordinate 884,910, forward strand.
AGCACGGGGCAGGTAAGCCTCACAATATTTAAGTACACCATAACAGGACCAGGAGTGGTTGCACTGACACCAGGCACACCATCTTGCCTCTGTGCTCAGGTCTGTGTTGTGACAACCTATTGTTAGAAAAGTTGTGCCACCTGCTTTATCTTTTAAGAAATATTTTCATCTAGTGGATCATTCTTTTTTGGCATGCAGTGGAAATCAAAAAGCCATACAACAGGGGTTTGTTTTTAAATTACTGACTTGACCTGAAAATATTTTTAAGTCCTACTCCCTTGTACTGCTCTGGACTTATCCTCATGTCTAAGTTCAGTAAGTAGCCAGGCAGTGAAGCAGTATCCCTACTGTCTGCAAGGACAGCCATTCTACCTTTTAAATGTATAATGGGGATAAAGCACCTTGCAAAAGATCTTTCTTAGAACATCCCAAGTGTCTGCAGCAGTGACTGGTGAAGAGCCTCAGTGACGATGCAAAAAGGAACCTTCAGTTTGCTGTGCACTGTCTTTCCTCAGAAGACACTATACAGTGAGAGAAGATGACATCTATCATAAAACAAATAATAATAATGAGGATTTTTGCAACAACTCTTCCCCAGTCAGCTGCCTTCCATTAACAGTGGTTTTCTCTCTCAGTTCCTCCCTGATTTCACCTGTTAAGTGTAGCTCAGTGATTTTCCTGCTGGGAGTCTGTTCAGACACGCTTTCCCAACTCAGCACACTGACAGCCTGACATTTGTGCTCCAAATCAACAGTGCACCTCGACAAAGCCCTGATGATGAAAGGAAATATCCTGGCTCCAAAGTCTTCTGAAGGGCCACATGCCTGACGAAGGCATTTGCACCACTATTTACACCATATTTAATGAACCTCATTACCGAATCAGTTGTCTGCTCATGTTAGTCACTGAAGAGTTTCCTCATTTTTTCTTTACCTCTTGGGAGGCTTCAGTTCCTCTTCGACTGTAAAGAAAAATATTGCAAACAGAAAAGAAAGAGGGGAGAGAGCAAGAAATTCCTGATACACAAGAAGGAAGCACAAGGCTGCAAATGACCTGAAACTCCTGATACTATTAAGATTTAGTCCAGATGTCCCAGGTACTACTGCTAGCAGTGCCCCTGCCCAGAGCAGTAACCATGTACAATAGCTAATCAAAGACAGCCTTAAGATAAAAATTCACTCATAAATCCCAACAAGGGTTCTTGAAAGGTTATTGTTCTCTAGGATACACTGCCATTTTCGACTAAATGCAGAACTTGATTCAGAGTGACACAGAATTTAAGATTCAATATTGCAAATGCACAACCTTCTGGTGTTCTATGGGTAAAATCAAAACAAGGATTGGTTCATTCTCCCCATACAGTCTGAGGATGCTCTGATTTTCTGAAAGACTTTTTACCTCATTATCATTATTTCTACCAAGTTTTCTATTGCACAACCTGGTTTGAAGGCACGTGGCTGCACAAATGGGAAGAATTATTCTGCAGCTCACAAACATAACAAGCAAGGCAGGCATAGCTGCAACACATCTTCTCAACAATTATCCCTAACCAACTGCTTAATTTCTTAGATCTATTCCACTTTCAGGTCCTAAAAACCAGAGACCAATATCTGAACTGTGTATCAAAGCTAGTGTTCTTCACTATGACCAGCCTTAAGCATTGTACAGACTTTGCTCTATTTACCTGCTTTGTATAAAAGCCTGCCTTGCACTTTTGCTTCTAGAGGAAAAAGTTATGAGAGACAGAAAGAAAAATGACTGAGTGGAGCAAGAGGGCATCTGGGGACTTTGGAAAAGGAGGAGCACAGCTTGGAACCTCACAGCTCACCTCCACGTTCTCCCAGATGAGACACCAACAAACCAGAATAACTCACCTGGGCATTGCGTGGAAAATACAAAATTCCTCAAAAGGTTAGAACGGAAGTTTGAATGTATGAGTCACTCTACTCTGATGTCTGCAATTATACAAAATACACATTGTGGATTTGCAACATCTCCCATTTAAGTAAAAGGAAGTTTTGCCATTGATTTTCATGGCAGGAGACCTTATTTCCAATGCTTAGCATAGGCCAGCTGCAGATTAATGTCCTAGACCATATGTCATGCCTTGCAGATCTCACTTTAGACTACAATTGTCTTTCATCCCAAACAAACTGCTGTCAATCTGCCTTTATATGCTTCGGCTATCACCTTATAGTTATTACTGGAAACTACCAACTGACTGCTCTTAAAGGACCAAGGCAGTTTCACACAGAACCAGAATAATGACAACAGAAGAAGATAAAACTAAGAAATCTATGAGAAGTTAAATGTTGGTTTTTTTTTTATTATTATTGCTATTTTTAAAAACACAAAAGACATTGAGGATGGGAGAAGTTAAGAGACAAGGCTTAAAGACACATGAAGACTGGAAAACAGTTTCAGAGAAGAAATTAAAGGCACCCAGTAATGGAAACCTCTGCACAGGCACTAAGCTTACTCAAATAAATAGTTCTTTTGAAACCAACTTGACTTCTTAAATGAGTAAATTTAAGTTTGCAGGATCAATAATGAACTCTTAAAATAAATGAAAGAAAGATACAAGATATCAGAAGAACAGCACATGAAATATTGTATCACACTAATACTAATGTTAATCATCCTCATTAAAAACAAACTTCAAAGGGGCACAGGAAGCCTAAATGGTAATATAGGCAAGATTTAAAAGTGATGACAGAAACAAGGCTAAGGTATGTAATAGCACATGCAGTGATAAGGGAGTAATCAGAAAGACTAAATCAAAAAGGGAAACCAGCAAGGACGATAGCAGGAAGGAAGATGGGATGTATGTACACAAAGAACATGCCCAGATGTTTTTTTCCTGATTTATTCAGGGCCACACCCTGGAAACATTTTTCACCTGATGAAAAGACTAAAGCCACGGCCATTACTGTGAATTTCAACTGGGTCTAACTCTAAAGGATATTCTTAGCTTTGGAGTTGCAGGGGCTTCCCTTCTAAATGAGCACACACGAGCATCTGCAGGGTTTGGTCATTAGCTCACAGCCGTTTCTGAGTTCCATTTTTCTTACAATATGGTTCCAACAGCCACAGCCTTATCCAAGTGAGAATGAACTGCTGGGAGCATGACAAAACGTGGTGCAAAGCAGAGATGGATATCCAGTGGAGACTGATATTTCCAAGAAATTATGTACAAATTCTACTGCTCATCTGACAGAAATGAGATGGGCTGCTGACTGACACCAGAAAGCACCGAGAGCACTGCCCTAGTGAGAAAAGTTTCTGTGGCATGTAAATGATGTTTCTTCAGATCATGGACATGTAAAATATAGGTTAGGCATCAGCACCTAGTACATACATGGCTTTAAACAAAACCAAAACAAATTAGCAAGAATTCAAAAGAAAAAAAAATGGATATGAAGAAAATAATTCCATGGATGATGTCTTTTAGTGAAGCTCTTCTACAACCCTATATTATGGAAAAAGAGTTGAATTCTCTGTCAAATTTCTCTGAACAAATTTCTGCCGATGGTGTCACCCTGTTGAAGCAACGTGGGCAGCTGACAGCGCAGGTCCTCACCCAGCTGCCCTGCACTGTCAGTACTACCTGAACAACTGTTTCACAGCAGTCCCCAAAGATCCTAAGTGAGCTGTTCTTACATCAGTGTTTCTGGCATAGACCTCACCCTCCAGTGTGCTGTATGGGGCAGAAAGCAGGAACTGTCTCCACAGACACAGCTCAAACACAGTAATCCATAACAGGGGTGCTAGAAAACAACAAAGACCTGAAAAGTGGGGAAAGCACATAGAGATAGGCTAGAAAAACATGTATTATGGAAGTAAAGGCCCTGAAAGGTCCATCAAGTTGATGGAAAAATGAACTGCTCAGATGCTCACTGTAAACCCGCAGTCCTTCCAGGCTCTCCGGGGCCGAGGCAGAAGCCCCAGCAGCTTGAGCTAGAGGAGATTATCCCTAAAAATTCACCTGTTGCAGGCTCTGCAAACAAGATACAGAGTGGTTTGCAAAGCACAGGAGCAGAACTTTACACAGTTTTCTGGTCCATTTGAATTGATGGATACTGTAGACTCAAATACTGCTGGGAAGCCCTGGCGGGGAATGTCTGTTAACATGTGACACACTCTTGGCTTAGGGAAACCCCAATGCAACCTGTTCTAGATCACAAGACACAGTGGGTGGGACAGTTCTGGCACACCAGTTTAGAAATTCTCTGCCCTAGGATGGGCTGAGGTGTTTCACCTGGGCTGGCAGTACATGCATTTCACACTGAAGTCCAAGGTATTCTCCATTTTCTCACGCAGTACTAATAACAGACCATTTCAGCTCAAGTTCATCTGCTTTTATGGCAAGTAACTCTGCATACTTAGTATTTACCAATGTAGCACCAGAATCCCTGTTAACAGCTTAATTTTGTGAATCTCTTACACAACGCCTGCAAAGAAAACTTCGCAGCTGCTGAACTTGTTATGGGTTGGGTACTCCTTTGCATCCTGACTGAATCCTAAATGTACCCAATAAAGCTCCATTTATTTTAGCTAGGGATATTTCCATAGGCCTGTTTTGATAGGCAGAGCTCCTTCCCCTCTCCTTTAGTGTCTTTTCCATTTAAGAGTAACAAATTTAAAAGTTTTAAAATAAATAAATAAATGGAACAGGAAACTATCATAGCTTCAAAATCTCACTTTCTGGATAGAATTTAGGACAAGGGACAATACTAACAAATACAATTTGTACCAGACTTTAAAGCCCACATGCTCAGGCCAATGATCACACACACACAAATTCACGCTGTGAATTCTCTTACAAGTTTGCTGGAGATCACACACGAAAGCTTGCTTAGAGACCTCTGCTCTTTTCTGTTTTCTAATCACTATATTTATTTTTGTTATGCCCTTGCAACGCAGAGCCTTAGCTCTCCACTTGCAGTGTGCATTCTGCTCATGTCACCAAGAGAGGAGGGGAATTTGAAGAGAATGAGTTTCCTAAGTGTACAGAGAGCACGTCACCACGCCAGGACACTTGGAGTGAGTCGTGCAGCCCTCACAGTCAGGGCTGCATTTAAACCTTCTGATAACAGACTGGGGCAGACCAGTCCGTCACTCTGGACAGATGAAACTGCACTGCCAGGAAACTGCAGCTCCTTTGAAAGGTTTGTGGGCAGGGTAACAAGGCTGGCTCTGCAGCTCAGCACAGGCAGCTGTCACAGCCCTCCTCGCCTGCTCGACCTAGGGAAGAGTGAAACACAGCCAAGGAAAGAACACGGTTCAAAGGCTTGAGCCTGAAACCAAACACTGAAAAAAAAAAGGAAAAGGAAAAATAAGAACAAAGAAATCTTAAGCTGGTTTGTCTGTTTTTTCAATTTACACAACTGTAAACAAATTCAGAGGTTTATTAGTTTATAATGCTTTTTGTGGTCATGTAATTCAAATGTGAGCTTTGATTTAAGAAATGGAATTTGGCAAGAAAGGAGTTTCAAGTCAGCCTACTCACTTTCCCATTAAGAAGATTAAAAAAGAATTCAAAATATTTAACTTTGGGTAATAAGGTCTATACTTGTGTAGCAACTAATCTTGTGCTCATGCACATCCCAATTTGGTACTGCACTTGCTTAACTCTAAGTAAGTAATCTCACTGACTTCCCGCATACTTCAGGAAACACTAAGTGCTCTGCTGAAATGGGGCCATGATCAGATTTAAACAGTGTCCTTTAATGGGGATTTACTCATTAGAATAAAAGGTCTCCAGAAAAGCCATCCAGCCTGTTAAAAGCCAGGCATTCACCTTAACCAGCAACTTTTTATCTAATTTTGCTTTTAAATAAAGCTATCGTACATTCAAGGGTGGAACCCACAAAGCGTTATTTTAAACAGAACATTTCAAGTTCAGCTAAATCTGGGAAAAATCAGAGCTTGGACTCTTAACTGTATCCGGACTCGCTGTGCCCATATGTAGAAGGCAGCAGCACATAACCCCTTGGTGTACCACAGCCACTTGGGCATTCAGCCTTAACTCTGCATGTGCTGTCTTGCTTTTGTAATCCAACAGGCAACATCCATATTTTTTGGCCAAGGTCTTTTCAGTTATGATTTTTTCCAGATTTCAGTCTTTACTTGCATGCAAAAGGAATTGAATTCAAACCTTAATGCTACAATAGGCTCTAATTGTATATACCACATACTTTTAAACACTAATCATTCTCAAGAGCAACAACTGAGAAATAGCCTCACTTGGCCTTGAAAATACAGGATGTAGTTAGGAATAAGGGAAAAATTTACTGAAGAAATACCATGTACTCCTCCATCTCCAATTCAAAGACAAGGCCAGTATTTTACATGCCAACACTCATGATTTCCTTTAAAGCAGGTTTATTTATCACAATTACAGTTATTCTGCTATTGCTTTAGCAGTGCCCTCTTGCAGGTGTTACTGCAGAAAAAGTTTTTATTTCACAGAAAGCTACCCTAAAGAAGAAATTACATTATCCTACATCCACACATAGCAATGACCATCCATTTAGCTGTTTAGAAAAACATTAGCAAAGCCACAGAAGCTGCAGCTTTTATAGGCAGTACGGATTTAATTTTCCCAGTGGGAAGAGGGGAAAGTTTCTCCTGAGCAGGTACATCTGCATGCTCCAGAGAGGCTGCTTGGCCTTACTCCCACAGCACAGGTGGAGGGGCTTGTCTGCAAAACAAAGTTCTGCTGAATTTAAACGGGAGGCTTAGTTTTTAACAGAGTTCTAGTGCAAAAAGCCACGTGGACATTTATTTCATGTGGTTTATTTTTATTTGGCTTGATTGATTCTGAATCAACCAAATAAAAAAGATAGCCGGAATACTTAATGCCCACAATAGAGTCTTCATTGAATCCAAATTAAAGCAGCAGATTATTTAAACTAAAGTTGTTGTGTATGGACAGGGCCAAAGCTAATCAAGTGTTGTCTCATCACAATCCCAGCAAACAGTCTGAGTGGAGATAAGGGCAAGCTCTGCTTCCTGCCACAGCAGCCAGCAATGAGGGAGGGAGGCTCTTCCAGTCCAGAGGTAGACCAGTTTGGACTCTACAGGGAAGAGGGAGAGGGGCTTCCTGCTAGATGGGGCTGGCAAATCTATTTCTGCGCCAAAGAAACAATCCCCTCAACATCCCTCCAGTGTGTTGTCGAACCTGACCTGTGTGAAATTTGAGAATGGATATAAATCAAAGGGAGAAAAAGTAATAAAAAGCTCCCGGCAGACTTGATGACATGTTGATAATGTTCTCGTCCTGGAGTCAGGGTGACACCAGCCCAAAGATGATATATAGAACTAAGCCCACATACCGACGATTTACTGGCCTAACGACAGTTTTCATTGATCAGAGGCCAGCAATTACTGGATTCCTTCCCACTGCCTATTTCAGTATCAGGCTCTGGCATACAATCAAAACACTAGCCCTGCTTCTCCACAGTTCATGTGCCAACTTTGCAGTGGATGCTCAAGCCAAGCAAGAATGATATGCAAATCTGGCAGGTGTTTGGGGCATACCAGCGCTGCTTAAAAACCCAACCATAAAAAAGGAAACGGCAGACAGGCCAGGGGAGTCCCGATCTGCTGCAGAAAGGCTGCAGGCTCTGTACAGTACACAGTAAACAGGTCCCAGAAACTGGAGACATGGCTTTCAGGCAGCAACAGAAAAGCTCCATTATTTTATCTCAGTATAAACAAAGCACATTCTTTATATCCCCTCCAGATTGTCTAAAGGCCTCTCTTGCCACTGCAGCTTATTTCAAAAAGAACAAGAACTTACAAACAAATAGAGCAACCGGTGCTGGTACCAATCACATAATATTCCTTTGTATTTTGTTTTGCTTTGTATCTTGAAGTAGGGAACCAGCAGACAGAGATTTCCTTCCCAAGTGTATGGAAAATGGATGTGTCAAACTGAATTAATATCTGCAGTAGCACATTTAAATGGCCATGATTAAGCTGCTGGAACGAGATGAATCAATGCGGGAAAGGTGCTGGCAAAGAAATATTTTTCCAGTATATTACTGTCTCTTACAGACAGGCAAGTGCATGTAATTTGTCTTGGTCTATCAGGGTTTACCTATCTGTCCCACAATTAGCATGGGGGAATGCTGCAAATTTCCAAAAGCTTCTATCCACCTTCTTTGGCACCCAAAGAAAAGTTGGGAGAGGCTCCAAAGAAACAACTCGTGCTAAAAGATGTCATTACCATAAAACTCATGAAATACACACATTTAGAAACTACACAGGAGCTCAGACTGATACGACAGTATCTTTGTACAAAACTCTTAAAAACATGCCACTAAATATTTTCCATCTCTCTTAACCTTCTATCCTCTTTCTCTTTTTCTAAAATCTGATTTGGCCAAGTTTTTCAACAGAAGCAAAAGCAGCTCAAGAGTTCAGAAAGGGAATTACTGTTTTTAGGAACACAGATAATAGAAAATATCTTTTTAAGGAGAAATATCTTTTGAAAAAAATTACTTTCTGCAATTTCATGAGACATAAGAGTTGACTACTTTTAGGGGAAATACAGGCAAAAAGACAATTTGGGTTTGAAGAAACTCAAAAGATTTGGGGTTTTCTACATTTCAGTAATATCTGTGTAAAATGAAGCTATCATCAGAAATACTGTCAGCATCTTGGGACAATAATAACCACCACCCAGGTGAACCTGAATGCATATATTCAGCCATGTGGGGTTTTTTTTAAGAAAAAATTGATATAATGCACTTAAAGTATTTAACCCTCCTCTGCAAACCGGGAAAGGGTGTAACTACAAAGAAAAACTCATCAGCTTAGTATTCAGAAGATGCTACCAGCGCATACTCTGAAAAGAAAGGGAGTTTTCCCCTATTCAATCTTCCCAAAAGTAAAACTTTTAAGAAGAGAGTCCAGGAGGTTTCAACACAAGTAGACTTTTATAGAGAGAATTAACTTCAGTAAAAATATTTTGCACAAAGGAAGACCTCCTGAAAGCAGATGAGCCTGACAGCCTTTTTTTTGCTACCCTATTTAATACTGGATGTAAAGCTCTTCCTTGCTGCCTCAATTTCTAACTTCATTTAATATGGCATTTTAGCCTCCATGTCTATTTTCCTGAAATGTGACAGGCCAATAAGCACAATTATTTGCATTGCAGCCATGCCTACACTGCCCTGGTGAGGAGCTGGAGCCCTCTCCCCCTGAACACTGAGCTACCACTGAACTGAGCCTGTGGGTGCTGACCAGACTCCTGGCTGGCCTGTGTGCAAGTGACTCCTTGTCATCCCACAGGAAAAGCATTCCCCCAGGACTCAGCACCTCCCTGCCTCAGCTGCACTAGATTATCACAGAGGGGAGCAGCTCTGCATGAGGCTCTCTAAAGACAAGCCACAGCCAGAGCAGATCAAGTACTAAAAATACATGTATTTTTTGCCCAGTGCAGACAGAAAAGGAAGAACTTCTCTGTCATTTCCCTTCTAAAAGATTAAATAGAGAATGAACAAAAATGGAAGCAGAGCTGAGGAATATGCTTTCGTTTTCCTTCTTATGAAAGGGGGTAGAATTTATTTGAGGGTCTCCATGGAATACATACTTCTTTCGGCCTCTTTTCCACTCAGTTGCAGTACTCATCTGGACCCTAACTCTCTCCTGCAACTGCTGAAACCAATCATCTTTAGTAGTTCCATATCTCTATTTTCTTTTTTTATTTTTCATTCCTGGACAGGGATTATTTCAACAGCAGATTTCGGTGTGGAATGAGAAGGTGGCATTGTTAAATCGCTGCTTATCAGGAACTGATATTCATTAATCTGAGCTCCAAAATTAAAGGAAAGCCCAACCTGAAATGCTGGATCTGCCTGTCTGCATCACATATCTCTTGGGAGGAAATACAGGACACAGCTCACTGAGAGGAGTGCCCCCACTGTGTTATGGGTATTTGAATTAACTCTCAGCATATTTTGACCATGTATCCGGAGGCTAGAGTAAGTTTGTTGAAGTATTATTTTCCCCCACCCTTTCATATCACTGTTCTTTCCTTCTTTCACTACTATTTAGACAGTCTGGTGTTCATCAGCATGCCCTCCTGGTCAGGGAGGCATCTGTTTCAGCTTCAAGTTGTCTGTGGGAAAAATCAAAGCTTTTATGTTCATAGAGGCCAAATAATCACCTGAAGAAGGTCCCCAGATCAGAACATCTGTATGCAGTAAGTAGGTGTGCTTCTAAATATCAGATTTTTGGGAGATGAAATAATCTACAAATGCAAAGGTGAAAGAGTTATTAATACCACTTACTTCAAATAGTAACCCTACCAATCAAGGTTAAAATTTTCTTTTCAGGTCTAACTCATTCCCAAGGGACTTGCTTTATGTACATGGTACCCTATGCTGTTCAATATACACCAAATTATATTAACTTGTTTTTGTATCTGGACAGAGACAACATCATGGTAAATAATCAACCTTCTCTTTCCCAGTTGCTGAAGGTGCCATCGGCGCAGAAGTGCACTGTCTCTGACAGTTTTTCAGGGCCTCCTCTGTTGGATTTATTTGCTGCATTTGACTGATCTTTGATGAATCTGGGTTATGACAGCAAACCATTGTAATGCATTGTGTGTCAAAATCAGGTCAACACTGAGTTTATTTTCCACCTTTAGAGACATATGAATGATTTACAAATTTTTGCTAAGCAGCAGGAGACTGTTTGATGCTGTTCCAAACTGTCCTGGACAGTAACTACTCACGCTTCTGAAATGTAAGAGTACTGTGGAAGCTACCAGAAGCTCTGGCACTGCCTACAGACGAAGGCAGGTATGAGGATATCCCACTCTGTCCCGAAGTGGAAGGTTAGGTTAAGTGTGCAGTCAGGTAAAAGAAGTTTATATTGATCTTACAGATCAAAATTTCCTCAGCAGGACTCTTCTACCACTTCAGTCAGGGCTTTTTTTTTGGCTGGTGCAAGGTAAATTTTTCCAGCTTGAATTCAGAGGATGGGTTACGTAGTGAAAATGTGTGGAGTAAAAGCACTCCAAAAACTATTTGTCAGCCTTTAGAATTTGTTCCTGCATCTTTTATTGTGGCTAATCTTTCTCATTTCTCCTCTTCCCCACTGTTTCTATTCCTCATTTCAGATCTCAGCCTTGTCACTGCACAAGCTTTTCTTTTTTTTGGACAGTTGGTGGTTTGTGTTTATGTACAGGAGTCAACATACATCAAAACATTCCTACATGCCAAACTTCTCAGACTTAAAATAGGTGCCTAAACTGAGAAACAAGAGAAATAAATTTGCAGAATTAAACTTTAAGTAATTTACCAGACCAGTTCCCCCAACTTCATCTTCACCATTGCTCTCTTTCAGCTGATGACAATAATTTACAATAATACAACTGAAATGAAAAATAGGTCTGTGTGGAATGGTAGCAAAAATAAAACTAAAATGAAAGAAAGATGAAACATGGAGTTATGGTGCACCGTGCAGTTAGGATCATTTAATTTTCTATTTCACTAAGTGAAGGTTGCACACAGGGCTGATCTCTGGAAGTAGTTGTGAAGTAAAACAGCAATTTTCAAGTATTTCTGCTCTGTCCAAATAATAACTGAGTAAAAGGGACATAAACCCCTTCTTGTTCTCAATTTGACAACATCTGACAGATTCTCTATACTGATATACTGCAAAAATAAAAATCAAAGCAATTCTCCTCTTAACTAAGAGTCCATGCCACCAGACAGCACAGCTGGGAGATCTGGATCTGCTGCACACTACCTGCCCAAGTGGAGTTTCTTCCCTTTGTTAATCTCTCTGGCAAGTGGTGGGGCTGCCACTATATTTAGCCAGCTCAGGCAGGACTGGCTCCCGCTCTCTTCAAAAGGCTGATATATATATCAGGTGCTGATGCCTATTTTTAAACAGGACATCTAAACTTCCCAAGTGTGGTGACCCATGAGTTTGGACATTCTGCTTTTAATCAAGTGAGTTAATTAACTACAGGGCTCTAAAGGTAAAAAAGGCATCAAAGAGGAAGAGCAGGCTACAATAAAGCAACTCAAGATCTGAGCGATAGGAGCTCCTCCTACTTCAAGCACAACTATTCAGGGAAGGATTTTTTTTCCCCTCCCCTTATCTATGCCACTGAAATCCAGGCAAGGCTTCTTCCTTCCTGCAAGAGGCTGACATCATCTTTTGTTCAAGAAAGTCTTTAGCACTGGCATTACTCGCTCTCAAGTGAAAAGTTATTCAACAGACAAAATTTTGTACGTAAATACCATGCTACCAGGAAGATACTTACTAAGAAAGTATTGAGATCTATGACTGCCAGTAACTACAGACTGCTTTACAGACATTAACAGAACCTTGTAAATTAAACATGAGAACTAGCTATGGTAGGGAGCAGTGATGGCAGGTGATAGGTTGGTACAGGAGGCAATGGGAGTTGAAAAAACTTTAAGGTATTTTCAAGAGAGATAAAATATGTCATGCAGAAGTTAAAGAATTCGAGAGAACCAATCACAGAACTCAGGATTTCTTATAACCTCACCTACTTTGTAACCTTCAGCCAATAATCCTTCCACAGCAAAGTTCCTTATGCTAATTATACGTATGGTGAAAAAGACGTGCAATATTTTCAACCATTCTGAGAATTAAAAAAAAAACAAAAAAAACCCACACAAATCAAACAAGCTTATCATTGTTCAGGTTTATTTACACAAACATCTTCCTACTGGCACACGTCTCACCTCTAACACAGAGGAGCTGTTATTTTGATCTGTGCTGGTGGGGAAAATGCAAGGATTTTCTGTCTGTTCAATGTAAAAGGCAGATACAAAGAGATATGGGATAAGTCATAGTTCAGCACAAGGTTGAGAAGTACTGCAAGTGCTTATCCAGTTCCGTGACACTCTGGCAAACACTGAAAACACAGAGAACACGATGATCAATGGACAAAACCCCTCTATCTGCAGAAGAGATGCACCCACTGTTGATAGTGGGTGTCATGTTCTGCTTCTGCAAAGATAAATCCTTGGTCCTCTGTTTTCTCTCTCTCTGACATGTGTACACACAAACACACTGTCCCTTAAACACCCACACTTAACAAAGTGCAACAGAGGCCAAGCTTCACAGGCAAAGGTTCCTAAATCTACCCCTTTTCAGATAGATGAGATTAATGCCTTCGTGTCAGCCTGCTGACATTCCAATTTGCTCTCCAGCTTAAAGGCCTTCCTTAAAGCAATGAATAAAGAAAGGACAGTCAGCAGCTTTCCTTTCTCCTTTTTCTCTCATCTGCTCTTCTCCATTCATACATATACATGTCCTCTCCCAGATTTTTACCAAAGCGTTTCTTTTGTTAAGTTTCTCCCCTCTCAGCCATTGGACATGGTCGGGTTTTCTTTTTTCCCCCTGAGAGACAGTGAGAGTTTTGGACACAGCAGTGACTTGCAGCACCCAGAGTGGACATGAGTCTATCCATGGAAACCTGACGTGTCTCCTCTGGTTAAAATAGCACAACTAACTGTAAAATTTCAAAGCAGCTAGACACTGAGCAGCTAATCCTACCTTACTTACCTCCTGCTATATATTCAAAAATAACAGCGTTCTCCGTGCTGTAAGAAAATTCTCACCCCTGGTCTATATATATCGATAGCACCCAGAGGAGCCAGCCAGAGACCAGGTCTCATCCTGCCCCGAGTAGCACAGACGGCACATCAGACATCCCTGACCACGTGGCTTACCAGAAACAGTCCCAGGGCTCAAACTGACCTCACTGAAGTTTCTGTTTCTTGCCACTGATGAAAGGAGACAGCATGACTGGCTCAGATGTCAGCATTTACCTTGTAGACATCTAAAGTTAGCTGAGCTGAACCGAGCTCCAGACATGACAAGGAGTGCAGGGCACTGCACAGCGCCTCAGCAGCTGTGGCCAGGGGGTGCTGGTAAAGACAAAGGGTAACCAGAAATTAAATACAGGTTCTGCATGTGAGTACTATAAAATCTGGGTATTTTCCTGTGCCCATTTTATTTAAATAAGGTAAGAAAACTGTTGTCAAATTAGAAATTAACATCCTATTTGTAGAAGTGGAAAGTCTTAGAATACTAAGAAAACTATAGCAATTTATCTGAGTAGGTACTGCAGCTTCACTGAGTTGAGATTTGAAACTTTTCCAGCTTAGGTATAATTCACAAAACTCTTCACAGATCAAGTCATTAACAAATCCAGAATAATTTGTACTCTGTCATATGCAGCACATTTGTTTTTCTCATTTGTTGTTACAGATAACTTTCATGCCTCCAGTACCCTCTTTCTTGGTGCTCTGCTGTTTTTCCTACTTATTTTCATTCCTAACCTTTAATGACAATTTTGCAGGGAAATCACAGCATTACTTTCATTAGTGCTTGATTTAATATGCTTATTTGCTTCAAAAATGCTCATAACCACCCCATTGCAATGAGGGCTGATTCTCCCAGACAGCTTTTGCTGATATTATTGTATGTTTAATTTGTTTAATAGCCTAGTCCTCAGATACAAGTCATCAAGTCATTTTGGTCAGCCTCATCTCTGAGCAATCAAGTCAGCTGTTTAAACAATGTGCTTCCCCTTCTCATTTTCAAGGTAAATTACTTCACTGGGAAGAGTATTGTTAGCAGCATCTGCTGTGCTTAATTTAAAGGCAAGAGTCAAATTCTCTCGCTGTTTTACAAACACTGAGCAGTTTTTTTTAACTAACTAGGTGATTGAAAATTTGTTATATAATTTAAGAAGAAAAATTTTTAACTAAAGTAAAAAAAAGAGTAAAAATAACTCTCATCCCTATCTGGTTAGAGATAGTTCCAGGCACTGGAACTATCTGGTTAGATGTTAAGGCTCTATATGTTTTCTGCCACGTGCTGGACTTGCAGGAGGATAACAGAGTTCAGAGGCTTCCCTATCATTCACCATATCCTATAAAAAATAAAACCAATCAGGCCTTTCCATCCATCCCTCAAACTGATTTGAGCAGTCATTTACACCAGTCCCAGGGAAAGGATGATCAAACTGTGGACTTTCAAATGAGGGTGAACTCACACACATCTGGTAACCTGCAGAGCTCTTTCAACCCAGTTTTCTTTTGGCCTACAGCTCTTCTTGACATTCATGATACTCATTCATGGATCTGATTTAAGAGAGAACAGTTTCCTCTAACAAATTTGGTCATGGGAGAAGGCTGTAACAGGCAAGTCTACACCTCTATTTGGCAGAATCTCTTCCTAACTGAAATTCATAAAAAAGCAATTTCTTATCAACTTCTGTGTGCTTTCAAAGTTCTGTTTTGAGTTTTTCTTTCATTGTGTCAATCATTCAAGCCAGGAGATGTCCTCATTAAAAATTAATAAGGAGAGCAACATATAAATTAAAGGCAATTCTGGAAAACACAGAAGAAAGTATTTTTCTTATGTATTTATAAAAGGTTGGGCACCTTTGTATACAAATATCAAATTTAAGGGAAACTGAAGTTGCAAAAGAATATTTCCAATGTCATTTAGGAGATGGACTCTTAGAAAACTCTGCCCTTTGGATAAATGTGTGGCCTCTTGCACTGGTAGTTACGAGTCTTTCCTGTGATATTGAATGGAATATGAGCAGATTTGGACATCCAGCCCCAGTTAAACCTTAAGAAAGTGAGAATGGGTTTTTAAGCGAGGGCCAGATTGTATTTGGCTAACAGGTTTTTAAAAGCATGTGTGTAAAAGGATACTGCTGCAAAGGAAGTAGCCCAGCTTCAACTCCCATTAACCCTTGACAGGTATGACTTAAAGCTGAAATCTCACACCTTCCCTGGTTTAGCTCTAAGTGCTCAGATATGTACATAGATAATTCTCAAATTCCCAGGGTTTATAGTTCTCAGCTCCATCTAATGAAGAAACATCCTCACAGTGTTTATTTTTTGAATGCTCTAGCAAGCCTCCCTGCTCTCAAGTCTCTGAATGCCCATTTCAGCCAGCTACCAATTCATGTCACACTGTAATGAGCATGAAATCGAGCTATAAACCACACTTGGCCAAATTAGTATTAACAGAGACAGGGGGAAGTAAAACAGGAATAAGGGAAACCCAGTTCACAGCTGTACAGATCATAACTAAAGTGCCACGTGCAAGAACAAGATTACATTTTCTAATAAATTCCACATAGATTAAGTCATCAAAATAATTCTGGTAGGGAGGATGGTTAATTCCACTAAACAAATCTGATATATACAAAAGGAAGCCTACTT
Organism: Vireo altiloquus; assembly: GCA_013396875.1. Classification (NCBI taxonomy): domain Eukaryota; kingdom Metazoa; phylum Chordata; class Aves; order Passeriformes; family Vireonidae; genus Vireo; species Vireo altiloquus. Next base: position 901,160 of record VZRF01000187.1, read on the forward strand.
TCTCTAAAAAGGACAGAGCCTATGATAGATTCGAGAATTGCTGTCATGGCTAAGACAAGAGAACTTTATGATCAGAGTAATGCAGTTGGTTACACGATTAGACAACTTTGAAATTATCAGCTGCATTTTGGAAAATAAATCCAAATATTCCCACTCTTAAACAGAAGTGGAAGATATATTCTGCCATACACAGTCTTGGGAGATGAGAGACATAAGTAAACATAGTACTGGAGAATAAGATCCAAAGGAAATTAAACTACTTATTTCTAGTCACAGAAGGATTCAATAGAGAATTGAAAATAGTGTGGAAGTCCCTCCATCCCATCTCCCGAATGATGACCCTGAGGCTGTACATAATTACAGAAGTATAATAAAATGTTCCATGTAATACTTGCTTTGTCATCCTTCTTGAATAGACACAGACACAATGCCAGGCAGTTTTAGCAGCATTCAAAGAAAAGTTAAATTTTTATTCTTTCCCACATCTCTATATTGGATATTTCATGCCTCTGAGGAAGAGGGAGAAAAGGCAGACTCAGGTGTAGCTTTGGTGTGCTAGAACAAAAATATCTTATGGTACAACTTTGCCCTAGGACACAGAAGAAATTTTGCTGCTTTTCAGAGACCAAGACATGGAGAGAAAAAGTAATGTCCAAGAGATGTTGAGGTTAGAGGCTGAGTTGGAAAAAAGAATTAGAAAAAGCGATGAGAGACAGAAAACAAAAATATGGGTTAGAAGACCTAATATGGCTAAGCAAAGTCTTAGTCCATGGTTTTAGGAGAGCTCTTCTTAATACTGGGCTCTCATGACAACTCCAGGGAAGCTTTTTCTTTTCTCTGGCGCATTTATCAGTGACATGCCAATAGCATCAGGTCGCTCTAAGAAGCAGCTCTGCTTTGAGCGCAGTCAGGAATGAGGAGACTCACAGAAACTGAGCTGATGAGGAGACCTGCTGACACACTGCAGCAGGCAGGGTCCACTGGAGGGAAGGAACAGGAGGATGAAATGCCTGGGGAAACAGGCCCAGCTCCAATTCATTGTCTCTCCACGGAAGTGGCAGCTCCCCTCAGTCCAGATGCCATACATGTGTACGCTGGCCTGTTCTGACCACAACTGTGGCCATTCAAAGAGTATTTCCTTTGCCAGACAGTACCATTCTAACCATCCACACCACTCAGTTTCAGGCTATAATTTCAAATAATAGACGCAATTCTAATTCTAATTTCATTTAGATGCAATTATTATTAGTAGTAGTAATAATCTCAGTGCCAAATTAATGCAATGCAAACATCGCACTCCTTAGGATCAACAATAAGAGAAAGTTAAGCATCCCATAACCAGATTGTACATAAAACATAGATCTACCGATGCATTTGCTTTTCCCATCCATCACGTGCTAGTCTTTGACAGGAAATGAGGGATGGTTTATTGCTTCCAAGGGCTGTATTCTCATCCCGAGGCAACATCCAATAAATACACCAATACCTCTGTTATGCAAACATCTACTTTGTGGGAAGACAAGCACTGTCCTTGTGTTTGTTCTCACATTCACCAGGTTCTATTCTTCCATAAAACTTCTTCACCCCAAAAAAGGTATCAATTATTAATAGCAAAGATGTAAATAAAGATTAGACTTACTACAGGATGAACTAAACCCACAAGAAATTATCTTTTTTTTGGATGTTTAACATGGGGTATGTAAAGAGAAAAATTAATGCAAGGTGAAATAGATTAGCCTTATATACAATACTGTTTCTCAATATTGCCAGTTTAGATAAAGCAAACATGCAAAACCAGACTATCAGCTCACAGGATGAGAGCTGAGCTATCTTTCTGCAGTCTCAGAAGCAACAACTCTTCCCTGACACATAATAAATAAAAGGGTTCAAAATTTGGGCAGTAACAGAAGCCTCAAAGAGCTTCAGACTGCTAACTCCCTGTGGTAGTCTGCCAAGCCAGCTGAGGGAATGGTGTGGTTTCTCCTTGGTAAAAAAGAAAACCAAAATTTGAGTAAAACACACCACAGTCCCAACAAGTGCTATCAGAGAAACAACATGAAGAAAGAGTGGGAGCATCTGAAATGTTGCTGGTGCTTGGGCTGAGTTCTTGCCCCAGGAAGAACTGGGAGGACTGTGACTCACATGGAGGGAAGTTAAGAGGACAGGTCCACGAGCCAGGTATAAGGGCAAAGATCACCACGGGACATGACCAAGAGGTTCTCTGAGAGCTGAGCACTCTGTGTTGCCACTGTTTAGATAAAGCAAGGCCATGGCTACGGTTTCCTAGGAGGGCAGCTTCTAAGGTTCACTTGGAGTTTCACATTGGCCCAATCCAGGGACTTAATGCCAAACTCAACGCTCGAGAGAAAACTCCCTTTCATCACGCACACAGAAACACCCTAGTAAGTACCCAGGACAGGGCAATGACCTGCCAGTGTCTCCCAGGTCAAGAGGTGCTGGACACCATTTGCTGCAAAGTGTTCACGAGTGGCAAACCAAGTGTGATTCTGGTCTTTCCTGTCCACTTCCCATCTGGTAGCCTGCTTCCACCTGGGGAACCACTGCTCACCCAGCAGCTGCAGCCCTCACAGAGCCACCCAACCCCTATGCTGTCACTCCAGCAGCTTCTCGCTCCACAAGCAAAAAGAGAGATGACAGAAAAGAAAAATGAGAAGTAGAGGGAAAAAGAATGATGCGGGGAAAGGCAGATACAGAGGGAACAAAAACAATAATCAGGGAGAAGACATACTGCAGAATAGCAAGGAAAGAAAACAAGTTCAGAAGGCAGAGGGGGGTGAAAACCTTAGAGCACACAAGTGTTGAAAAAGAAAATAAACAGCAACAAGTATCTTTTCGCACGGGGCTGTTCACCTGGAGCTCCAGCAGGAACTGCCACAGTCCATTACCACACCTCCATACAACAAAACACTGTATTCATTGCTGTTCTAAAGAAATTGCCATGTTCACTTGGATATGCCTATTAAGCCTTAAGAAAAAATAAATTTGAGCAACTGCCAAATTTAAAGCCTTGTGTTTGATAATAATTTTTTTTTTTTTCCCCCAAGTAGCATAATGGGCCTAATCCACATTGTGGGCAAGTATCCTGTAAAATTTAATTAAAAGCCCAAAGCTGGTAAACAAAGTGATATTATGACACCAGAAATATAACAGTTTTGTGAGGTTTCAATGTAACTTAAGTCACAGGTGGTTCACAAACCCCTTTGCAGTAACTACCTACTGTACTTTTTTTGTACATGTCACACACTGGGGCTTAGTGCCCCTAAATGTTTCCTGGAGGAGGAGATGAAATAACTATCTTGGTATACTTAGCCTTCACTAAACAAAAAAATATTTCCATTTCCACCCTTTGGGATTTCATACGCCCTGAAGTTTGATGGTTAAAAGTACTGTACTAAGTACCAAGACAGATCATAAAAAAGGTTCAGGCTTTTCTCCAGGGAAATGTTATGCTGTGATCTCACTGTTTTCCCAGATAAATTTCATTGCATTGTTTCTTTTGCAGCAGTTTTAGGCCCATGTGAATGCCATAGCCAATACCAGATGTGCCTCCACGCACTTGCAAGAGAGCTCTGAACAAAGAAAATCCAGGAGAGCTGGAGTTCTGCTTAATGAGAACAGCCCTGGGACAAAGCTTTAATAGTTTAACTAAAATTACATTCAAAACTTAATTAGCAGAAGCTCTGAACTCACAAGCCGTGGCCCATGAGTTCTAATACACTAATTAGCTAAGACACCCTTTAAAGCCAAGTGCAGCTAAACCTTCTTGAGAGCTGTCACGTGAGTCCTTGGATCTGAGGCAACATTTGCACTGCACATGGGAAGTTCAGCATTATTTCACTACAGTGCTGCTACATATACAATTATTGTAGGTCCCAATTACTCTGGATAACAAATAAAACTATAAAATGTTCATAGCATATAGTCCTATACACAAGGAAAGATCAAAGAACATTTTAAACGACCTTTAAGCTCAAACTTTAAGCAACCTGGTCTAGTGGAAGGTGTCTGTGTCTATGGCAGAGGGGCTGGAACTGGATGGTTGTTAAAAACCCTTCCAGCCCAAACCATTCTATGATGATGATTCTACAACTTACACACAGTAATGTGAGCCAAAACACTTGGACAGCTGGACAAGCAGTTTCAAAACTTCAGAAAAATTACACCTTAAAAAAGGATAAAAACATTAGAAGTAAAGATTCATTTCTAACATATAAAAATCTGATGTTTCAGCCAGTTTGAATAAAATGACAACGTTTTTGAAAATTAGTTTTGTGACACAGTCTGTCTGTTTTGACAATTATATTGTCTGGGAAATAAACTTCACTGTAGGATCCAACATCAGCTCTGGGTTGTCCCCCTATCTTTAGTGACATTATTTAAGCAAGATTGCTGATTTCAGTAGGAAATTCGGTTAAGTCCAGATTTTGGGATATGAAGAAGTACTGCAGGTATTGCAGAACCTCACAAGGAATACATACAAATTTTTTTACTATAAAATTTTCCCTTTGAAACTAAGCCTGAAAAAGGTTCAAATACCTTTTTATTATGTTGACACAAACATCTGTATTTCAGCTGTGGCCATTTCACAACATTTTATCATGGAAGTTTTCAACATGCCTTAAACAGTGGAGAATGGGAAAGAGAAAAGCTTATTTAGGGACATCAGGGCAATTTGTATTTATTAAGGAGACTACCCTACAGTCTTACAGAAAAAGAATGAAAGGAAATTTTACACTCTCATGACAGATTTCCAGCCAGTGAAATCCATAGTACTTAATTTATTTACCTTTGAAGGACAAACAGAGACATTGCCAGGATTTGGATCTCTCGTGCCAGGGCATTTCAGTGGTTGAAACCTGATGCTTCTGTGAACCAGCCATTAGTTTTCTTTCTTTGAGGCTTTATTTTTCCTGCTAAAAAGGTGTGTTTCTACCTTTCAAGATAATGAACTTAGGCTAAAATAAGATGTAGTTTGGTATCCAGCGGTTAAGAGGAGGAGCCTTTCCAACAGGAAAATTGGGAATTCTTCTCTTTCCCTGCCCCCTAAAGCAATCAAAACCCCTGCAGCATTATTGGGTTATTTTATTTTAATAGATCTTGGCCAGTTTATAAATGTGCTTACATGGCTGTCTGTAACCACAGGGGATAACCTTGAGAACCGAGAGGATTACTCCAGCCCTTTGCCTCACTCTTTTCTAATGCACATGTGGCACTCGAGATGAGATAGAAGGTTCTTAAATATATAGCAAAGTAGACAGAGTCACCCCTGGCTGCTGCTGACCTTGTGTGGCCAACCCACAGTTAAAGCTGAAGCACCTTGTCTTCACTGTGCTCCTACCTCAAGATAGCACAAAGAACTCAGAACCCTGAATTTTAAAAATACACTTCTGCTGGAGTGATGTCCACTGCCAACAGCCAGATTTGCACCCAGATAATAGAAACTAGCAAACTCTGACTAGGAACAAAGTACAGTGTGCAGCAGTAACACCACATACCCGTCTGAAAACTGTGCCCTGGCACTGAACCTGATCAGAGACTCTTTGAGTCCACTCAACACAGGGGACAACATCTCACCCACCCCTGTGGGGTGGACACAGGGCATCCATTCTTCTTTCACCAAACACTGCCAAGAGTAGCAGGCAAACATCAAATATTACACATTGCACCAATCCTGTCACGTGGTGACTGCTGTTTTACATGTGGAACTGTGTAAAACTCACACTGACACAAATCCATAGCTAATAGCTATTAGGGCGCTTACTATCTACATGAAGTCTCCTTCTTTTCAGCTTTATATAATGTACATGAGATCCACAAAACATCAAGGGAAATCTTAACCAGGAGTGCAGAAAAACTTACTCCCAACAGGTTGAAACTAATAACAAAATAAAAAAAGAGAGAGGAGTACATCAAAGTACAGTATTTAGTTCTGCTTGTATGTGTAAAGCACTAAGTCTTCCCTTGAGGATACAGAGTTGTGATGTTTGCTCCTGCACTGTGCTGCCTCTGTTAAACCCATAGAAAGAGTTCAGGCCTCATGATAACTTTGCAACTGCTGATCCAGTAAGCTGCTTAAAAAGACTCTTGATCTCTCAAAGCAAATTTTTTACTTCCAGTTTCAAGTTACATTCCCTATTTCAAGTGACTAAAAAAAGAAGAATCAAAGGGGAAAAAATATTTTAAAAATGAAGAAAAATTAAAATGAGACACGCAAGCTTTCCATAGAAATCAGCCAGCAAGAATTCAAGAGCACACTGTTCAGATTTCAGTCCAGACTATTCAAGGTAATAGGTTGGCAGCAAAATGAAGTTAACCTTCCCCCTTTCTCCTGCAAGTAAATGTGGAAAGGAGTCTAGCTGGATCTGCAACACAAAATGAGTTTCCATTGCAGCCACAGCAGTGACTGCTGCTCTGCAGTTGTAAGGAAATGCTTCATTCACACAGCCAGGAAGAGAAACCCATGGAGAAAGAAAAATCATGAGGTTCATCATCCTGCCTCCCTTCCAAATCTCCTTCAGTCCCAAAGGAGAGATAATGCAATCTAGAATTGAGTTAGATTTTCCACTGACTCTCAAGAGAGACTGTCTCAGCCAAGAAGGGGCTCTGCAGAGAAGCTGGTGAGCTCTCAGGAGCCCAAGCTGGGGCAGCATCTGAGCACCTCTCTGGCTGTAAATGTATCCTGCTTCCTTCTGTTTCAGAAAATAATTCTCAGAAATTAAGAAGTTCGCCGGAAAGACACCCAAGATATTTTTCCTCTTTCCATGTTAAGTTTCCAATGAATTTCCCGCAGATGGAAAAAATCTGATCTTGTGCCTTGAATCTCCAGCCTGTAAAACTCTTTGCTCTGTAGACTGCCATGAACAAGTTAAATGCAAAGTGAATTTATCAGGGGCTTTCATTTCTAAAATAAAAATCTGGTAAAAAACAACAACCAAATGAAAAACAAACCAACTCTTAGAGGATCCTTGAGACACTAGAAATGCATATCTAAACATGCAGAACAGTCTCTATACTTTATTTCTACTTGTGAACCAAGACAGGTTGATTTATAGAATCCATGTGTCCTCTCGAATTCAGCTATTCCTGTCCATCCCAGGTGAACGATGAATGAGCTGCTCCATAACAATGATGCCCCTAAAGGCCCTGTAGCAATTTTATTTATGCAATTTAGACTTCATTTTAGTTATTTTCAATGCGACAGAGTCCAAACAATACCAGCTCTTATTGCCAGCTATCTCATTGCTGCAGATTATTTGACTAACAGCACTGCTTCCCAATAGCCATATTTGCTTCGTAATTAATGCACCTAGAGTTTGCAAAAATTGCACAAGTTGTATGAACGAGGATGAGACATAAAAGCCTCAGGCACATTGAAACAAATCTCTCCTTTTCACGCATTCACTCTCAAAGTGTTTGTGTAAACATGAAAAAAACTTGGCTCATTTTCACTGTATTTAGGCCATAGGAGACCAGGAGGTGGCAACATGCTGAAATCTTGAACATCTGGGAGAAAAAAAATTACTATAAATAAAATACATAGATGATTGAAGCAAATGGGAACTGCACATGTGCATCCAAGAACTTTATTTGGCCCATAAAATGGAAAACCAGCATCAGCTAAAACCACAACAGAAATGGATATAATTTGTCAGGTCCAAATGCAAGAACACAAATGCTAATGAGAGAGGCAGAACACTAAAACCTCAAAGAGGATCTGCAATAGACATCAAAATACTTACAGAAATTACAGAGAAACGCACTTGAAAATAAATAATTGAGGATAAGCCTGTTAATATAATTAGTTCATCCAGTGCAGGAAAGGTAAAATGGAGTAGGGAGGTTGGGACGTGGAAAAAAAGGAGATTTATCTCAAGTAGCATGCTTCTGTTACCAAAAAAAAAAAAAAAAAAATTGCAGTTAATGGTAACTTTCTACTGCCACCTCCTTCCTCCCTAAGCAGCACATGCCCTCACCAGGAGGGCATACCAAAGCCAGTTGTAATTACTCTGTGTGCAAATCCAGGAAGCTTTCATGCCAGGTAGTTTAACTACTGATGTCCCTGTGATTGTGACAGCCAAGCTCTTTTATGAAAAATATGACTTACAAATCACACAGCATGTGGAATGAATCAATAATTGAGCAAATCTGCTCTCTCATGAACAGTTTTCAAATTTCTGTGTGAGACAAGCATAAGCAGAGTTCTTGGGCAATCAGACAATACACCACTGAACTTTATGCAGCAAGGCTTGCTCTTGGATTGTATTTTTGAAAGCAGTGGTTGGCAGAAACAAACATATCTGTCTTATTGCCAGAGCTCGATGAGCTCCTGTTGGAGAAAAGGATGCCCCTGCAAAAACCAGGCAGAATTAGGCTTTTCTGGGAAATTGAACTATAGGGAGTGACCACTTTAGAGTTTGTGTTATCAAGTGCCTTGCCAACACTAAAGTCTCAAGTACTATTTCACTTCAGTAATGTCCAGCAATTACTCTCCTCCATTTGGATCTTAAAATATCTCTGGATACAGGATGACAGTGTCTGCCCACCACTCTGCCAGTCTATCAAAGAGCTAAGCCTTTCTATTACATGACTCTCAACTCTCATGCACACAATACATGGGCCTCAGCTCCTCTTTCAAGAAGACATTCTTACAGGTATCAGGGCTCTCCTTTTTCTTGTGTAAGGGCCTCTGATCTAGAAAGAAATTTGCTGGGATTGACATTCTCTTTCTGTTTTTCTGAAGCTTTCGGAATTCTGTCTTTATCCTTCATGTCTGATGATTTGAATATCAGTGTTCTGACAGACACATCATTTCCCTCCTTACAAGTGTTTCTGTTACTCTTTCGACTTCGAACTGATCATCATACTGATTTAAATGCAACAGTTCAGCTAACAAGTTGTCTAAAAAGATAATCAAGACTCCTTTTCTCACATTTTCTTGTCACTTGCTAGCCTATAATACTCAAGGGCTTCCATCCCAAAATATCTTTGAATTACAGCTCCTTATTCACTTCTGCAAGACTCAAGGTTGGATTAAACTTCTTATATTGCTTCCTGTTACAATCTTAAAAGGCCTCTCTTGGTGTTTTGCATTACTGTCTTTCCATTCTTTGTACACTTATTTGTCATTTGCACTTCAGTAGCACTTGGAGGTCCCAACAAAGCTGTCGAAGGAGGTTTGCACATGGCAGCACTGGAATAGAGGGGCCCTGCCCCAGGAGTTAGAAACGGAAAGAAACAAATAAAGGATCATTATCTTTGTGGGAAGGATGAACAAGCAAAATACAGAAACAAGACTTGTCCAAGCTTACAAGGAAGTCTCTGAAAGATGCAGAGAGAGAGCCCAGATCTCCCAGAGCTGAAAGGCTCCCCATCTCCTCTCTCTGGTATTCTCTTTCCCGAGGCACTTGTGCCCATCTGGTCTATTTAATTATACGAGACCAACGTTTAAATGGCTGTCGTTTGACTTTTGCAGCCTCCAAAATCCATTTTTTCCAACTGCCAAAGATGGAGTTGCAGTAGACCAAAAGCAATCGATTTTGAAAAATGAGTGAGAGGAGTAAACCGAAATGGATGATCCCCATTTCCATTCAGCAGCACCTCAAGGTACATGACAGCCCAAGAAATCTGATATTAAATATTAAATGAAGAAAACACATGCTTTGAAGAACAGAACATCACTTCTAAGCAAAGATGAGATATTATTTTACACAAAAATACATTTATTGCTGAATGTCTTATATTAAAAAAAAAAATTTTTTAAAAAATAAAATTCTACAAGAACCCCAGCCTGGAGCATATAATGGTTTATGCAACAAATACTTGTGAAATGCCTACTTAAAAAGTTAAACCCCCTGGAGGGCTTGTGAATCTTTTAGTTGTAATGTACCCCTGGAGGATTTTATTTTGTATCCGCCTAGCCTAAAGTTAAAGAGCACTTTTTGAACATGTTTGCTTTACTTGAAGCTAAAATCTGGGTTACTTGGGGGAGGGCAATGGAGAGTCTAATAAATCTTACAATATACTTCTTGGCAAGAAAACTACTTACTGGTGTCATGAAGAAACAACTTTACTGCTCTCTAAAGAAATATTGGTTTCAGAAGTTACTATTGTATTCAAGACACATGGAAGCTACATTAAATCAAGTTGTGAAACATACTTTATAATATGTGTTTAAAAAAAGAAGTTAAATCCTGAAACAGATTCTGACATATTAAAAACAGGAGAAAAAATAGGGAAAAAAAAGGAAGTTTCTAAGGCGTCCATAAATTTTGAAGGAGGAAGTTTAAAACTTGGGTGTTCCTCCCCATAAGTCACATTCCACAAGGAAACAGCTTGATTTTATGTATATAGTTTTACCATTCAAACTTCAGTGGGCTTTTTTTTTTAAGCTTCTATTTTCATCATTAAAAATTGTGTATTTCTAAGCACAGGAAGCATGAACAGGGATGTTCCAAAAGGATACCAGCCAGAATATGTTTTCTTACTCATATTTGAGAAAGTGCCCCAGCTCTTGGCTCACAACACTCCCAGTTACTTTCTTCCCCAAACACTGCATCCGCAAATGGATCAGCTAATTAATCTAGACATAATTAATTAAGGCCACCAGCAGCAGAACAAAATTGCTTTGTCAGTTACCTATGCATCTGGATGTCCTCCCATATGCTGCCCAGAGGAAAAAATTGAGAGGCCACATCTTTACAGAAAATCAACTGTAAAAACAATAAAGTGAATTCAGACCCTTTGAAAGAAAGCAGATTGAGTAGTCAATTTATCCTCAGAAGAGGCTCAGCTCAGACAAGAGCAAGGTGCCGTGGTCAGTTCTGTACCTGAGGGACCAACAGTACAAAGGAAACAAGTTGAATTCAAAGTCCCTGAATTTCTGTGCTTTCTGTTTGAAGATGCCTACAGGAATGTGAAGTCAGAACAGGTGCCACAAGTCTCCTCCTATGGCATATTTGGTAGACTGTTAACAAAAAATGTTTTCTTGGAAGTATTTGCAGCCAAATAACCACCTTATAGTTCCCCTTCCTCACATGATGTATTCTGGGCTAAAGAAGTTAACTCAGTAAAATCTAGACAATAATTAAAAAAAGAAATCTACATATGAGTTAGACTTTGATGCTTGAAGTCTGTATTTCTTAATTCCAGAATGCACTTCCTTTCACAAGCCTGGATATAGTAGATACAGCCTGAGCCACATTAACTTTTGTCTTGTTAATCCTCTGTTGAATGCAGAGTATATTTCTGAAGTTATGGTCAGTTAGACCACATTTCTCAGTTTTTGTTTGGTTTTTTAAGAATGTGATGCTAACAATACAGAGAATTACTCCTCCAGCTGCTAAAATGAATCCACTTCTAGGCCAGAATGGAACCAACAGCACCTAAAAGGCACAGAACAATATTGCAAGTGAGCACTGTTTTCCTTGATGTGTCTGGATTCAAGATTCTATATAGAATATTTTCAACATATACTTTTCACACAGCAAAGATGCCTTAAGGAAGAAGCTTGTTTCCCATTTTAGTCCTATCTTTTGCTTCCTCCCTCACCATTCCCATGGCACTGTGGCCAACAAAAAGAAGAGGGTTAAAAGAAAAAAAAAAAAAAAACAAAAACAAAAAAAAACCGAATCCTGAACACCTCAATGTCTGCCTGTCAAAACATCTCAATTCTGATGCATCTGAGAACTAAACTCTGTCACTGGCTACTGATAACTGAAATTAAGCAAGCAGCATATTTTCAGAGCTTCAAATTCTAAAGTAAACTTTATGGGGAACTTCAGAATAATTGTCTCAACTCTGCAAATTAGAATGAATATTTAATGTTACACTGCTACCACCACAAAAGGCCTACTTCTTCTGATAAAGACACTGATTTATCTCAAAGTGTCCTGGGAGGTTGAGGCTGAAATATTGCAAGAGAAGCTGGCTTGGATCTAGGTTTCAAAAATGACAAAAAAATTATCAACCCTCAGTTCTTAACTGCCTTACATTAGTCTTCAAAGGGGGATTAAAAACATCACTAAGTAAAGCAAGAAAATACCAGACATGCTGGATTTCCAGCATAGTCCAATTTTATCTCCTAATTATTTAAAATGCAAGCTGCCAAGTGCACCAACCACTATGACAACAAAAATCTGATCCAACTTTGCAACAACAACAACAAAATGTTTATCAGAGAGGTCTAAACCACAGACTCTTTTTGTAAACTTGGAAGCAATTCCAGAGCTAGTGCCATACATCTCAAAGGAAAAGATAAACCTTCACTCACATTTTTATATAACAACAAATGGATCAGCAGTCTCCATGAAAAAAAAAAATTTCAATCCTTCACAGTTGAAGCCACAAGACTTCAACAACAGCTCCTTCTTATCAGGGATATTTCCACTAACATAAGTGCAAGTAAAACTCTTGGCAGAAGTGTCCTGAGTCGTGCGAGTCAAGAGCAGGAGCAAGGAACAAAGCTGGCTCTCAGGGGCTCTGAACACTCACTTGCTCCTTACAAGAAAGGAAACGTTTTGCCTGTTTCAGGAAGGGTCTTGCAGGACAAGAGTTTTGCCTCTTTCCAAATCATCTCTGGGTTCCAAAAACTTTGCACAGAAATTGAAGCTGAGTGACACCTGAGAACTACAGACTGAACAGTGAACTGAAGACTTACACAGCTCCTGTGAGAAGGCGTTGCAGGCAAACACATTTGAAGCAGGAGGAAAATTTCATGTTCTTACCCGCCCCTCACATTTTTTCAAATGCTCCTGGAGGACAAGCTGGCTCAGCAGATCAAAATGGAAAATGGTGTCTTTCAGTAACAGGCTGCTGCTCCAAATTCAGCCCAGTCTAATGGTGGCTGAAACCTATTATCCAACAGGTGGCCAATGTTGAATGAAATAGGGATTTCACTTCCAGTTTCTGTTAAGTAAGTGCCTGCAACACACAACTGGCAGTTTGAGCAGACAGGCCATGCCCTGGCTCTCCAAGCTGCGACTGAGGTGTGCTGGCAGGGCAGGATAGTGGCTTTCACCTCTTTTGCAGCAAAGGACTTCATTTAACCAGTGCTGTTAAATAGGAACCAGGAGTGAGCTTGTGTTTTTAAAAGAAAGATGAAGAGGAGAATTTTACATACAAAACTTTTGCCTGATTAATTCCAGCAACAGGAGATATATCTAGTGTGTTTACGCTATATAAATTATTATTGCACCAAATTAAACTCAAAACAACTCTTAAATTTTGTTTGAAGCTAGAAGCTGTAGGACCTTGCCATCTGATAGAGCTCTGCTATAATGGTTTATGGAGCAAATGACTAAGCTATGAAATTTTACTGGATGAACCTCAGCAAAGTGCTTCAGGCTAGTTTCTCAACATTGGGACATCTGAGAGTATGGCTACATGGCAGGCATTCCACAGTAATAGCTCGTGTCAACACTTCCACTGGGGTAAATAAAGGCATAAGCTGCCTCAAATTACCTTGTATTTACTGTGGGGTGTAGGGGAATGCAGACAGAACCCCACGGAGCTGCCAGTTATTGGTGTGTCCACCACCTCACTTATCCAGAGTCCATCTGCCCCAAAACTGCAACCAAACTCCCATATCAGCCTCCGAGGCACTTGATCCTGAGATCTCCACGCTAACCAGGCACAGCTTGCTACACAGATAAGGTCAGATGAGCAGGGTTTAACTCTCCCAGCACCGCCATTCCATTCTTTGCCTGGTTGCCAAAACATCCTCAGTGCAGACAACCTATTTTAAGCTTCCTCTGACGCTGGCTGTCCCTATATGCTTAATGGGAATGGCAAACCATCAGCCAGAAGAGCAGCCCCTAGAAGAAAGCAAATAATTAGCAACATGTGTTTTGGTACAGAAAGGTGCAGAGAACATGGCTTTCCTTTTCAAGGCACACAAAGGAAAAACCTTGGAAAAGCACGGAACTAGATACTGTTTTCTCAGCAATATTTAGTCTAACTCAGTCTCCACCTACATTCACTTTTGCACTGAAAGAAATACACTGTGTAAACTTTTTAACATTTTCTTTCCTTTATATCCTATCCAATGTCTTCTCTCAAGAATATTCAAAAAAGCTGGAAAAGGGCAGTGTCTCCTCAGGTGACTCTACAGTAGGAAGTGTCTTCTGTGCCACAAGAGTAAAAATCACTATTTCCAAAGCTGTGTTTTCACTTGTGTGTTATTGGTGGCAATGTTATTGATGACCCAGTAACAAAGAGAATAAACCCCACATTGTCAAGACTGTGACCACATATATGTGCATACATTCAGGAAAAAGAAGGCAAACTTAAAACAAGTACTTCAATAATAAGTGAGTGTTACAAAATGGTATTTTTCCTCCTAAATGCATGGATAAAGGACCTTTTGCTAGTCTCTGAATTTGCCTTTCACAGCTACATCATCAAGCAATGTCTTACCCAATAAAAATATTTCTGCAGAATTTAATAACTACATCTATAGCACCTTGTCTGAGATTCAAAAGCCTTGGAAATTAAAATATGGCAAGAGCAGAATTTATGACAACTCTGTGAAGTAATGTCTATGCATACACTCCCTTTTAATATCATGATTAATTTACTGTTAGGACTATATTGTAACAAACTTATTTTAAGTTTCTGGTTCTCCCCTGAAACAATGCCCACCCACAAAAGCCAAGCTGTTGGTCCCTGTGCCTGCTGGGCTGTTTTCTGCCTACTGAATGATGGCAACCAGAATAAAAGTCAACAATTCTCAGATGTGTTAAAAGCTTCAAGCTCTTTGCAGCACTCCCCATAAGCCATAAGCAAACGTGATATTGCAAAATGGCTTGTCATCACCCTCTTCCTGCCCTTCCCAACACATATATTCTCCATGAAGGGATCTTTTCTCTCCAACAGCACCTTTGAGATATTGAAACCTTACTGCTCTATTATAGGAAATAGCAGGCAAAGATGTCTGCTCTTACAAAAACAATTCTATTTATGAATTGAAAACAACTTCCAGGGTTGGCATTTCCAATATATTTATTACTTCAAGGATCATTAATCTTTATAAAGGACAGAGCTCTGAGTTATAACTAACTGCTGTCAGCAAAAACTTCTAAAGCCATGCCTAAAGTAACAACACTTCTATGTCAAATGGTATCATGTACAAGATATTCATTGAAAGCGAGAAAAATCCCATATATCTCAATTTTGCTAGCATAGATACACACAATTCTTCTACACTTTCAGCAGAAGAAAGAGAAACTGGGACAGAGTTCAATGAACTCAACTTTGAAGACCCTTTTCCATTACATACTTGAGAAAGTTAAGAGATGTAAACTGCAGCTTTAACAATCCTGAGTGGAACTAAAACCTGCACTGCTTTCCAACAACTACTCCACACTCAAACAGACTGCTACTGCCATGATTTTGCACCCAATTTTTCCCAAGTCCCAATTCCTCATCATTGTCCTTCTTATTAGGCATCAAACAATATAGGCTAAATTCTCATTCAGTCTTTACTTCAGTATTTACTGGCACGTTTACGTACGGAAACAGATTGCAATAGGTATTCCAAAATAGCTGCTATGCAAACACTCTGTATCACCATGAAAGTCTGCACAAGTAAGCACATAAATTACTGATAAATAAAAGCACATCTTATTCTTTCACTCTATGTCTATAACAAAGGGTCTTACCAGCTTCCCTACATAAAGAAGCAGCAAATAATTTTCCCTTTCAGTTTTCTTATTTCAACAACCCTTGGGTCTTCTGTGAATTTCTTCAAGCTTGCCCATTATGTTTATGGTTTTGGTTTGGCTTTTTTTTTTTTCTGGGAACAAAAGGATATTATCATGGTGGTAGAAAACCATACATTGCACACTGCCTGTGCACACTACCAGACTTGGACTGGCCTTAGCACCCACACTGAAATGCACCTAAGTTCCCCACACACACTTGTACCCACAGGTCTAATAGGGCCAAGATGAGCATTTGCAAACTCAACAAGGAATGAGGGAGAGGGCAGAGTGACAATATTTTAGATCCATGCTACTTTCTGAAGAAGTGATGTCCCCTGCAATACTTCAAAAGGAACATAAAGTAACAACTCAGCCAGGGTTGTAGCCTGCACTCATTGAAATTTCCGACTGGTTTTCAATAATTCCCTAATGAGGGATGCAAAAAGCCAGAAAAAGAAAAGTTATTTCTCTAAAGGTCACATTCAAATGCTTCTAAACAAGTGATTACTTTCAGTTCTGACCTCTTTGGTATCAATTGAAACTTGGCCAGAGAAAATGGTTTCATGACTCTGCCCACTGGTTTGTTTGTACAGTGGCACAGGAAATATGTAAATAGATTAAATTTACAACAAAGTGCCAAGCATTTGAGATCGTTGGTTCTGTAATGTTCTCTGCTACACGACTGTAACAGCCAGAGCCTGACTCTATGGAAGTGAGCACTAAAACCCCTCTGAAAGCAGACACCTCAGTGTCCGATGGACTCTCCTGCCACCTCCCCAGCACCATGCACGTGTTCACACATTATCGGCCTCTGTCAGAGCGAGGCCAGTCTGAAATTACACTAAGTGCCACACTCCAGGCTACAGACACAATGGGTGACAGCCCAGGGGAGAGCATGTTCCGTGCCCAGCTAATTTGTCCTTTTCACTTTTGGGTAAGCAATTCTCACTGCCATTCATAAATCATGTCTTCTGATGAGAATTCAGATTTCGAGCCCTAACCTCCCACTCTACAAACACACTGCTGAGTCAGACCCAGCTCAACAGATCCCAGCAGACAGCTTTCACCCAATGTGAGAGTTTCTCTTAAGGTTCTGCTTACTGCAGGACATCATTCTTAGTGCTCTTCTTCCCTGTTTAATGTTCTCCAAAAC
The DNA here is from genome assembly GCA_013396875.1 of Vireo altiloquus. Classification (NCBI taxonomy): domain Eukaryota; kingdom Metazoa; phylum Chordata; class Aves; order Passeriformes; family Vireonidae; genus Vireo; species Vireo altiloquus. Next base: position 918,032 of record VZRF01000187.1, read on the forward strand.
CAAGGATATCCATCGGTTATTTTAATCCTTTCCCATCTAACAATTAATTTTAATTACTTGAGTAATGAAATGTATCAGGCTATCAAACTGAAGCAAAGAAAGAAAAGCTTTCCTAAAAAGATAGCATGATAGGACATTTACGTCCTTCTCTGTAAGAACATACAAGATTTCACTTCAAGAAAATATATGAGAGAAGCATTATTTTTAATAGGTGATAAATGCTACATTTTCAGCTCTACTAGACCTAGTCAAGTGGTCCTTCTTTGCTTGAATATTCAGAATTTTCCTAGTAAAAGAAAGCATATTTTACTTTGCTTAGAAAGAAATATTTTCTAAAACAAAGACATGCTGAAAAAGTAAGACTTGCAGAGAACATCTCTCAAGCCACGTGGGTGAATTTTAACATTTATATCCCTGCTAACTAGACACAGGCTCAAACCAAAACCACAAATATGGGGAAAGTCTGAACCCAGATCTGAATTTTATAGCTCACACCCCAACTCCTCTCTTAACAATGGCTGGAAAATGCTTTTCAAAACTCCTACAATATTTGTTCCATACACAGGAAATGAGTTTAATAGTACATCTTTGGGGATTAGCTTTGTTCAGCTGTCCAAGCCTTTGATTCAAGCTCTGTAGATAGTATTGCTTTAGTTGCTACACAGAAACAGATATGTTTCCTGATGGGATGCCTCCCTTGCTCACACGGTCATTCACCTTAATCCCTGTTAACTTTATGGGATGCTACAGTGCACATATCACTGGCTGCAAACGAAGTTCTTTATACAAGTTTCTTGGCCTTCCTCTATTCACAGCATGAAAACGGTGAAGATAAATATACTGCTGAAGCATGGGAATTGGGAAGTTGGATAAAAAGTATTACATTCTTACAGAGGAATTCTTCATTTCTAGACAACATAAAGCAGTTCCTGAGGATGAATTTACTGCTTTTCTGCTTCAGCACAGTGGGCTGTATTATGACCTTATAATCCACTGCAAGCCAGGCAGCAGCTGAGAGCTGCATTGCCCTGGAGCTGTGTGAGAGATGACCGTGATTCACTGAATCGCAGTTTCCTTTCCAATTTCCACTCTCCCTCAAGGAAGGCACCACTGCCTCTGCACTGTCCTCCTCCCGAAATGATTCTGTTCATCAGCTGGGCTATGCTCCACTGCCTTTCCACTCACAACCAGGCAAGTAAGGAAGTAGGAGATTTGAGGAGAAATTCTTTAAGCTCCAAAGCTATGTACACGCTCCACATGTTTTTTGTTAGCCATCTGCACAGCGGCTATGGTAGAGCAAGGAATGGTTACTCAGTAGAAATGGTGTGTACTTGCCTCAAATGTTAGTTTGGTGTGCTAGACAACACAAGATTACACACCAAATTCTTACCCTGGTAATTAGACCACCACATGGCTTTGTTGCTCCCCCAAGATTCAGTTTCTGAAGAATGTAGCATTTAAATCAAGCTAAGAGAAAGGCAAGAGCTGTTAAAATAGAAGCATCCAACACATACAGTGTTGAGGCCTGAGGAACTGGGAGGGAAAGAAGCAAGCACAAGGCAACTAATGAGAAAGTGTGATCCGTGGGCAATAGGTGGCAAAGAAAGCTTTCAGCGTCCAAATGGAGGGGGTAAAAAACCCCAAAAATAACAACAAATGCCTGTATCCAACACACAGACTAAAGTACCCTGATTCCAGCCAGACTGACCAAGTTCTGCAAAACCACAGAGCTGCTATATTAAAACCATCCTTATGATTCAATATTTAGAGAAATCATCCTTAAATACATAATAATAGGGTTTGAGATGCCATAAAATCCTCTTCAGACAGCTAGAATATTTCTGAATTCTCTTCATATTTACAAGGAATGGGGAGCAGGGAAGCTACAGACTGGGATGTGCCTGGCTGCAACATGCAGCTCTGGGGGTGTGCTCACTGCTGCCAGGCTGACAGGACAGTAAGTGCCTCTTCAGCACCATATACTTAGCTGTGCTCTCTATTGTTTAAAAGAACAAATGACATTCGCAGCAGAGAATTTAGCAGCACCAACTAAAAAGCTTGGGAGTACCATCGCTAACAATCAGTCACCATTTCTAGACATGACCGTCCGTGATGCATCACAGCCAGCACCAAAGGAGGAGGGAAGAGGTGTTAATTAACCTGTAAACCTGCTCCACTTTGTGCTCCAGATAGCACAAAGGCCCACCGGAATCGGAGGCATAGTTCACCCTCATTATAAGGCTCTCCATTACAAAGCCAGTGCAAAGAAAAGTCTACTGCTTTGACTCACCACCCCACTTCAGTCCTTTGTAAACATTTTGACATGCATTTCACTCATGTACAAACTCTGCTGCTCCAGAGAATAACCTTCAAGAGAGAGTAATTTCATTATTCAAGCAAACACCAGAAAAAAACTCATCCCCTTGCAAAGCTTCCAGTCTAACTGGTGCATCAGAGCTTGTCTTCAGAACTTTGAACAAACATTTCCTTCTCCCTTTAGTTATGTCTGTGTAGTCCATTTCATTTAGTAACAGTGGTGTGAGGCCAGCGTTCTCCTCCTGCTGTATTATATACCTGTTATGATTTACACTTGTGCCAGCCACGCCCTCTGCCCCTACATTCCTATTAATCTTGTCCTGACTTTATAAGCATCACAAGGAGCAAGGTACAGCAAAAAGCAGGATGTCTACATCACCTGAATGCACATATCCTTGGACAGGCCTCCACAAGAGTGGAAATTCAGCTCACACACGAAAGACACATCCTCTCACCACCTTCTACAACCTTGTCAAAGTCTCATTCAGATGAGTGAGATGTAAAATGTCTTTTTTCTCTGTATGTCAGAACTGCTTTGATTAATACAAACTTTTAGAATTAGACTTCTTGAGCCACTGGATTGTACCAAGAGCTGGACAGTTCAGACAGGCTCCTTTCTGTGACATTTTAGCAAGATTACTGTAAATCAAAAGAAACAATGAAAGAGGTTGGGTTATTTTGCAAGGGGAGATTATATAAACTTCAAGGAGAATTCAAACATTCTTTTCCATTCTTACTTTGCTCAGGAAAGTAGGTGATAAATACCTGGCTCGTTCATAAAAACATAGCAATGAGTTAAGAGTACAGCTGGCACTGAAGTTCTTCATGAACTATGAATATTTCTCTGGTGGGGAAGTGAGAAAAAATGGATAAAACAGTTAGGTTCTAAGAGAAGACTAAATGAGTGGCAAGTGTTTAGCTATTTTGGATCTCTGTGAAGTTATGAGCAACTTTAGAAAAGACATAAACGCGAAGCTAGGATCTGGACTAGAAAGCATGGCTCCTGGATCTCTCTTAAACCATAAATTCAGAGTTTCCAGAGACCAGGTAGCACCACAGCAGTGGCTACCCATCCCCGGCCACCCACATCACAAACACCTCCCAGCTTCACATCCCAGCCGCCAGGCCAGTCTGCTAATCTGGGATGACTTCAAAGCCTACCTACCTTGTGATCCAGAGAGCTTAAGCAAGCTGTGTTTAACCTATTACCCCATCTCCTTAAGCACAACCGGGCTGACATCCCACCCGTGAAAATCCCAACCACTAAGCAGAGACCCGAGGGGCAACACCAGGCAGCCCAGTTAGGAAAGGCACATCCTGTTATCAGAGCCTGTGTCTGAACCACAGAGAGCTTTAACCTCGTGGGGATCTCTCTGCCACGTACACCTGAATATAAAATATGGTCCAGCACCACATGCAAATGGGTAAATCTAAGCAGCACTGCACTAGAACGTGCAGTTCCCAACAGCCTGAGCTACTAGAATTTCAGTCACGAGACGAAAATACAAACAAAAATTATTTTATGATGGAAGCAAAAACGATTAAGGGCACAGCCCAGATATCCCATCTGTACTGGCTGTACTTCTGATGTGCCCATTCTCACCTCTTCCCCTTAACAACCAAGTCAATGTTTTTTTGTTTTTTTTTTGTTATACTGTATGCATGCAAATTGGACTAATTTCTTTGACTGTATCCCCAATACCCTAATTTTGCCCTTCCCATCCTTTACCAAGCCTGTCTACATAAGTGGAAGATGCACTCCCTCCTCTGCCCACTTGCTTTTTTCTGGCCTCCTTTCAGAGGAGAAGTCAAGCCTTTCCTCTCACCAGCTCTCTCTCGTCTTCTTTCTTAAGAGAACATTCTCACCCAAGCTGAGGGGATTGCATTTTGCTCATTCCTGTTTGATGCATTTCTTGTGAGACAGGATCAAATGAGATTGAAGGCCCAGAAAACCCCATGCTGTGTACCTTGCATAAAATGTACTTTCTCTTACACTAGAAAAAGGCTTACATGACATATATTTTTTATAAATATATATCTATGAAATTTTGAAAGTAGGCAAAAAACATTATAATATCATAAGGTGGCAAGGAATACAAAAGAAAAAAAAACCTATGCTTAACACAAACTCCTTCATGAATTCTCTTTATACTTGCAGCGACACAAATTCACCATTCTGCTGACACTGTTGCTGACTCTACTGAAAAAGTCACCCAAGATGGCACATTTTAAAATCAAATTTTACAAGGAGACAAAACGGGGATTTGTAATGGAACATTTCCCTCTACTTAATTACAGAATCATTACTGTGATGGAATAAAATGCATTTGGTCTTTTAATTGATTTGATGATAAACATATAATATTTGGGGGTAACTCCCACAAAGACATCCAGCTAAAGGAGAAAAATCTTAAATTATAGTTGCTCAAAACAATCCTCCTCTAATTTACTTAATGCCAACACACAAGAGATCCCTGCAGTAATCCTGTGTTTCTAATACTGCTGCTATCAATTTTAATACAACCTCCAGATTCCACTCATTTCAAATCGCTGAGAAATTCTTAAGTATTTACAATCACCAATCAAACAAGGAACCATTTCAGCTCTTTGACCTTAGAATCATGAGGTATAAACTTTCAAATTCCATAGGAAAGATATTTTTAAAACGAAGAGCGCATTTCCCAGAATAATGATGCTCTAATACTAAACAGCAGCTCAGTTATTTTGTGTTAAGAAACCAAAGCCCTTCTTACACAATTTCAAAGCAGCAGCTGTGACTTTGAAACTAGGAACTCATTCTGGCCACCTGCTTTAAAACCAGCCAAAATAAACGTGGTGGGATGGTTCCTGTTGATAACCATGGGATGGCAGGGTAGCACAGGTTATTTGCTGCTAGGGCTTCGGTCCTAGACATCAGTAACTTCTCCAGGATCTCATCTGGACGAGGACCTAGGGATCAAGATGTGTTTGAAAGCTGGATTAATTATTAAGTGCTAGTTTGCAGTACTGTTACTCATGAGGAGCAAAACTTCATTGCACAGCTGAGATATATTGTTCACTGCATGCCATTCACACTGTGATGTTTTACTCCCACAGCAGATGATACTTCTTAATCCCTTGCCAAACAGGAAGTATTATGGTCTGGTTTATAAAGAATTGGTTTCCTTGAAGAAAGGGTTTGTTTTGCTGCTGTGTTTTTTGTTTGGTGGGGTTTTTTTTTAATAAACTCAAAACCATCCATAATAGCAATTCCAGTAAAATAAGAATTATTGCTTTAAAACCTCAAACTAGTCTACTTCTTCTAGCCTTACTAAATGCAAAAATCATTGCAAAAAACAGTTTCCACCAGTGCAGCTTAGCAAACACAGACCTTCCCAGATCCACAACCACAGCTGCTGTAGCAGAGTGCACCTCAGAAGCTGTTTCAGGGCCCAATCCTGCTCTCAGCAAAATTAGCATTACTGAACTTCAAAAGTAAAAGGATTTGGCCTAGAAAATCTCAGCCATTTCTGATTCTCATTGTTAAAAAGCAAATGCCGTCCCCCTCAAACAAAATTACACTACAAAGTACTACAGAAAAAAAAGAAACCTTCAATATTTAAAAACATGCAAACACTTTCCGAAAAGTTTAATTTAACATTGTTAAAGAAGGAGAGAAGAAAAAAAAAAGAAAAAGATCAGGTCACCCACAAGTGGCCAAGTTCTTTCTGCTTTCTACTGCTCTTTGCCTTGCTTTCCCCTCTTGCACTCTCCTTGTGCAGAGGCACATTTCAGACAAAGTCCCCTCTGTAACACTCACAGTGCCGAGGTGGGAACACACTCTTCTCCTTATGGCCAGCAAAGGACACACACTTTGATCTTCAAGGACAAGACTCTGGATGGTGCAACTCAAAAGGCTGCTACAAGTTTATTTCTTTTTTTTTATTTTCCTATAAATTATCCCTCCTTTTGATATCTATTCTTGCTCTCAAAAAAAAGAAAAAAAATACACACGTCAAGTTAAGATGAAAACTGCCCACATGACAAGTTTGTGTTTACAAGCTTAAGAGCAAGTTTCACTTGAACACAGGTCAATGCCTCTTTAAGAAAACATCACATACCAAAAAAATCACACATGGTTAGAACACATCATGAGCAGAGAGGAATTGTGGACTCAGTCTGTGAGGCACCGAGCCAGCCTGAGAAGCCCTTTGAAGTTAGAAAAACATCCTCTGGTCAGAGCACATTTGTGAAACCGTGGGACAGGCGCTTTAAACAACATTCACTCCGAGATCACCTGCGGTGTGCCAGTGGATTGGCGCCTGGGTAACTTCAACAACATAACCCTTTATATTCCACAAAGATCACTCACTCCAAAATCTCTCCTATCAACAGTACAGTCACTGAACTGCGTGGCAAAGCATGTACCATTTCCCTCTCTGTACAACACAGGCAGGCGGTTCCAGCAGGCGTGTGAAATTTGGGGAAACCCAGCCGTAAGCAGACCTTGGTCAGCAGAAGAAAGGCCACTCCACCTGGCCACAGCAGTGCTGACACAGAAGGAAGGCATCAGCCTGCAAGAAGGGCCACAGCAAACCAGCGCTGCACGAGGCTTACTAGGGAGTTTGGAATGCAGCCAGGCATGAGACAGAGCACTGCTCATCACTTTGTCGGGAGAAGGAACATTCTTAGCTGTGGATGGCTAAGTCCAGGTAACACATGGGGTTCTTCCTCTCCCATTTACACACAGATAGGACTGAAGACCAGAAGGCTTTGCTAGCAAAGTTAGTTCCCTCCACCCATCTCTGCCATCAGCTATTAGCACCAAGCCCGCTAGCCTCAGTGAGCTGTGCCAGCCCAATTTAAAGCACATCCACCCCTGATCTGGCAGGTCTCTCAGGCTGGAGTGCCTCTCAGAAGAGTCTCTAGCTGAAGGCAGCAGTGGCTACCCAATCCTCACACTGCTGGATACTGGAATTGATGTGCAATAGCAGATGATCTTGACTAGAGCCCATGTCAGTTCAGAGTGTGGAAGGGATGAACCTCACCCTGCGTTTGGATAGGGTTCCTGCTGACATCAGGAGTCACTGAGAATCTGCACTAGGCCAGGACTCTTTCCTTTCTTAAAACACACCCCTAAAGGCACATCATTAGCATTTTTCTCATCTAACCATTCTGCTCTTCTGTGTTTGACAAGCTCTCCTACTTTCCCCAGTGGTGGTGAAATTCCCCTCATTTTAGAGGAGACAGGACTGCCAGTGTTGCCTCAGAAACACACGAGGAGGGTCAGATTACTCTTGCAGAGCTAATAAGGGACCTCACAGCCTTTTGCTTCTCCCACAGGACATTACCCATTGTCTGCTTTTCAATTACTGACAAATCGAGGGGGCTTCCCACTGCAGTGCCTTTGGTTTCTGTCTTTCCAAAACGGGGAAAATCAGAGGTGGCCATAGATTAAGGACAGAGTGTTTTAGCAGAGGTTTCTTCTGTATTTAAACAGCACATGAACGTTTGATGAATACACACAAGCAACACCTGCAGGCTGCAGTCTACTCATCCCTCCTGGATAGCAGCAAATATCCAAGGACACAGAGCTACTTCAACATGCCTTACTTTTGAATTTCATCACACAGTTCTCACAAAAATATTTCTTTTTTTTTTTTTCCTAAACGGCATTTAAAGAAAAAGAAATCAAACACTACATCTGAAAAAGAGCACCATGGTAAGGTTGATGACCAAATTCCAGTGAAGTCTATATAGCATCAATGAATACAATATTTCCTTTCCAAATGCTGGTTTGTTTTTTTTTTCTTTCTTTTCCATTGCATATCACCATGTTGTAGTCCAAGAGCAACTGTCTTTCAAAGTAAAGCCCTGTACAATAGCACACAGGAAGAGATCTCATTTACTTCTTTATGCTGTGCATTAGTCCAAAGTTAAAGATTTTGTGTGCTTCCTATTAGTCATAAATAAATGATTGAAAACAGCCTTAGAGTAGAAGATAAAAAAAAAAAAGAATGAGACTGTGGTGCAACCCTTTAACAAACCAACCTAATTAGATAAAAAAACACCTTCATACAATAAAAATGTGGTATTTTAATGGGTATTAAGCAGTGCTGTGGGAATAACCTCTTTCAAAACATGCTTTTTAAACCTATCTGGAAAATTACATTGCTAATTACAAATGGGAATTTAAGTGGCAGTACATCTGGGAAAAACTTTTGTGAACCTGTCATAAAATGATCAGATAAGCTGCATCTGCTGGGGAAAATACACTGCCATTACACCAGAAATGTAGCTGCCAGATTAAAAGAATATTAGTCTCTTGAACCCTCCCCCATCTTCCACTGATGTGGCAGAAAACCCAATACGAAACTATTAAAAGCAATGAGAAGTTTCCCCTCTCTTACAGTAAGACTTTTGCATCAAAGCATAACAGAAATAATGCAGAATTTTTAAAAATTATAAAAACAGTCTTACCTAACTGCACTGAATTAGTTAAAAATATACCTCTAAATGTAATTTATTTATGGTATTCAAAATAACTCCTTTTACATGCATATCCACATCAGGAACAAGACCTTGCACATAAGCTTTGCATAAATAAAAGTGGCTTTAACTGAGATAACCTATGAAGTTTATCCTCAAAATAAAATTAAATATTCGAGATGGCTAAATGAGGCACAGTTTTTCCATGGGAAAAAATATCAAAGTATTATTTATTTTCCTGTAGGTACTTGTTTTGAAAAGCCTTTCCTCCCCACCTGGGCTTCTGCTAAAAGCCACAATCTACATTCAAACAGTGTGTACGCTTTAGAAAATTATCAACCATCTTTTTTTACAGCAGGAGCTTATGAAATTATTTGATCCACTTTTCATATAGAAGGTCTACGGCTGACCATAAATAGGCAGGCTCCCAGTATAAACTTACCAGGATTACATCAAAGACTTTCCTCTAGGATCAGACGATTGATTTCTTCAATGCTTTTTAGAATTTCTTCCAGGATATTTTGGGTTATTGCCTTAGACCTTTGCTCAGCTGGAATGACAGATATTCTGTTTGCTAGACTGTGATGTTCTCTCTTTACAGGGGAATGAGTGTCCGTAGTGTATACACACGTACACTACATGAACAGAGAGAGACTTGGAAAGTTCACAGGCAAAATTATTATTTATTGTTTCAAAAAGAGTAGTTTATTACAGAAACACTGATACAGGCTGAACCGCAGCATCTTACGCAATACAGAGACTGCTTGTTATTCTGTGAGCCCAGCACTGGGACTCTCTATGCTCAGAGAAAACCCCCACTCCCCCAAACAGGCATTTGTTCTTTCCATGCACTCAACGCACGAGGCTTAGCCTTACAGCTACTACCCTCTTTACCTAACTCTCCTGAAACTAACTGCCCTGGAACTATAAAAGATTCTTAAGATAGGACAAGAGGCAGCTTAGTCCTTACCTACCACTATCAAATCTCTGGGGAATCAGACAGCAAACTATCTCCGAGGGCAATGTGGCACACTACCCACCGCTCTCCTTCCTCCCCCAAGACAAATCTGTCACCTCCGTACCACTCATCATTCGCATCAGAGTGTGGATCAAAAGATCCGAGACTGCTCCCAAATCCCATTTCTCCTGCAAGACGGTACTTTGTTCTGTCACTTCCCTACTGAGTCTATCCCCTTATTTTATGCCTCACAGCATGTGTGGCTGCACCCCAAGATCAAACACCCATGCATGATTTTCTTTCACAGATCTTGAATCACAATGTTATACTTTAATAGGAACCTCAATATACTTAATCCCTTTAAAGCCGCCACTGTAATGCCCCCAAACGCATTAAATTCCACCCCAATCACAAAATACAAAGTATTTCTCTGGATGGACAGTGCACAGACTGTTCTGACCACATGCCAATCCACCTCTGAGCTAAAGCAACATACACTGCCTGCATTTGTCAGTCAGAAGTCCAAGGATACATGGCTGAAAATTACAGGCACCTTAAAAGTTCTGTGCTGCAAATTTTCCTCAAAATGTAACTGATCTCTCACATTTAAGGGAGGATCTCACATTCTCAAGGCATTCTTATTGCAAATGATACAAGGAATGAGAGCCACTGAGCCTGTACTTAAATGCAAACTCATCAAAACTGAAAGCAAGACTGGTAGATTTCCTTTCCCAAGGTGTAATCAAGACACACACCCCTCATGACAGTCAACTCAATGAATTTCAGAGTCCTGAAACAGAATTCTCAGATTTAGAAGGGTCATTGGACAAAATTACCAAACTATCAGAGCTTTGACAAAAAGCAGAAAAACTGCTTGCCTGATAAGCCTTGTTCACAAGTATTAAATTTTATTAACAACAGCCCTAGGTTTAAGGAACAACTGCTTCTCATGTATGTTTGGCAGGGACCTTGGTTTGAACCAAGGAACCACAGGGTCTTCTGTTCCCCCTGCTGAAAGGTTAGGGTCTGGTGGAACCCTTTAGGTGTATTTTTGCAGGGCTCTTCTTGGTCACTGAGGAGCTTCTTGGGCACTGATGGCATTTCAATCTCCCATGGCCACTGTCTGGTCATCTGAGGAGCAAAATGATTTACACCACCAGAAGTTTTACAGACCAAAACAACAGGATCATTTATTGCCCTGTAATACACAATAGGCCAACGCAGAGTGGTCCAGGTTGGAAGGGACCACAGTGGCTCATCTGGTCCAACCTCCCTGCTCCAGCAGGGCCATCCCAGAGCACAGGGCACAGGTTTGTGTCCAGACAGTTCTTGAACCTCTCCAGTGAGGGAAACTCCACAGCCTCTCTGAACAATCTGTTCCAGTGTTCGGTCACTGCACAGGAAAGAAACTCTTCCTCATGTTCAGGTGGAAATTTCTGTGCATCAGTTTCTTCCCATTGCCTCTTCCCCTATTATTTGGCACCACCAAGCAGAGCCTGGCTCCAGTCTCTTGGCACCCTCCCTTCAGATACTGACAGACATTAATGAGGTTCCCTCTCAGCCACCTTTCCTCAAGTGCTACAGGACCTCCCCAAAAGACACTGCAGCACTCCCTTCCTTAAACAATTAGATTCTGTATGACTAAACCAGAAATATTCCTGACGTCTGATGGGCACCTACCAGGTCATGTGAGACACAAACACGTAGAGATTAGAGAACCTAGTTGAACACTTGCTTACAGACAGAGGCCTGTTGGAAAGCCAAGTCCCATGGCAAGCCAACAGATCAGTCCTTATTCAACAGTGGACATGAGGTTACATGGCAGCAGTCTCTTTGGAATACACCAACTCTACAGGACTTTCCAGCTCAAAAAAGGAGGTCTCTCACATGTTCAGAAGTGTCATTGTAATTCTTCACATTAGAAGACAAATGCCCTATTGCTCTGATGACAATAAATCCAGAAGCCTACAAAAAGTGAATGCCCTGTACAACTGTACCCCTTGCAGAGAGACCAGGGGAGCAGTGGCTGAGGGTACACAAATCATTCCCCTTTTTTAGCTTACACTAAAAGCCAGCACAGCCCTTTCACCACAGCTAACACCACTGGCCTTCCACCACTGCAAGAGAAATGTCATGAGATATTGCAATACAAACATTTGCTGGCTCAAAAATCAGACACAATGAAGATTCTGGATTTGGAACTTGGTTAATAATTCTTGAATGGAATACAGTCCAACTCAGTCTCCCATAGCTGTAGTTACTCTGTAGGAGTAAATACAGGCTTAGTTTTGCTGCCAGTGTTGGCAGATATGACTAAATAAATTCACAGAGAAAGTATATTTGACCATTCCTTCACATTATTTTCTTTTTAACTAAAACTTTACCTCACTTTCCATGAAAAGATATCTATAAATATCACATAGTTTGGAAACTCACAAGTATTCAAAGTAACTGGTACATGAAGAAGAGAAGTGATTCCATTACAAAAAAAAAGCCAAAAATACTTCAAGTATTTTGTACATCTGAACATCTACCATTTGCTTTCCAACCAGGGTTTGATGCTGACATTCACGAAGCAAAATCTGTCTGCAAGGATTTCTATAAAGGCCAACATCTGCAGCACTGGGAGCAATGTTCCATTCTGATTTAAATATCATCACCGAACAATTATTTCCCCAACTTTGGAAAAACTAACTCCTACAAAGTTGCAATACTCAAGAGACTTCTCTTTCCTCTGTTCATAACTCAACTCAAAAGAAACCATAAAAGTCAACTAAGATCTTCTTCTGAAGGGTGCATACAAATAGCCACTTACTGAGCTCCTCCTGGGTCTTATTACAGATCTCAAAACCTACAGAAAACTCTTCTGTTAATGACTGCTGCTGTAAAGAACATCCCCATATGTCGACAATCACGTGCTACAAATGTCCCATTTTTGCTATAACTAAAGTTTTAGTGTGAAGTCTGGAGTGCATTATTTACATTTAAGACCCTAAAGAATGTAACGTATTGTTGTTACTTCTTCATCCCAGAAGAAAATATACTCCATAACTGAGGTCACCCCATTCAGAAGAATTAAGGTTTCACTAAGCCAGCAGGGACTATCAGTAGCCCAAGGGACACAGATGAGGACTTGACCCAGCTACTACAGAGAATATGCTTTTTTCTGGCAAATACCAACCTAAGTAACTCCACTTTAGTGGGGGTGGGAGAAAGAGGGTTGTTAGAGATCAAAAAAAGTTCCTTTAATGAGACTGTTTGCAGAAACTTCACGGGCCATTCGGCTTTCCAATCAACATGCCAAATTAAAAGTGCACCACATTAAATCTGAAACACCTATAAAACAAGCCCTGATGAAATACAGACAGTCTTCCATCCACCTCCTCCATATGGCTCAAGAAAAGTCAACTTTTAATTTCATAATACAAAATATTTAATTTATGCTTTTCTTCATATGTCAATTTAACCTCTGGCACATAGCTTTGAAACCATATAAGGATGCCTAACACTTTCCATATGGCAACTGAATTGTGGCTTTTAATTGCACCAACTGGTATCATTCAAGGATAATTCCCTTGGAATCCAGCTTTCTGCTACAGTATTGGCCAATTCACTAATCTCATCACCATGGCACTAACACTTTCAGAGACTCTTTGATGGTTAATATTCATATTATAATTATCCCAAACTAGAGCTGTCAAGATATACTATGTACACCACTAATTAAATTATCTTGGTTTGTTGGCACCAAATTTCAACACTAAATAAGATTCTGCTTTTCTCTCTCTCAATACAAAGTTTGGTAATTTTATTTTAAATGCCATAGACAATATCTTTGTGTGCTAAAATACTTTTTATATCATACTAATATCTAGCACTGCTGAGTCTGTTGTTTATTTTAATCCTCAGAGTCAATAAAAATAATTATCTATATAATACTGACATTAATGGACTTGAAATTATTTCAGTTAAAAAGATCACTTCAAGCAGTCACACAAGATAGCCTCCAAGGAAACTTTCATTGCTCTTGTCACCATACCAGTAAGAAGGCAATCTTTCAAATGTCACTCTACCCACGAAATGACCCCAAAGTAGTGCTACAATTAAATCTTGCATTTCAACAGCCTTTAAGCCATAGTATGTACATAACACTAAAAAAAGTCTCATTTCTGTTTATTATTTTCATTTTGGATGAATGACCTACCCAGCTGCGTCTTCCATAAAGCTACGTATTTTTAATATGCACACACACACTATTTAACAGTGGGGGACTGGGAAGGGCTTTTTGTTTAATTTAGGATTGATCATACTAGAGGAGCAGTGAAGTTGACACTGGTGTTGTCTCCTCTCAGCCATGCAAGGAATGCCCATTAATGTCACTGGCATTTACAGGCACAGAACAAATGGAGAACAAGCCCCACCTCTGAAGTACTGATGTGCCTCAGCATTTCATACTGTATTAGTCCCAAAACAGATATTCAACTCTAATTAACATCAATTAGAGTTGAACATGCAGATCACTAGCACCAACGAGCCCAGCAGAAGTGATAAGTTAAAGTCATTTTTATTTTACCTAAAATGATTACCTAAGATGTGGCTCACTGAGAGTTGGTTTGAAATTTAATTAAAAATACGACATTTTTTCCATTCCCAAGCACAGATCTCAATGAGACACACAAGAACATAGTAAAATTTCTTATGGCTTTGAAGATAAAAGTAAATGGAACTAAGCAAATGTCATATTTAATATTCCCCCCTCTAGCATAGCACTACATCTCAGTTAAATAAATAAATACATGAATATTTGCAAACAATGTTGATTTCCAAAAATAGTTTGTAAAAGTAAACACACTGAATAAATTTAAGCTTAAGAATTATACAGGATAATCCACAGTATCAGAAAACCTTTCTGGATACAAGTTAACTCATTCATAAAGCAGCAAAAGAAGTGTATTCAGTGGCTCTAGCAGATTTACAGCCTCAGTGGTTTCAATTAGCTTTGAAACCAGAAGATGACTCTGGACCTCATACTTTTCATGGATGCAACAGAATTCCTTTTCTCTTTAATCCTTGGTGATGTGGAAGCTGCAGGCCAGCCCTCGGCCTCCAGAGTCATTAAAACACTTAGAGCAGAGCAGCCCCTGCTGGGCGGGTGGCAATGGTTTAATGAGATCAGAGCTCTCACCCAGCACAGCCAGGGCAGACACACCCCAGGCGCTTATTTGGGACACACTCCCCTTCCTCTGGCTCCTGCCTTCACCCAGCGAGGCACCAGGAGAGCCCTCGCAGAAGACTGGTGCTTTTGGCAATAGCTGGACACTAATTACTGTTCTTTCAGTGAATTGGAGGAGAGAGATAGATGGACAGGACATGACATGGACAACACATCAGTCTGCTCAAAGAAGAAACTCTCAAAATTTCTGCTCAGGAGGAGGAAAGGTGTCCTAGAATTGAACTGTCCTTGAGTCCAAAACCCCTTGAGTGAAGTGATGTGAAGACCTCCCCTCCACAACAATTGTAAATTCGATCATTCTAGAGAGGACTACAAATGAAACTTTACTGTTTTCCTGTACTAGTCACTCATTCCTCTTGTAAAACACTGCATGAATCCCCCAAACTTCAGTGTCATCTCCCCTGGATGACTAACTTTAGCAGAACAATTCAGTGTCTGTCCTTGAGAGAAAGAGCCTTCCAACTACAACCAAGACAAAATTGTTGGCTTATAGAGAGTAACTTAAATCAAATTGCATTATCACATCCAAGTTCTGATAAAAATTATTCAAATATTTGAATTTTCAATCTTGGAAGCTCTTCAGACTAAGTGGTCTCTCCCATCAACAGGTCTTTGGAAGCAAACTGAATTTCACCAAATAGGCCCTACATACAAACAAAACCACTATCAACAAAGCTCTGGTTAAGGATTCCTACTAGGAAAATTATTTCTAGGACTATTATTTTTTAAGCACAGCTGTATGTTTCTGTGAATGCAGGTATTTTTATCAGTGTTTGATCTACCTCTTTCTGCAGTAAGTCACAAAGGCAACAGCTTGGGATCTATTTTTTGGGGAAAAAAATCATGTTTTACTGAGAAGTCAGTTTCAGCTGTGACACAATAAAACTGTACCATTCCAGAGAGCCTTGTAAGCTCATTGAACATTTTAGGATGAATTTTAAAGCAGTGAGAAGAGTCCTAGGTCAATTAATGTGCAATGCTACTGCACTATTGGGGACTACACAACTGTCCCACACAACTCCATGACTAACCATTAGCAGAGGAAATTATTCCTGCATCTTGAGGAGACTGAAGAACCAAGAGGTTAGGCTAAAATTCCATTTGTATCTTGGTATAATTATACAAGAGATCAAAGAGATCTCAGAAGAGAAGCAGTCATGCAGTGTCAGTTATGGAGTCAATAGTTGTGACTTCGTAATCCTTGTCAAAATGACTGTACATATGGCACATATGGTTCCAATGTAGGATTAGAAATGCATCCTTCCATATTCCAAAAGTTCATATTTTAAAGGAACTTTAATGTAGCTGTCACAGTGTGTTTGTGACAGGATGACAATTAAACTAAATCAATTAGCAGGCCATACATGCATACAGATACTACCAAATATATTAGGCAATAAATGGCAAATATTTTTGAACATTCAGAAACAAGTCTATAAGGATGACAGTAAAAAGCCTCATGGGAACAGTGATTTCAAACACACTTAAACCTATTTACAGTTTTATAATGTATTAAAACTGTAGACTAATATTTAGTTAATGGCTTGCTAATTGCTGAGCCATCATGAGGAGGACTGCCTCTTGAGTAAGAGGGGAAATAGTGTTCTACTATCATTCCAGCTGAGCAGACCTCACAAGACTGCCAGCTAAAGAGTGTTGTGAATAGAAAGTATCTTTGACAAAAGATATTTTCTCATTCTTTTCAGAAAGCAAAATAGCTTTGTGGAAGAAAATGCATTTCACAAACTAAAGTCAAAGTTTTTACTTTTAACTCTTGTATATTAAAATCTATGTTTAGTGTGCTAAGTTGAGCTTCTTTTCTAGAAAATGTACATGTGAAAGGTAGAACATATCTAAAAACCTTGACTTAAAAAATTGGGATAATTAGAAAATAATTTAAAACATGTGGTTTTACTCTTTGCATCTGTACCACAGTATGTACTACTATTAATGAGATTTTCTTTCTTTGGACATACTGTTTCCAAGTAAAGCACAATAAATATCACTTCAACCAATCATACCTGCAAGTTGAAGGTGATTATGCTCATCAGTTACAAACACATCAATATCTTACCCCCTATTTCTTTACTTCTAGTGACTCTCACACAATTTATTCTCCTCAAAATACAATACTGGTGGAATCTAAAATGTCATAATTAGCTTTTCCCATACTACATATCTTTTGCTGACTTTAACATCCCACCTAAAATTCTTGACTTGCAAGTTAATTTTTCCTTGAGACACAAGAAACCCAGGCTTCTGACAATACAACTGGTAGCTAACAAAGTGAAGAGCCTGCAGGAGGTTTGGTGGACCTGGCTCTGCTTGTGCTTTCAAAGCCACACTGCTCGCTGGGAAGCAGAGATTCCAATCTCCCCATCTCTCAGGTTACCTTTCCAGTGATGAAGCTTTCAGGGCTTGATCCAAAGTCAATGGGAGTCTTTCAGTAAACATCAATAAGCTCTGGATCACACCCTGAAACACTATGAGGACCATATCTAAGTAATGTTAAGTCTGTTTACCTCCCATCATGCCTCTTTGTTTAAAGAGACAACATTAAAAATAAATAAAAGAAAACGGCAACTGAAACCTTTCCTCCAGCCCCGCTTTACACGGAGGACTGAAGGAAAGAGAAGGGGTGGAAAGTGACCAGTGAAACCGCCAGGACAAGTGACTGGCACAGTAACTCTTGCGGAGAAAGTCAGCCTCACGTTATTAGCAAAGAGCAAATAAATAACAATAACTCTTCGGGGACTTCTCCTTGCCTGCCAAAATGTCACAGGCAAACTCGTGCACTAATCAGGGTTCACAAGCTATCGCACACTGGCTGGGTGCTGGGCTTTCCCCAGATTGTTTGCTCCTGTTTGTGAAAGGTTTTGTTCTAACCGTACTGCCCGGATACCCCCAGTCAGGTTCCCTAACTCCTTTGCCTTTTGTACCCTCACCAAGTTTGCTCTGCAGCGCCTAACTTCATCAAAGGACTGAAGGAAACCACCCACGGGGCAGCGCCTCGGAGCAACATTAGGGCAAAGAAAACCTTCCTTTGCACAACCGCCCCTTGGGAGGGAAAGAGGGATGCAGAAAGGGCTTTGCTGTTCACTATTTCAAAAGGAAGGGGCGGGGGGGGCAGCGAGGAAGCTGACATACCCTGGCGCTGGAGAGCCTGCACACGGCGCGGTGCTGGCAGCCGTGCTGGAGTCCCGAGCTGCTGCCGCCGCTGCTGCTGCCCCCGGAGTATTTCTGCTTCACCATCCAGTCCTCCAGCCCTCTGCGAGCCAGAGAGGCGTTCACCGCAAAACTATCACCTAGAAAAGAGGAGACAATGCCGCCGCTGAGCCGCTCGCAGAGCCCGCCCGACCCCCGCGGCCATCCCCGAGCCGGGCTGGGGCTGGAGCCGGGGCTGGGACCGGGGCTGGAGCCGGGGCTGGGACCGGGGCGGCCGCGCAGAGCGCAGAGCGCGGCGGAAAGTTGAGGGGAGAGGGCAGGGGAGCAGCCAGCCGGACCGCGGGAAGGCGTTCAAAGTTACAGTGAGGAGCCATCCCTACCTTCTGGACTTTCTCTGGGTTTACAAACGGCAGCTAGGCAGATCCGGAGGAAAGTGTGTGAGGGGAAATAATAAAGGAAGATCGTTAGACACCAGAATAAAATCACAGCAACAAACCGAGTAAAATCCGAATAAAGGGAAGGGGCTAAGGAAGTAGCAAGTGAAAGGAACTAACCATGTTTCGAGTGAAGTTTCCCCATCTCTCTGCATTGATCTGCAATTACGATTCATTTGACTGTTTTCAGTAGGGTCAGGTTCGCTTGTTGTTATTTTTTATAGATATATAAAATCCCAGCGTGTTTAGAAATCCATGTGCTCCGCTTCTCCCTGCTAACGCACAAGCGAGCTCAAAGCTCAGCTCCTCTCCTGCAGCACGGTCCGGCGTCCCCCTCTCCGCTCCAGCCTTCCTCCTCTCTCCTCTCTTTCCCAAAGACAGAGGCGGTTACAAAAGACCTTACTTCACCCACCGGGGAACATGATTGACACCTCATTGAGATTAGACCACTTGCAGGCAGCCTCCGCCTTCCCATTGGGCCGCGGCGGCAGATGAAAGGGGCGAGTGAGCCTTTTGGAGTCTCAAAAAGGAAAAAGGGAAAAAA